>JAVSBV010000043.1:3019208-3037712 GCA_033117975.1 Parotocinclus spilosoma | reverse complement strand
ACCCAAGTGGAAATACAAAAGCAGGCAAAAAGTGAGTATTTCATGCCATGTGTCCTTCAAAACTATAAAAAATGTGCCTTGAGACGTCGATGCATTTTCAGGACTGTTTTGAGCACATATATCTTGACTTATTTGCACAAGAAGACACAGGTAGACCTCCACTATACTTTTCTAAATACAATGTTGCATCAACAGTCTTACTGTTATGTTTTGTCCCCAACAAGAAACAAAAGAAAACCAGGGATGACTAACTATTGCTGAGATAAGTAAATGCAGCTATAAGTCTGACAACATAAAACTAGACAGGGCCAAATTGATTAAAGCCATTGATGTTGCAAGTGGCCTGTAAAGAGAACATAAAAGGTTAGCATAGTTATGGGTACACATGGGGCATATGCTAAAGCACCAATGCTGTAGTCACTCGCTAGCTGTAGTCAAGCTTAACTAATTTTTCATCTGCTTTGAAGTTGAGTGGTTCAGAACTGTGGCAAGCACCAACAATTTTATACTCACTGAGTTTGCTTACATGTAATTAATAATCCAATAACTGCAGAAAACCAGATTTCGTCAGTAATCCAATCAATGAGTGTACATGCACTTGGGGTCTCCAGGTTTCTCACAGAAAAAAAATAAAAATTTGAACTTTAAACTGTAATATTAAATAATAAAATTCTATATTTTTTCAAGCACATACTGTGCTTCAGTGTCTCCACAAAATATTGGAAAGCTGTTTAGCAATTTTCAGCAATGCACCAGGTATATGTAAATAAGCCCAAAGAATAGCACATTTGCAAAGAATAAGTGGACCTGGCAACTGCTAGCCACACATTGGCAATTTATACTGTCACATTGTAAATTATCACATCAAATTATTGCATTAATGCTGTCATCACTGAAGTGTGAATGACAGACACTGGCATTTAGACTTTTTGCTCAATGTATTGATGGTCCTTTTCATCTTTGGTCCAGAACCTAAAATTACTCCTTGGTTTGACCACAGTACAAATTTCTACTGTGTAATGGCCAACTCCAGATGTCTCCCAGAGCCCAGAGAAGTCAATTTTTCCACAGTGATGATTTTAATGGTATGCTTTAATATAACTCTATATTGTAGTGCTTGACAAAGGTTGACCAAATAACCCCTCACCCATGTGGTAAAAAAAACATTCTAGAATTTTCTCACACATTTGTTGCCAAACTGGAGAAACTGGATCTTTTCTCATCAAAGAATTTTCTGAATGTTGTTTAATAAACCGAATGATGATTATAATTGATGGTTGACATCACGTGTTAGAAATCACAGTAATATATTTTTTAAATAAATTTAAAATTGTCCATGTCCAATTTTCTTTTGGACCAGAAATATATAGTGCCTACTAAAAACAGCCCTGGCATTATTATTATTATTTTTATTATTATTATTATTATTATTATTATTATTATTATTGTTTATCTGCCTCAAAAGCACACAAAAAGCATTAAGATGGGTTTTTAACTGCTCATCTGATCATATGCTACATGGCTGGTTATTAAAAATGGTACACAATATGGCATAATTAAATCCCTGAGTGGGACAGATCTAAAGCTACACTAATTAGGCTATTATTCACTTCAGCTTCATCAGATTTAAATCCAGTTTCTGTGAAAATAAATGTCAACACCTTGGAATTTCCACCACAGTTGAATTCGTGAATTTGTGTGTACCTTTTGGCAAATGCATGGGGAGATGTTTAATGCATTTCTATAAACAATTCTTACAATAAATTACATTTATCACATAACAGATAAAGATTGGACATTAAACATTGCTGTGGACTCATGTTTATTGTATTGCTGGCTCTCTTGTACAAACTGGACAGGCTCCTGAGATTCTGGATGAAAGCTGGCTTCATGCAGCTAGGTGCACCAGGGCAAGCATTGTTCAGGTGTTGGAGCGTGCCAGGTTTTAAACCCAGATGTATGGCAATGGTTTAAAGATTAAATTAGACAGTGTTTAACTCACAGAAGCTGGTGATGAATATGCTGAATAGGTGAACACCAAAAGCAAATGTAATGAAAACCTTCCTGTTCAGTCTCTTCTCTAAGGGCATTTTCATTGAAATGAACATGAAGAGAGATAAGAGCTCAGAGAAAAACTTTAACTTTAGTGATGATTGAGTTGAATGATTTACACAATGGTAATACAGTACATCATTTTTACATCTGTCTTATATCATGACATCAGATTGGTCAGTGCTTTGAAGGATGATGATTCTAACTGCTAGAATTTCTTTAAAACTGGCTTTTTAGGTGGCTTTTAATGAAACTCGGTGTACCCCCATACAGTTTAAACTCTTCACAATTTCTACCCTTAACAGGCATGATGTCAAAACCCTAATTTAAAAGGCTGATATAAGTGTTTTGCTGATTTCTATTTAACTATTTAACTTTTTAAACACTCCCAACCATGTCCCTAGGTAGGTTTGCATCTTTTCATCTTGCCCCCAAAGCCAAACACTATAAGATTATGTCCTGGATTTGCGTTACATCTTTTGCTGTGGTGGATTAAGGCGGTTGGGGAGTTTTGTAAAAAATTATTTTAAAAAAGGTCTTCTTGTCTTCCAAGGCATCGATCTGATGCATTGATCAGTGGTAATACGAGGAGAGGCATGCAATGTGTTAGAGTACGGCGCAATTGGACACCTCCCTCTTTGACCCAAGCTCTCTCTCTCTGAAGTACATAGTGCATTATTCTATCAAAAACCACCATCTCTGGAAGACAAATGAAGGTTAAACTCAGTTTGAATTCAGTAATTCTGAAACTTTTAGAGAGCAGCAACCCGTGGGAATGTGTCCCAGCAATTTCCTTCAGCCGTAGTAATTAAAACCATATGTATGACCTTTAATAGAACAGAATGAAGCAATAAAGACTTTAACAATAATGTTCAATTTAAGTCTTAATGATAAATTTGAAGGCAATGTGAAGCAATACTGCAAATGTTTCAAACGTGTTGTGCATTCAGCGATGCTCTTCTGTCTATCTTGGTTATAAGGAGTGGTGATTTGAGTTACTAATGCTTGTCTGTCAGCTTGTGTTAGCCTGACTATTCCCCCCTGATCATTGGCATCAACAATGCATTTTCATCTAGAGTACCGTTGCTCACTGGATATTTTCTCTTTATTTGATTTTCTCATTAAACTCTAGGGAAGGCTGTGTGGGAAAACCCCAGCAGATACTCAGAGCAACCCGGTTAGCACCAACAACTATGCCATGTTTAAGGTCACTTAAATTTCCATTGTTCTCTATTCTGATGCTGGATTTAAAATTCAGCATTTAGTCTTATGCATGCCTACATACCTAAATGGGTTGCTACCATGCGATTGGTTAATTAGATATTTGTGTTAACAAGCAGGTAATTAGGTGCGTTTAATGAAATGACAAGTGAACATGTACTGTATATTACATTAATCATGACTGCTTGCATTATTTGCTTGTGTGTCACGACCGGTGTTGAGAAGACGGAGATACCAGGTTTATTGTAACAGAATAAACAGAAAGTTAAGCAGAACTGAAGCATATCGAGAAGATGAGTAGGATCAAACGCTTGAAGTCCAGAAGGGACAGTAGAAGAAACACAAAACAAATCATAATGTGTAACAGAGAAAGCTTTCCACCACATGAATGCGGGTGAAGAATTTAAGTAGTCCTCACTGATCAGTAAAGGGACAGGTGTGCACAATAAAGGCATGCCTGTGCAGTCGCCGGGCAAGACAGCGTGCAAAGAAACACTAAAGAAAGCATTCAAAACTCTATAAAAAACAACAGCATGCATTATTTGATAAAAAAAAGTCTTTATTCAATTCCAATGTTGAAAATATCAATTTAGTAATGTAACTTTCTTAGAAACATCATGTCATGTTGTAGTTAAACCACATTGTTACAATTAATTGTTAAACAATATAATGTGTTTAATTTACTATGTAAACAATGTCCTATTGTTGTGTAAATGTGTAAATAGATTTCAGATTGCATTAGCAAGGTAAAGCCTGTGGTGACTAAGCATCCTCTTCCAAGGTCAATAGCTTTGCTCCTCCATTTGTTTTATCAGATTTTGGTCCAGCCGTGGATCTCAATCACTGAGGCATACGTTTTATTTTTGACACTTTTATTTTTATTCACACTTGCATGTGATTCCAGCTTTAAACATCAGCTTGACCCAAGCAGAAGTTTGTCTTGTGTTTGGTATGAGGCTAACCAATGTAAAATTATGACTTTATGTCAGAAAATCTCCATGTTGATGGCTTGGCTTCATAGCAATAGAATAGTAGGGGGAAATGCACTGATTGGATATTGGAACTTATAGTGGCTTGGAATGCAGGAGGAGATTTTGTTGGATTTGCCATGGATTCCTGTGATCTTTACTGAGCAAAGATCTTACACTTAAACAGAACTGTTACCCTACAACTATTTGATTGTGAGAATGGAGCAGGTTCAGGTATGAAGCTGGATTACCAATTAGGATACCTTGAAATTGTTCTCTAGCGACGAGCCCACCCACCACAGGCATGGACTGTTCACACTTCTGCCCTCAGGCCAAAGGTACACAAGTGTCAAATGCAAGACCACCAGGTTAAAATACTCTTTCTTCCCCACTGCCATCAGACTCTTGAACTTACCTCAGAAATAATCCTGCACTTTTCTGTCTACATTTTACATGCCACTGTCACTTTACTTTATCAAATGTTCACTTGTGTACTGTAGTATATATTTATATACAAACAATTGCACATAATAGTCAAGCTCCCACCATTAACAATAATATCTATATTATATATGGCAGTCGTTTTTATATTTTTATATTATTTGGTTTATTATATCTTGCTTCTTTATAATTTACTTTTTCTTTTTATCTACTGGCATTTTTGGTGAGGACAAAAGAAGTAATTTAATTGTACACAGAAACATGTTTGCTTACTGTGCAAATGATAAACTCTATGATTCTTGACAGTAATTTACCACTGACAAAACAACAGCAAAGAACTACTTTCAAAAAATATGTTAGAGAAGCACAACGTAACTTAAGGTATTTACCTAATATTTAGGTCTGTTTTTAAAGGCAGCAAGTACGTAGATGTTTCTATGCTTTCATTTAATATGACTTATAAGGTGTGCTTCTCATTAATCTTTCAAGCCCAAGTCAGACTTAAGCAGTTTGATATAGCCATCAAACTAATGCATATCATTAGTAATTAGATGTCTGCATCATTATGGGACTTTTACAGGTACAGCATGTGCTAAGGCAACAGCTTGTGGCATGGAACCTGAGCAGGTTTGCATATGGGGTCAAACAACCAGTGCTGGAGAGAGCAGGACAAACATCATCATAGGGACATTCTGCAAAATATCAAGACAACAATGAAATATGATGTTAAACATTCCTTATTCTGTCTAAATGTGTCTTAATTTGTGGAGTTATTGGCCTCTTATGAGCTTAATCATGGTAGTAACTACATGTCATAGCACCTGCTGGTGACTGTGTGTTGCACTAACATTGTGCTTCTCTAACATATTTTTTTCCAGTTGTAATATAAATGTGAAGTTAATTACGGTCACTGTATATACATTTTATACTATATACACTGTTAAATGTATGAAATGCATACTGTACATACCTTTGTGGGAGAAATACAGCAAAGTTAAATATTTTGTGGGACCATGAGTGATGGATGGATCAGTTTGAATTACATTTATTTATTGGTCACATTTCTTTGGATCAAAAATGCATTACTCTACTTCACTGAAATGGATTATTCAACGGAGTGGTGAAATGGGAGTGCAAGATGCATTACGTACACTGTAAAAGAGATTTGGTGATGAAAAACAGATAAATTCGTTTGCTCAGTGTGTTGCCACACCACTTACAGCCTGCTATAGTGGCCTTATGTTGGTAAAGACATATGCACTGTTTAACAAACGTATTCCATTCTGCGAAGTGCGTTACTGAAATTGTAATTGATAGGATAATACTATAGTCACACAGCATTTGATTGATGTATGATATTTTAAAGTAAAAATGATGTGAATTTTTTTTACAAGTCAGCCGTGTATAAATGATACATAAATTCATCAGATTTACTGCTAAGAACAATGGAACGCTACCATCTATACAGCTTTTGAAGTCTAAACTATTATATCACTCTCTTCAAGAAATACACAACACTGTTCTTTAGTTACTGGTGGAGTTATTATTCTGTTGCACTTAATGCACTTCACAGTAGCCAAATACACCACTGAAATGTTAAAAATAAATTTACATGACAATTTACAGAATATGTAGTTATTAACAATCACACACTGTAGAACCAAATAAGAATGTGCATAATGGAATATGAATATAAATAAACATCATTGGCAATGCATGATGATACATCCACACCAGAGTTAAAAAAAACTTTAATTTAAATTATAATTAATTATATTTGTTAATAACATTGGTCACAATGAATGGACGTTAATCAGATGGTCATTAAATGACAGAAACACTGATTGAGGTACATCTATATGTAAGACTAACTTAAGATATAACAGGCATATTTAATAAATTAAATTAAATTAAATTAAATTAAATTAAACAGTTTAAATAAACAGTTAAATAAGCAGTTTTTGCAGATGATTGTGAACCAATACAACAGTTCCTTGCTACTTACCTTACCTTCTATTATATTCTCACAATAAATTAATTGTAGCTTACATTGGCATGAGTATTCCAGGAAGGTGAAGCCTGGGATGATAAAACACACACTCACAGCCAATAGCTCGACTCTGCCATTTACATTTTTGTCAGATCTTGGTTTAACAAGCTTTTGCCAATCACAGTCCTACTGTGATGGCACTATTTCGAAAACAAATCTCTGCTAGCACCTGCAAGAATGCTGGCAACTGTGTGATTTAGAGTCAAGCAAATACCATTTGTTAGAGGACAGAAAAAACACAAAGATGTCACCAGTAAAGATTACAGATACTGCAGGGATGTGGATATGTTCCACTGGGATCAGCAGCACAGGGATCTTTGAAAGTGAGATCATCGTAACTGCTGAAAAGCGGAAGCATTAGTGTTTTAAAACTAGGACAGCTTAGGTGGATACTTTGCGTGATACACGCCTCAGTTGGCTGTTTTTGGAGTAGAAAGGTGACAGAGGGAATCTTTGGATTAATTCAGCAGAGAGAAACGGCTCTGGTTGAAGGAGGAGTGAGGGGCATGATGCTGTGATGTGGCGATGTGGGGAGCAACATTAAAGCCCTATTGTTAAGCCCAGAGGAGCTGCTTGTTGTCTAGATGGTAAGAATTTGAGAGAAAAAAGCAAAAATAAAATAAGAAAGAGTATGTCCTTCAAATGAAGTTTAGGGTTGGTGATGATTTTGCACTGTCACAAAAGAATAAAAATCGCAACAGAAGCAGGACTAGCATAATGTATTTTGCCATTACCCTTTAACTTGGTGTTATAAATTTAGTTAGAGGTACACAATGTATTATGATCTCTTAGTCATCACGTTATACGAAGCAAACCTAGACAGTTCTGCCCCTGTTTTATCCACTCAGTATTTTGTCCCTGATTCAATTTTAAACAAGCCTTGTAGACTAATTGTAATTTCTAGTTGCAATTTGTAATTCTTCCATAGCATAAATGCATTTCCATAAATGAAAAAAACCAAAAAAAAACCATATACAAACAAGCAGACCTCTTTGCCACAAATCAGTCTATTTCTTTCAGTTCAAATCCATTTTAGAGGCTTTTAGCAGTGCCTCCGACTGAGCACTCCACAGACACAGTTGGCAATATCTGAGGGAGGGATATCTGGAAATTGGACATGACTGCAAAGTTGATTGATGGACATTGCAAGCATTGTCCATTCCTCCATGCAATTTATTCTTGCCATAGAAGTCAGTATGCTGCTGGTGAAAAGAAGCAATTGGTCACTGAAAGTTGTGTGGCACTTACAGTTCAGTGGCCCTATGAGTAATTTGGCAGACCAAATCGGAGAGAGAAAGAGTGAAAAAAATAAAATAATCATTGGTCTTAAACTTAATATATGATTTGAAATATTAGGATTAGGGTTACCCTTTATGATCAAAATAGGGGGCAAGAACTATGGGTTAAGATTTTGGTTTGGGGGTTAATATTGAGGTAAGGATTATGGATTACGATTTGGGTTTAGGGCTAGGGATTAACATTGAAATAAGGATTAGGCATACGCTGTATATTTGTTTATAAATACTGGTGTGTATTCTAAGTTACACAAATAATTGGTATGGTGTAAGTTTATAAATATGTGTATTTATTACTTCCAACTGACACTGTCTGATAGTTTTAGCATACATGCATGGGTATTGCCACGTTTATATCTGTTTCTGTAATTATTTATCAAAGCTGTGCAAAATAAACTTAATGATTAATTTACCATAAAGGACCTGTGCACAACATTTTGGGCTGAAGTGAGGTTATCAAAACAGACCGATGCAGGGGAGCAGTGCAGATGCCAGACCCTGTGCAAGTGATGATAACACACCATATGTTCATCTGATTCCACCTCTCAGTGCATACAGGCAAGGAACAAGCAAATGAATAAATGTGGCAGAGAGCATGGTAAAAAACTCACACAGGTTTTCAACATTTCCTCATTTTTATTTCTTCTCTGATGCACAAATTCATTGTACACTGTAGATGCAATTTTAAGATTTCAGTCAGAGCTGAGCGACATGAAGTGACGTTCAGACAGCCAATGGAAGTTCATTTCACCATGAGGGCAAATTTACTGAGAAAAGTCTTGAAGTTTACCTTCCATTGATTTTGATCCTTTAAGTAAGAAGGGCTGGTCAATTGGGGCAGCACGGTGGCTCGGTAGGTAGCACCATTGCCTCATAGTAAGAAGGGCCTGAGCCCTTTCTGTGTGGAGTTTTCTTGTCCTCCCCATGTCTGTGTGGGTTTACTCCGGCTTCCTCCCACAGTCCAAAGACATGCATTTTAGGTTAATTGGTGTCTCTAAAGTGGTCCTTGGTGTGTAACTATGTGCGTGACTATGGGAGTCCCAAGATGTATTTGCGCGCTGTCTAGAGTTGTTCCTTCCATTGCACCCAAAGTTACTGGGTGGGCACTGGCTGGCCCCAGCCCTCTGTGGATTAAGTTGAAGACAATGGATGGATGGATAGATGGGCTGGTCAATTTTTGGCTTTGTGTGCAATCATCAGGGTTTTGAATTGGATTCAGGGGGCTACAGAGCTTGTGATGTGGACAAAGAAGCGGAATAACATGAGACAACTTTGGAAAATTGAAATCAAGATGTGTTGATGCATTCTGAATCAGCTACATGGGGCATATTATATGCATGAGAACACCTGCCAAAATAGCACTGAGGTAGCTAATTTTGATACAGCAAGAGACTGGACAAGTGCCTGGTGACCTCTCTGGAAAGAAAGAGTCAACATATTATGTTCTAGAGAAGATACTTGCATGACTGAGTCATTATGGCAATATAAGCAGATCAATTCAACTGACTGTCAAATATAACATCAAGGGTTAGGGTTGTATAGCCCTTAAAAGTACTTAAAGTACTTAAAGGTAATAAGCTTACTAGGATACTAGGCCGTTAGTAGTGTACTGACTTAAACCTAAATCGCAGCTTGCATTAACATATAATGTTTATATTATTGCTACAAGGAAATCTAAGCACACATACTCAGCCGTTCTATCGGTGGGCAGAGGTTAGTATGGTTAGCACTCTGGATGGCCTGTGGATATGCAGCCCCAGTTTGAACTAGATAAGTTTTCATTGTTTTCCGTATTTCTGGCATTGGTAAGTTGTGAGCACCCAGCACCCTAGCCACTAGCTTGTTTATCCCTAGACCACTGTGGGTATTCCTACCTCTGATCCAAATGGTCTTGCCTGGAGATCTAACACTTTAGTACTTGCTTTAGTAACTTCATGTCCTTGTAATGGGCAGACATTATTAATTGCAGAAACCTGCGTTGTACTGGTGTTGTAATTTTGTGTAAAGTTGTGTTGTAAAGTTAGTAATTTTGTGACTGTGTGGTTGTGCCTTCTTTTGAAGATTATAAAATACAAACAGAACGACCTTCAAATTACGTGGCACTATGTGTGAAAGGGCAAGAACCATTCAGTTCAATTATACATAATGGCACCACTCGTGATTATTTTCTCTCTTCAGCTCAAGTGAAATGATGTGTCTTTGTTTTAGATTAGTGCTGAAATCCTCTCCTCCTTAAGGGAATAGATCTGACGGCCTCTCAACTCGCTGCACATTTTTGTAATAAGCTTCAATTCTCATATATTGGATTGAGAAGCAGCCTTTTTCCTCATTTTAAACAGCAGTAATGAGCCGTTCGAAGGATTCAGCTGTGTTATGAGAATGTAAATGGGAAAAGAGTCCTCAGCAATTTGCCCATGTTATACATTAGCGGCAGTTAGTTCTGCAGAGGCAGTGTGGAGTCCATTTTTCACAGAGATCTTCGAGTGCCTTGCCTGCTTTGCCAATTCCTTTAATCCCCTTGAACATCAGCATAATAGAACTGGGATTGGAGGAAATCGTCAGCATAAATTCAAGGATGGGAATAGGCAAATAGACATTTTGACAGTTGCCGTCAACAATGTTTTATAATGATATGTTCAAGCCAGAAGCCGAGGCTTCAAAATAATGTTGATTTGTTTTCAATGTCTTGTGAAACTAACTAGATTAACCATTAGTAGGTACCATAACTGCTTAACCTTTGAAATAAGAATACCGTGATGGTCCTACAGGAGATCCTGGTTTTGAATCCCAGTTGTGCTTTCTTGTGACAGTGATTTTTAGCAATTAGGTCTATGGACTACAGATTTAAAGGCCAAGTGTTCAAATCCTGCTTTTAAAATGCTTCCACTGTTTCATCCCTGCTGCAGGGGTGCGTATCAAAGCTGGCCATGTACTCTGAGCCTAATTTAGCAGCATACTGGGATATGCAGAGAGAGGAAGATATTTGTACTGTACATCCCGTAAACAGCAGAGTACAAATTATGTGCAGATTGAATTAAGAATAATGTAGATTAGCTTGTTACAACTGCACATGTCAATGCCAGGAATATATTGAATTATAAGTGAGCAGTTGTTTCTTATAATCGACTTGTTTTGATCTGCGAGAAATGGTCATTTCCAAATCAATATGGGCAAAATGGCATGATTTGTGGAGCTTTTTGGGGCAGAAGTGGTAAGTATCTATTGACAGTGGTCTGAGGAGGGACAAATCACAGATCAGCGATAGGGTTTTTGCTTCACCAGTGAAAAGGGTGTTTAGGTTTAAGGTTCACAGCGGCCTGGTTTGTAAAGGCTGTTCCTCCGGTTCTGAAGTGACAGACGCATTATTGTGGGCCTTCCTATCCCTTGTGTACCGTATAAATTGGCTACAATAGTCGTGCCAGGGTCAGAAATTCACTTTGGAGTGATGACAGAGCGTCACTTTTCATTTGCAAAAATGTATTATTCTTTTACATTACATGGACAGGTACATTTACACCTTTTGCATTAGGGATGTGATGGCTGCAGGATGCATTGTGGGAAGAAAGGCAGGTGGAGTGTCATGTTCTGAGAAATGTCTTTTGGGAAAATCTGGGTCTGACTAATCTGGGTCTGGGTCTAATAATAAATGCTAAAAAATACATACGCGCTGTGTGTGGTGCCTTAGAATGGCGCTACACCAGCATTGAGCCCAGTGTGCCATGGATAGACTTTGGACCTGCTGTGAACCTTACCAAGATAAAAGGCTAATGAAAATGCATGAATAATTAAGACTAAAGACATGTTAATGTTAAGTATAAGCTTTGGCAAGGTGGCAGGGTGGTGCAGCAGAAAAACCTGTCACCTGTCCAACCCTGGAGAACCGACAGCCTGGGTCGACTACTGCCTGAGTGGTCTTGGTATGTTCTTCCTGTGTCTGTGTGGGAATCCTCCATGTTCTATAGTTTCATGTCAAATGTGTTAGGTCATTTGGCATCTCTAAAGTGTCGCAGTGCAAGTGGGAGTGAGCACAGCAGTGTGGCTTCTCTTGAATGTATCCATCGCTTGCTTGTTTTGGCTCTATCCTCACCTCTCTGTAAGGCAGTGTTGCAGCAATGTCTGCTGTTGTGTACGGCTTTTAAAGTAAGTGACATGACAGTGATTTGAATTATTTGTCACACTAGTGTTGTTAAATTGTTCTCATTAGGCTGTGTTCACAGTGGAGTTAGAAATCTGGTAATGCCAACATAAAATGCGCGCAGCTGTTGAATTACATTTGATGGCAGTATTAATTAACATGACAATTGACAATGGTATTTTGTTACATCAATAACATTAATAGTGTGCATTGTATTTTTACAGCACTAATCAGTGCAAATTCCAGTCAGCTGCAACATAAGATATTTCAGGACCCCACCCAGTCTAAAGTTGTATATGGGTTACCAAAGCTCTGAAGGGGTTTTCTAGTGTCAAAGTTCAGTTGTATGGTTTCCTTGCACCAGTTGTCCAAAGCAGGTCCTAGCATAAGTTAGGCAAGTAAAAGTAAGAATGTGTTTTAAAAAGGAACATGTGAAAGCAAACAAGGATGGGAAAATAAGCATTCCAACGCAACAGAAATATGAGAAGACAAGCAAGGATAAATGGAGAAATCAGATTAGCTGTTTAAGTATACTGTTCACAAAAAAATACAGGATATTTCACAATTAAATATCCCAAAATGAAAAATCCCCTAATTTGTGTGAGCAGTATACAGTGTAGCTACAGAGATACTGTCAGTATGAAAATAACAGTCCCAATAGGACTCTGGTTGGAATGTAAAATTATTGACATGTGAAATAAAGCTATACAAAAAGTGAACTGATACTGTAGAGTCACCTTAGTGCTGCAGTGGTACAGAAGCATGTCTTAAGATGAGAATGAATATACTGCTGACAAAAATTATGGGATATTTCATTTAGATTTTTTTTTAAACTTTATTTAAGTGAAATGAGCTGGAAATTGCAATTATTTAGATCACTAAACAGCCTTTTGCATTCGGGGAGAATTTATAAAAGAAAAGTGATCTATTTCCATTTTGCTAAGAAACTGATATTGAGTTCAATTCTTGAGATCTTAAATGATCCAAAAGTGACAAAGCCAGAGTGTACAGCCCTAGCACAATACACACTTAGATTTGAATATATACATTAAATATGTTGCTTATATATATATAAATATTACTGATTCTGCCTGATTCTGTGTGCGCGCCAATCCCCCTCTTACATTACTAACCTACATATAAATGTTAAGTTTTAAAGTCTGAAATATATTTCTGCTGAATAACAGCAGTTCCATTGTAGCTGTAATGGTCTCTGACTTGGAGATTTCATTATGGATCATTATATAGAGTTTTGCTAACACACCAATACAGTGTTTTGCATTTAACTGCATTGTATTGTGCTGCATTGTATGTCCTTCTTTCCTCATGAAATGTTCATCCATAATTAGAAGGTAGTATGAAAAATGTTGTATTTGTTGAAAAACATTTAGAAAAGTCATTCTAATTATTTTTACATTTAATTAATGAATTAACTTTTTTAGAACATATAGATATATTACTACTTATTGTTTAATCAGTAAACATAGGGAAGAAGAATTAAAGCACAGTGCTGTAAAATAGAACGTGCGTTTCAGTTGTGACTCCATTGGCAGATCAGTTAAGGCACTGGACTACCAGAAGGTTTAGGATTCATCTGCACAGCTCCTACTGTTAGGTTCTTGAACAAGGTAGTTAACTTGCAATAGCTTGGTTTCTGCACCGGAAGGTTACTTGAGGTGTACGTTGGTGTGGATTAGAGCGTCTGCTAAATGAAAATATAATGTAATTACCCCCTGCAGTTGGCCTATCATGTGCTGAAAGCAAGATATACTTCTGGTTTGTAAGGGAAAGCTAATAAAATTGTGTTATACATTTATAGTGAAATTCAAGGATGGATTACAAAGACACCACGTCCCTGCAATCAGGGCTAAAGTTGCAAAATATCACTAAATCATTCTATTCTCTCAATTACTACAGCTAGTATTAGATTAGAGAAATTGGAGAACTGGCAAACACACACAACATGTTTACTCTGCATGTTTTACATGGGAATACACTTGCTGTTTGATTTCCCTTCTCTTGGCAACTGCCAAAGTAATTATGTTAATCACAACAAGCAAAGCCATTTTGCCACACAGGAAATTAATATTGCTTAGATCTATTTGTTAAAGTTTTGATCAACTTGTTTTCAGAAAACCATGTGTATGATACCTTTACTTTTACTAGTTCAGTTTAGTTACCAGAAATGAAAAGTAATACATTTCGTAAGTGTTCTGAAATATGCACTCAATCCTGTGTTAAAGGTAGCGAGAAAATTGTGTAGAAATGATTTGGGACATGAAATTGATATTTTCATCATGATTTCGAGGTGAATGACACTGTCATTCTGTGCTGACAGACTCAAAAATGGCCCTTCTACATCTTGTAATTCCATGATTGATACCTTTTTTGAGTGGTGGATTTTCCTGAGTGACAGGAAGTGATATGATTCTGAATAGAGTTTGTAGGGACTCTACACACTAAAAATATCACAATGTGTCAAAGACCTCATTTTAATACCTCGTGACCTTAGTTTTATTGGGGTCTGCCTGACAGTTTGGTTGGAAATGAGTTAATAACATCTTTGGAGATACATAATCCTCATTTGGTGTAATATTTTATAATAAAAAAGGGCAGGATAAAAGTGCAGCATTATTGTTTTATGTATATAATGTCAGGGCAGATGGGGAACAGCAGATACCAAACATAAAAAATGGTGGATACCGTATACATTACAATCAAATCCAACTTTGCAGACGTGCTCAAACTATGCCAGGTGGCCTTGTGCTGTGCTCCAGCATGGTTATGACCCTTCCCCAGTACCTTGCACTGGTCTGTACTTACATTGCTTGAACTACTTTATGTGGCGGAGTAAAGATGTGTTTGCACAGCACAATGGACTTCATCGTTGTGCTTTATGGCTTTTTTTGGAGTCATTTTGGGCACGCTCATACGCACAGTCCATTTATACGCCTTACTAATTTTTACAGAGTCAGCTGATGTTGTGTTCTTTGCTCAGGCACCTTATTACTATTCATCACTCCAGAGCATGAAACCCTAATCTCACTTTCAGCAGGTCTTCATTTTTACCAAAGTGCATCTATATCTAATTCAAATAGTCAGTAAATTAAAAACATAGTCTAAATTACGAAACTGCTTTGCTAGTAATTTATAGATAATAGACAAGCCCACCAATGCGGTAGTGACTTCTGAAAAATAACTTTAATTAAGATAATCAGGTTTAGTGTTGTATATTTTACCCTACCTTAAATAACTAAATCTAATGGGCAAAACAGTGTTGCAGTGGTTAGAGCTGTCACTTCCAGAGACCTGGGTTTGAGTCCTGGCTCGGCCCCTGCTTGTGTGCACTTTGCATGTTCTCCCTATACATGTGTGCCTTTCATCTGGGTACTCCTGTATTCTCCCACAGACATGTGATAGGTCAAATGTGTATGTCAAGCAATGGAGTAGCACCATGATAGTGGGTAGTTTTTTTTTTATGCCCTGTGCTTTTAGTACCTGTTCCCTTATGACCTTAAATGAGATTAAGCAGGTATGAAAAGTGAGTGAGTGAGTGATAGGTCACACAAAATAAAATGGAAACGCGTCACCAGACAAGCCCCATAGAAAATAAGTATTATTAGTAGTATTACTGGTTATTTACTTTGCAGCCAGCACTCCTAAAATAGATCACAATTTCTGACCAATCATAATTTAGAATTTAATAGTGTTGTGGTATAAGCAGTGGAGTGTCTAGTCCATGGCCATAAGGCTGTATCTCTGCATCTTTTTGTTACCAGTTTAGCTTTATGTTGTGAACTAAAGCATTGTAACATAACCATGATTTCAGTCACTATAGACTCCACAGGACTATAGACCTGTTTTTAAACAGATTTTATTCTATTCTGTGCACTCTTCCTTATTTCTTTCTTTTGTCATAAATCTGTGTATGAATGTATGTTTGACTTTGACATACAAAACTATGCTACAGTAAAGCTTAGTATTTTATATTCAACATATATTCAATAAAGACAAAAAAACCTTGACATGAATAAGATAAGCCTAAGAACCTAAGACCCGCGCCGACACAGGAAGGATATGCACACTTCAACAGGCAGCGTCCAAGGTTAAATAAAGGCAATATATCAAATTTACAAAACCTACATAATGCATAATCTGAGCACTTGTAAAATATAACATGTTTATGAGATGTATCTAAGAATACATATTGAACAATACATTTCAGGTACAGCTAAATTTTTGACATGAGTAATTTGTGAAAATAGTTTTACAAGAAATTTAAGCTGACAGGAGAATAAGAAAAAAGTGAATAGGGTTGGTACTGCCCACACTGCATTTAATGTGGTACTAATTGAAACAAAGCCTTACACACCTAACACCTAGCCTTAGAAAGGTAATAATCTGAGACAGTATTTTGCTTCAGTTTAAACCACTGTGGTACTAATAATAATGTTAAATAAAATCAGGATGTTTTGTTACAGTGCAGATTTGGAAGGTCAAGGTGTTTATGGATGGCTGTTTATGTGGTGAATTAATACCCTAATAGTCATTAAGATGCTTATCAAGAATTATGTGGGGGGTTTTTTGTAAAATTTCACTGTGTAGAACTATAAAGTGCTAAATTTAACAATATATTAAATGAAGATAATGCAGTTTTCCAGCAAATTTAAGTTAGTTTACTCATGTAAACCATCATAAAAATCAACCAAAAATCAACCATAAAAATCATAAGCTTTTTTGATATATTTAATAACTATATATCATGGTACCTGCAATGTATTGTAGTGCATAAGGGGCGGTATGTCAGATTCATTTCTTTATAAAGTTGGCCCTGTCTTCTGAACTTAATTTCATAAACACAATACATGCTTTTACAAACACATTAAATGCTATGCATGCTTAAATTATGCAGTGTCTCTGGTGATTTGTTTTTCAGTGTATACATCTTTAATATGTGTATAAACTGTAATATTAATCAGCCATGACTGTAATTCTGACCAGATGGAGAACTATTTATTAGCAAACACTGTGCTGTTTAGTAAATTATTTCATTATTTCAAATCATTGCACTTTAATGATTGCAGATTTATGTATTGATCAATTTTTTAAATAATTTTTTGAGAATCTTATAGTCATTACTAAATATGTGGCCATTATAAAATGCTGAGCCAACTTTAAAGTGGATTGGCTTGGTCTTATATCATTCTGATTTTGATTTCACTAAATTGCTTAACATTTTAAAGTAAATCTTGTCTCAGACGGAATCTCCCACCTTCACCCAGTCTAGGCATGCTCCTGGGAGTGTTTTAAAATAACTACATGACTGTTTTAAGGTAGTAAAAGTTTCTTTTTGTCTTGTTTTTACTCTGTAAAGCAAGGTTAAGAGAGGGAGAGAAATAGATACATATTTTAGAGATGCAGAAGTCAAGATTTATAATAAAATATTAATTATCAACAATGCAAGATAGAAAAGTTTGCCGTATTAGGATGCTAGCGAGCCAGCTGAACGCTATGTTTCCTGCTCTTTGACTCGCAGAAAAGCAGAAGATGGAAAAGAAACAAGCTGTCATACACAAACTTGCAGTCTTAAAGTTATGTAAACCGTAGCATGCACAGCTACTACATCACGTAGTCACACAGAGAAAAGACTATTTTCTGTTCAACGTAGAGGTGTTCAGAGGCTATGTCTAATCTAGTTTTACACAGTTGGGTTTTTGATGATGGCATCAAGCATACAAGATTGCATCACATTTTCTAGCATGTATCTGTCTACACAGTAAGCCCATGCGGTTAAATAGTAAGATCAGTTTAACAGTTTCCAGTTAACAGTTTTTTAATTTATTTATATTTTTTTTTTTTGCTGCAGAAATCTGTTCCATCCACCAGCATTCAACATGAGCTGCTTTACCAAACTTTACAGATAACCAATCATTTCAATTTTTTAACTTTAATCTAATAATTATATGTACAGTGATGTAAAAAAGTGTTTGCCCCCTTACTCATTTCCTGTTTTTTTCGTGTTTCTAAACATTAAACCAATTTTAATAGTAGTCAAAGACAACACAAGTAAGCACAAAATGCAATTTGTAAATCAAGGTGTTTATTATTAAGGGAGAAAAAATCCAAACCTACATGGCCCTGTGTGAAAAAGTGATTGCCCCTGAACTTAATAACTGGTTGGGCCACCCTTAGAGTTCTGGAGGAATTTTGGCCCACTAATCTTTGCAGAATTGTTCTAATTCAGTTACAGGGTTTTCGAGCATATACAGCCTTTTTAAGGTCATACCACAGCATCTCAATAGGATTCAGGTCAGGACTTTGACTAGGCCACTCCAAAGTCTT
>JAVSBV010000043.1:2999257-3019108 GCA_033117975.1 Parotocinclus spilosoma | reverse complement strand
AAAAACTGTGCTTTTCTTTCAAAAATAAGGAAATATCTAAGTGACCCCAAACTTTTGAACGGTAGTGTATATATATATATATATATATATATATATATATATGCCAAGTACAAGGGTTAGGCGATGTGAGCCACAGTATCCAGGGTAATGTCAGCATACCACCAAGAAGGACAAACCACATCCGACAGGATTAACTGTGGACGCAAGAGAAAGCTGTTTGAAAGGGATGTTTGGGTGCTAACCCGGATTGTATCCAAAAAATATAAAACCACAGCAGCCCAAATCACGGCAGAATTAAATGTGCACCTCAACTCTCCTGTTTTAACCACAACTGTCAGGATCCACAGGGTCAATATACACGGTCGGGCTGGGGGGGTTAGACAATGAAACTGAAACATCTGGTTTTAGACAAAGGCTTGGCTATAGCAGCCCGGCCATGTATATTGATCCTGTGAATCATATCATCCCTTTCAGACAGCTTCCTCTTGTTAATCCTGTTGGATGTGGTTCGTCCTTCTTGGTGGTATGCTGACATTACCCTGGATACAGTGGCTCTTGATACCTATATATATATATATATATATAATTTTTTTGTTTATTATTTTATTTACTGATACCAACCTTTATGTTTTTTCAGAATTTCCTATCTTCCGCTCTCACTCAGCTCCATGTTGGAAATATTTTGATGTGTGCCTTTCTGAGTAAAGAGCTTTCACCCTGCTTATAATTCAAACATTGCCTTTGTAACAGTTCCTGACGTTTGTCTGTTTGGAATAATAAGTCAAGCCAGACAGAAGCTGTGCTTCAAGCCACTTTATCTGAGTAAAACTTGGCTCTTTAATTAGGAGAACAGTCTCTTTCTTCCTGTCGTCACTCACAGATGGCCCTGTACTTGTTTCAGATCGCAAATCACAGCTTGGTTTCGAGTCTCACTACTTGATTGAATAAACTTTCTTCCAACAAGCCTTGTTTGTCAAAGCTCTTTCCATGCCTGCCACTGTAGTATAGAGTGAACTGGCTTCTTAATGTAATAGACACTACAAATTTAGACATAAGAATGTGCTTCTTCCTTTTGCAGAAATGCTTATAAATTGTTAATTGTTCACAGCTGGAATGGCCTAGTTTAGACCTATTTAGTATGTAATTCACTGTCCAACAGGTTGCCAATATGCATGGAGTTATGGGCTAATTTGTTCTTTTACAGGTGCAACTCTGTGATTTACATCAGTCATGTCTGTGTTTTTCTCCCTCCTCCTTTGAGAAAATTTCAGGCAGAATTGGCTACAAAGGCTTTAAAAGTCACTGCACTTTATAATTTGACTTGATGTTATAATTGTCATTTTCTCATCACTCAGAGAAATGTGAAGAGGAGAAATCAAATTTTATATGTACATGACAATCCATATACCTCCATTCTTTAATTTATTTTGTAATCCGCTTAAGCCTGATTAGGGTCATGGGTTCCCAGTCAGCAGCACAGGTGCAAAGCAGAAACATCCCTAGAAAGGGCACATATCCATTTTAGGGCACACACATTCACACACACATACTCACACAATAGGGGCCCTTTGGAAACACCAATTAGCCTAACATGCATGTTTTTAACTGTGGGAGGAAACCAAAGTAATCAGAGTAAGCCCGCATGGGGGCACGAGAAGGACATGTAAATTCTGCACAGAAGAGACCCAGAGCACTCCACCTGGGAGCTTCTCACTGTGAGGCAACCGTGCTACCCACCAAATCACCCTTCTGTCCCAGATACCACCAGCTATGTACAAAAGCTGTAATTGTATGGTTGCTGGATATATGGCATTATTTTTAATCTAAATATGAACTATACATTATTGTACATTTTTTGTCATATATAGTTTTCTCTCATTTTAGTATGTGAGGTATGCATCCAATTTTATACTGATTCTGTCAGAGAACCAGTGGCATCAGCAGGCATCACCAGAGGATAATGCCTGACTGGTAAGGCAACAATAACACAAATAACCACTCATTAAAACCAAGGTAGGTAGACAAGCGCCTCTGAATGCACGACATGTCAAACATTGAAGCACATGGGCTTCTGTGGCAGAGTCACTCTGGTTAGCTACAAACACAATTCACACAGACGCAACAAAACTGGACAGTAGAAGATTGGAAAAAACGCTGTCTAGTCTGATGAGTCTCAATGTCTGCAATGACATTTGAATGGTGGGGACAGAATGTGATGTAAACAATATGAAAGCATGGATCCATCATGTATTGCATCAAAAGATCAGGTTGGTGTTTTTTTCTTCGGCACACTCTGCCTCTTAATACCAATTAGGAATCCTTTAAATGTTAAAGGTGCTGAGGTACCTTTAGCCTTTCTGAGTATTATTCCATCCCGTTTATGACCACAACATACACATCTTCTATGTGCCATGTCACAAAGCACAAAATCATCTTAAAATGTTTTTCTGTACATGACAATGAGTTCACTGTACAAAAATGGTCTTCAAATATATCAAATATCAATCCATTAGAAATCCTCTCCTCAGTAAAATACACATGAAAGCCTGTTTGGAGTTAGATTAGATTCTCTGGTCTGATTAATTCAAAAACCAAGGACACTATGCCCTTCACCTACAAATACTAAATTTGGTGGGGGTGGCCAACTCTAGGAAGAGTCCCGGTTGTTCCAAACTTCTTTTAAGAATTTTGAGACGATTGGGCTCTTGAGAACTTTCAGTACAGCAGAAATTCTTTTGCAGCCGTCTCCAAATTGGTGCCTCCACACAGTTTTGCTCTGAACTCCACAGGCAGCTCTTCCAGCACTTCATTGATCTAAACTGTGATCTAAGTTCCCAAGTTCCATCATCAGATACCCACTCACAGCAGGACAAACCCCCAAACACCTATTCTCATATTAATTAATTACCAGGGAAGGTTCTTTAAGACTGCTTTCGCCTCTATCACTCCAGGGGAGAAGCAAGTATCATCCCACACCTGGGTCCAAAACAAAAAAAGATGTGACGTCATATTTAATTATATCTCTAGGCAAAGACAATTGTCATCAAAATGTTTAGGTTTACACCTTGAAGAAATGTTTAAACAGGTTGTTTTATTATTTGTAAATGTATTAACAACATGTAAATCACTTAAGATAAAATCACATTCCTCTGTCATTTTTGTTTTATCCAAAGCACAAGAAATATTATCTATCTCACACATGTATAAGACCAAAGTGGTGTAGTCTCTGTGTTATCTGGTGATCTTTGTATTTGTCAGTCCCATTCAAGTACATATAATAGATGTGCCGATCAGTACCAGTGTAATCTCTGTGATTGCCAGTACCATTAAAATTGCAAACACTGCACTGGTCAAATGCAATTAAAGAGGTGTAATATAATATCCTATTCTACTAAACGATCTTTGTCTGATATCTGTGCTTGTCAGTCCAAGTAAAGGTTGTGTAAATCTCTGTGTCTGCCATTTGCAGTCAAGAAAGTATAATCTCTGTGCCTGTCATTGGGCATTATCTTTATCCCTGCCTGTCACGGTCAAGTAGGTGTAATCTCTGTTCCAGTCAATCTTAGTTGAAGACATGGTCCCTACCTGATATCTGTGCTTGTCAATCCCAGTAAAGGAGTATTATCTCTGTGTCTGCTAGTCACAGTCAAGTAGGTGCAATGTCTGTGCCTGTCTCAGTAAAGGAGGTGTAATCCCTGTGTTAGTCAGTTCCAGTGTAGGATGTGTATTTTCTGGAAATCAAATTGATGGAAGGTAATCTCTGTGCCTGTCAGTCACAGTGATGGAGGTTTCATCTTTGTGCCTGTCAGTAAAGGGTGTGTAGTATCTATAACTGTGAATTCCAGTCCAGTAGTAGTGCTGTCTTGGTCTTTCTGTTCCAGTGCAGTAAGTATGCTCTCTATGCTTTTAAGGCCCTGTGCAGTAAGAATGATATCTGTGGTTGTCAGTCCCAGTGCAAAAGGTGTGGTGCCTTGGTCTTTCTGTCCCAGTGCAGTAAGAAGGATCTCTAAGCTTGCTGGTCCCAGTGTAATAGGTGTTGTCTTTGTGCTTGTCCAGCTTTGTGAAATAAGTGTCTAAGTATAAAAAATAAATAAATACACTTTACAAACACCAGTCGACATACAACTGAGTTTCTAAGTTTGTAAATGCTTTGGAATTTTCTAAATTTCTAAATATGATACAAAATCTTTAGACTATTTCACAGTATTTTATTATAACATATATAACTTGATATTGATTGAACAGTTATCAGACAAATACATTTAGCTATATTCAAGAAATTGATTCTTTTATTCCAGAAGACACAATACTCAAGAAAACCTCCTTTTGTATATGTGTAGTTTCCCATTGATTTTAGTACTAGTGCGGATTCTGATCTTAAAACATAGTCCGGGTTGACGTTAAGAATGTCAGTGTGAAACCTAAGCAGACCAGGACTGAAATGCAAAAAAGTATTATTTACTGCTGTTGTTTAGACTAAGTGAACCAAATTGCAAGTTTAAACGCGCAGTAACTGTTGATCATTTCTGCACACATTCTTGGAGGAATTTTAGTTCATTTCTTTCTACAAAATAATTTCAGTTATGTTTATGATATGTTAAAACATAATCTGTGCATTAGGGCCACTGTCTTGCTGTATGACTTCTCTTAAGATTCAGTTCTCAGACAGATGTTATTGGAAATTGCTGGTATCATTCAGAATTTAATGTTTCACTTACAGACAATTTGTCTGACTGTAGATTAGTAAAAGCTTTACTAATGGGTTTTAGGTGGTTTTGTAAAAAATCCCCTGGTTGATGAGCATGACAACCCTTTTCTGAGGACCTAGGAAATAATTTGTTCTTGCTATGATACAGTTCCATAAAGCACTGCGAAGACTACATTTGTTTAACTGGCTAATTTTAGGACCAGTGTGAAAATGTAATCACATTTCGAGTCATATTCCTGTAGAAATGCATAAAATCGGAAGGGTTCAATAGCTCTAGCACTACTGTAACATTAGCCTGGCTGGGAAGTGAACTGGGGATCTCCAGAGCTAAACAAAACAGTGCTAACCTCGGCGCCAATGTGCTGACCTCTTAGCTGTATTTATTTAGTCAAAAATGATCAGCACTGGCTCTCCCATGACCCTGACTAGGATAAGCAGATAAGAAATTGGATGGATAAATGAATTTATTTTCCTCCTGTTTCCTGTTGTGATCAGTTACACCTGTTACGTGTTCCTTGTTTACATAGTTTACTTAAACGATCTGGACTTTTCACCGTGCCTGTGGAGTACTCTATTTGCAGCAGTTGTAATTCTGAACAGCAGGGGTATTGGTGTCTCTGGGGTATTGTTTGTTGTTACTTGATGGTTCCTAGTTTTGATACCTGGTTGGTATTTTTGTTTAACACTTTACAAATACCTGGTTGGTATTTTTGTTTAATAGATTTTTTCCTTAGCCAAGAATTTTGACTGAAACTGCTGAACGTTTTCTGTGTAAACATCCTTCAGACACTTGACTATACTTATCCCAAGTCTTCTGCAATCCAGGTTTACTGACCTAAAACAGAATCAACCATAATCATTAGTCCTTAGTGCTTTCATAATTTTAGATTTAGCCTCAAGGACGTTTTTGTATTGTTTACTTAGAATCAAGCATCACGCACTAAAATATAAAATAAAACTGTCAGAGCACATTCTGTTTGGATACAACATTTTATTGTTGTAAGTCTTAAATATGAACACACAATATCCATAAAGAAAAACATATGAAGCAACAATTACTTTACATTACAGGGACTTTAGATTAGATTCTATTTGGTCCTCTGCAGGGAGTCATGTTAGAGAGGATTGATTCATTTCTTTTGACCAGTTGGATGCTGTTGTGAAGAGATTTCCTCCATCTTTATATCATTGTAAAATTTTGGCCATGCACAGACAAGCATAACTCCCCTTCATAACACTGTGTAGTAACATGGTCGTTTCCCCCAATTTCCTTTCAAAGTTCATACATCCAGGTTACAAGAGTCACTTTTTAAACACGCATCACATATGGCCATAAAGAGTGGGTGCAGTTTGAGTTCCAAATGAAATAGCATGAGTGTGGTATTCTGTGCTTTCACTATGCTTTCACTATGCTTTCAGTTTAAGAAGAAACTTCAATTCACCTACTCTTTATACAGCCATGAGCCAAATAACCAAAGAAAATAATAATAATTGAAGGACAAAACTGCAGGGATTTACAGAATACCTTTATAAGTAACCACATACAAGACTCTCTGCCTTAAGGCAGTGCACAAATGCCACAAACCTTCTATTTTTTTAACTACACCTTGTGCTTAAAATCCACCATTATACTAGTGGATAATAGTTTGATAAGTATTTTTTTCAAATTTGTGCCCGGTAGTGACTTATTTGTAGATCATATTTTAATTTGTGTAATTAGTCACAAGTCTCAGCTGCTTTTTTTCCCTGAAATTTATATCTGGACATCTACATTGACAGCATAGTTTAAAATTATTCATGCCAACAAGAATTTTACTTACTATATGTTGTCAATTACCTTGTAAAATAGCATTTATTTAGGCAGAATCAATGAAATAAAATAGATGTTTACCAGGGTGGATATGTAATAATATCAAACATCAGGATGATTTATAGACAAAATGACAGATGTACATCTCATCTTGCGGAAGTCACACCACTTTTTCAATGAACAGTTTAATATTTCTTAATGTAAAATTCATAATGATGAAGTTTCAGAAATAAATTACATGACTCCACCAAATGTGGCAATGGGAAATAGACATGTCTGCTGCATTTTATTAAACTGGTTCACAACTTCAGTAAAAAGTGGTGCATATTTTACCTTTGTACAAATAATTATGCATATTGACAAGAGAAATTAACTTGATGGTGATGAGTTTTGTTGGGATGGTTTTGATTAGGGCCAGTGTAAGGTTGAAATTGCATTACCACACAAAATATCTGTGATGGTACCATATTGATTAAACCAGCATTTTTGTATCTGCAGACTACTGAGCTAAGTAAAAGTAAAAAGGTGTTAGCTGAGTTCTTTGGGATTTTTTTTTATAAGTATCATGATAATGAGCTGAAAATGAATACTAACCCCAAAGCCATATTTCAGCTTTATGCATCAGAAAAGCATTGTGGATTTTTGATGTATTGTTGCTTTATAATATTAGAAAAAGTATGAAAACAGTAATCTGATTTACATTATATGGTATTACTTTGTCTGTAAGTACTTAATATTTAAAAATTAATATTTTCTTGCTGACTAAATAAAGCATTAGTAGTGAGTATTTGAATGGTGGTGTAGAATACCCATTTTCCCTTTCAATTAAAAAACAAAAGTTAAGAACAAAAAAAAAATTAGCAAGTCTCCCAATTTTCTGAAAAAAAGTATTTTTATAGATAATGCAATTTTACAGTGATAGGGTAATTCACTGTTATCACTGTTAATCCAAAAAAGGGAGACAAATGTGCCTTTTGCATGAAATAATGCTTTCATATCAAAGACTAATATCATAGGAGTTACACTTAGTTAAATAAAACTACAGTTACATAAATAATTTAATATTTATGTTCAAATATATATTGAACAAGCCTCACCTCAATTGGCCTGTTTGATATCAATAACAATATATTCTGAGGGGCAAAAGTAAACAGTAAGTACCAATATAAGAGACTCGTATTTAACACTAATTATGGAACGATTATTTGATTAAAAAGAGTAGTGGGGGTCCTGGGCACACTCTGCACTCCTGTTGGTGGCTGCAGGGTTGCTGTGAGTGACGAGAGATGTGAGACCCTTGCTGGATTTCTCTTCACCATCAAAAGTTGAGCAGCAGCTGAAGGGCGATGAAGAGGAGTAGGCAGATGGGTTTGTATGTTCCTGCTGTGCCACTGTTCCCATCCTGAACTGCTCCCGGTCCTAAAGAGCATCCAGAATAAAATTGTAATTTACAGCCAAAGCTGGCAGCTGATGGGTTATTCTGTTATGAGTCATTAATTTGTGCCATTTTAGGTGCTCTGCTTTAAAAACTGCAGGCATTTTAGGAAAAGCATGTCGAAGGAAACAAGTATATATACATGCAGTTAAAAATAATATAATCTGCAGCAATGATAATATTTCACACCTTCATTAAAATTTACTAACATTTATATTAGCTATTTGCATGCTTATTTAATCCTAACATTATATCGCAGCCAATGTTGCATCCACTGTAGACATTAAAAATCCAAGTGGTTTGGTATGTGCTTGCATCTAAATTGTGTAATGACAACTGACTTTCCTTCTCCCAAATTTGTAATTATAAATTCATACCTTTCAGCCCAGTCTCCACTAGCACACAACTGCTACCAATCTAAGAGTGTTTGTGCAACCTTGTGCCTCCACTGAAACGTGAAGCCAGGCAGTCTATTTTGAAACTACTGCCATCATTGGGCAGCTGGCTGAGTCTGAAGGAGGAGCTAAGCCTACACTCACAGGAACCCATATGCTGGTTTGGCTTTACCTAACAGATAAATTACTGATCTCTGACTCCTGGTCATGAATGACATGTCTGGTGCTTAAGGTAGAAATCTCCAAATAAAAGGATAAACAATTTTGGTGTTGTTCCACTCAGAAGCCCCAATCCCATCCCATGCTCTTAACTTGGCCACTCTGTCTAAAACTGGTCTGGATAACACTTTCTGTATATGAAATACAGATACACAAATAAACAGATAGCCAAGTATAATCTTTTTGTATCATTTGTTTAACTGGGTTCACTTTAAGACTTGTGTGAAAATCTGATGATGTTGTAGGTCAAATTTATGTATAAATACAAAAATTATAAATTCTAAAAATCACAAAATTTTGAGCACCACTGTATAATAGTTGACTGAACACAAGGATTTGTCAGTTTTGTATAAGATTTGATTGACTGATTTCCAATATTTGTAACGTAGCATTGATTGTGTGCTTTCTACCAGATTAATGCCAGTTGGTTAGTCTCTAACTAATATCTAACTAATATATTAGGGATTAGACCAGGTAATAATTTCTCTTACAAACCTTCCCAGAACTGATTGTGCTCAGTGGTTGTTTGTTCTAAAGCAGACGGATTCATTTCTAAAAGAGAGATTATATGAAAATGGGCACTTGATTCAAGTGACAACATTTTGAAAAATCTCTATTAACCAAAAGTTATCTCATTAAATGTTGATTAACACTGGCTTTGCTATTGCATCTACATGAACCAGGATATCTGCAGGTATGAGGAAATGAAATTTAAGATTTTTAAGACATTTTAAATACCAATCAGAGATCACTTAACAAAATGATAAACAACAATATTATATTTACATTAAATTATTTTTGTATTCTCTGATTAATCAATATTTTCAAAAAAGCTCTAATTATGAGTTACCCTAACCCTTTGTTACCATTATAGGTAATTATGGTACCATTATATGGTGCTTTGCTACAGTGTTCAGACATCAGAGAACTTCTGCCTTAAGAGTAGTCATATAATAAAGCATTTGGACAAAGGAACAATAAAAAAGCTTAAAAGCAAAGGCAATTAAATCTGTGTTTTATTAAACAAATGCATTCGAATCAATGCCTTTTGTTTTTGAAAGTTTTGAAATAGTGTACTTGACAGCATAATTACAAGTTGGCTACATTAATTAAATTTTAAAGTCCCCCTCAAAGTTTGGAAGTTTCTGCTTCCATAAACTCTGTTATAATGAAACAATGCACATTATTTAATTCACTAGCCTTAACAAACACCTGCCCAATACATGCTTCTTTATTATTATTTTGGAAGATTGTCTAAATAGCAGGTTGTATTATTAAACCAAGCGCTTGTTTTATTTTTTTATGTTGTCTTTCGGACATTTCAAACATTTTATGTGTGGTTTGGGCCAGGTATTTATTTTGTTTCGTGTTGGTATGTAATAAATGGGGGCATTTATTTAAAAGAAATGTTTTACAAACTAATTACGCGCAAACTCGTTCTGCACACATAAAAAAAATGAGACCCAATAAATGTACCTGAAAATAGCACTATAAATAATGTAATTGAGTCTACTTAGTCTGCCAATGAAAACTTAAATAAACTTGCATAAGAGCAGCTGTAAATGCTATGTGATGCGAACACCAAAATTGTATTTACTGTCTGTGCCATTTTAAGAACTTTGGGAAAGCGATTTTACACATTTTAAGACAAATGTGACATAAATTATATAAGGCAGTAGACAGAGTTTATGTGTATGTAATTGATAATATGTTATTAAGATATATAACAATAAATGAAGTTGTTCAAATGTTATTGTTGTTACGAGATTTGGTGTTTTTTTTATTTAGGACCCAAGTATGCAGGATAAGTATATCCCACGTCGTATAATAATAATGGGTAAATAATATAGAACAACTAAAAAGGGATTAAGAGCGGCGCGTAAGGCTCCTAACATAATGAAACCGAAAGGATAAAGGGGCGGGCCGAGGTTGCATCCCAAGTGGGAGCAACGCCCAACCTAGTCGCCAGAGGACGCCAAAGCATCAGTCAGGGCAAGCGTGCATAAAGCACGGTTGGGATGTCTCTTAAATGGCGAGGCACTTAGGTAGTCCAAATGCCAGGGAGCGAGGGTGAGCTCGAATGTGCATGCAATTACATAAAAAAACAAAACCGGGATACGTCTTATAGAGTGCGTGTTTACACAGTGGCTACTCTAGTCGGGGCACACCTCGAGCCAGCCGCCGACTAGAGTCCCACTCAATAGAGCGCAGGACGGTATACTTCTAACACAGAACCGAGTTGCTCCTGTAAAGAGTGGAAAGGATGCCGTGAGCTCCAAAGCGCACGTAGCGCGGGGGGGCGAAGAAATCGTGGAAGTGGCTGAAGCGTAAAAAGGCGCGCATATAAGCTCAATGCGCGCTTATAGCACGAGTGTGAATAACACACAAAAAGCTAGAAGCGCCAGAACACGAAAATAAACTCGGATGCGCCAAGAGCGCGAACGCGAATAGATGGCGAGCGGCGCCGAAGCACCAGAGGGCGAGCGTGAGCTCAAAAACAAAAAGCCAGACCGGGGCGTGTCCTATTAAGGACAAACACCCCTACTGGAGTGAGGCTAGGTAGGTACCGACGACTGAAAAGCGTTTAAATCAAAAGTACGAAATGGGAAAACCCTCAAAGTGCCCCTAACTAACAAAATACCCCTTGTGGATTACCCGCCCATACTAGTCCATCGGCCCTAAAAAGCCTTTACCACTATCCCTAGGGAACGCAGAAGGGCGCAAGGGCGCCGGTGGTCAGACGTGCGAACCGAATAGAGATGGAATTCTGAGAGAATGATGATGACCTGGTCCCGAACAGCGCCAAAACCACGCCTTTATAGGACACAAAGCAGCTGTTCGGGATCTGAACATAATTAAGATAGTGGATATATAGACGTCCCACTGATGGCTCTGTAATGGCGACCAGCGAGGATGGCCGAACGCACCGGGGGAAGGTAGAAACCCTAACAATTGTACATTTATTTTTAGATTAATGAATCAGAATGTTTTACAAGTTGTATTGTGTCTACACATAGACAGAATAAAACGTGTGAAACATTCTGATTCATTTTATGTCAGTGCAAGTGTAACGTAGCAAACAACCAGTCATTTAGATAAGGTGCAATTAACTTTTCTTGACATTTCTTGACACACTTGTTCTAATGAGGCAGAAAGTGTCAGATACTGTATGTTAAGCTTCTCTTACTTAAAAATGTGAATTGTAAATGATTAGCTTACCATTTTATGGCTGATTCTGATTATATAGTTTGTGTGTAAGCAATTCTTAAATCAACAAAGGCATTATTGTCAGAGGTGGATGAATGTGGGTGGGAGTGTGTCTGTGTAGGGGGTGGTTGTGAAGGCTTTGGAAGGCAATTAATAACAAACAGACTTTGTTAAATGCACCGCTATATAATGTTATATAACATAAAAGGTGTAATATTGCTATTATATTAAGCTAATAACAATCAAAATATATATTAATTAATGGTGCTTTACAAGACACCCAGAACAGATTGAACTATCAAGCTCAATTACACTGCAATTACCTTTAAAACATCTTTGTGCAGGCTTCAGTTGCATATCAATGTTGGCTTTATTCATTTCTGAGAAGATACTTTATACAAATGGATAGAATACATTCTATCATTTCATTTTATTATTCTACATAATATATTATTTATATATATATATATATTGTTCCTTGCACTTCAGTTTGATGCATTTACTAAATATGAAATATTTTTATGTATTTTGACACTACTGACTACTGTTAAGTGGCTGGGAACATATTGTGGATATCATCCTAGACTTGTCTATTTGTGACAAGTAAGAGCTAAAGCAGGTTATTAGCAGATATGGGATATACAATACACACATATATGTTATACATAGGCTGTGTGTATATATATATATATATATATATACACACACACACACAGCCATTCGGTTCTTAAAATAAGATGAGCAACTTGTATGCCCTTTCCAGCCAAAACATGGGAGTACATCTTAATGTAAAATATGCTGTAAACTCTTTTATGCTTTTTTGCACATATATTCATAATGCAAATAAGCTACCGTGGGTTCTAAGAGGGTGAGTAAGAAAGGACTTCCAAAGAGGAAAACAGTGAGAGCAATAATTACGCTTAATGTACTTATAATAAATGATTGTGCTTGTATTTCATCTGATTTATTTTTGTCTGTGTATACAGTGCATCTATAAAGTAAGTACAAATTTAAGTAACTATTTTTACTTACCAACATACAAAATGAAGCCGTTTTCTGATTTATATGAAGCATATACATATGTATGATGCTTATATTTCTATGAGGCAAACATTACATTGATTCAGTGTGAGCCCCAATGGGTGACAAACATCAATACATGTATAAACATTACTAAAGTTGGACCAAGTTTATATAGACTTACTTTACTTCATGCTATAAAACTCCATTAATACATGTATTGCCTTACAGAAAGTGGATTTTCTGTGAGTCTGAAATGGATTAAACCATTAGACATTATTCGTTATGGAAAAAATATCTTAGTACTAATTTGACTTCTGGAATGAATTAACAACTAAGTACCAATATACCACTTTATAAATATATACACAGTGATAGAGAAATTGGTAGATAGATGAAGTAAAGCTCACTTTTTAGATACACCACCTTGTTTCTTTACTCAGTGTCCATTTTAAGGTTCCACTGACCATACGGACAAATGTTATAGCTCTAAAATTACTGACTGTAGTCCATCTGTTTCGCTACATGTTTTGTTTGTCTCCTTTACTCTGTTGTCTAATGGTCAGGACCAGAACAGATCAGGTACTATATAGAGGGTGAATCAAAACGCAAATCAACAGTATGCCACCGTACACAAAACTAAACATCATATACTACTGCTGCATTTATAAATAGTATAGTCCTGTATTACATTTCTTATTTGAAATATGATTATTTGCATTGCCTGCCTAATTTATAGACATACAGGGTAAAGCAACCTACAAGTTCCAAAATTGAAGTAGTGTACTTGACTGCTCACAGCAAACTGTTTTAATATAACACACTTTATATAGGCCCAACATTCATTTGTGCTGCAAAACAAACACATTTGGTAAGATCCTAAAACTGCCTGAAGTGAATAAAAACCAATGATGCAAATATCAGTGATGTTGATGTTGCCGCAATAACAAGGGTAAGATCCATAAAAAAGTTATACCAAAGTGAAACATGGCTTTAAGCACTTAATTCAGCCTACATTAGCTATTGTTCTTCCCGCTCCATTTGCCTCCTAAGCCAACATGGAGGTCAGTGAAAATTTTGGCAGGGTTGTGAGACAGAACCGGGTCATTGTTTTGCAACAGCTGAAAGGACAGAGGCCATCCAGCTCTGTTTATGAACTAGTGTATTTAGGGCTCAGATAGGAAACAATGTTTTCTCTCTTCTGGTATAAGCCGCTTGACGACTTCTCACTCTCAGGTGGTGCTTACATTCCCTACCATTCTCCACACCCTTCACCCATGCTTTGTGTGGGTCAACTTTAATTGCAGTTTGCGATAAACACACTAATCAAGGACAGAGCTTGGCAGCGAGACTGCTGATGAGGCTGAGGGAGGGAAAGGGGCTTTACTCTGTGAGCTTCTGTGGGTTTGTAATTACAGCAAGGCATAAGGAGACAGTGCTGCTGGCTGAAGGGAACACAGACTGCTGAATATCTTTGGAAACAGCAGGGAAATCAGGACGGCCATTAATCTGTTCGCTTTTCAATCTGCCTTCACTCATTTACAGAACCAATGTGTAGAGCTGATTATGCAAGTAACTGAGTTAAATTAAAAGGGAAACACATTCACTTGGGGACTGTCAACCATTTCAACAAACAATCTCTCTGTCTGGGGTAAATGTTGTCAAATGATATGAGCATAATATGATTATTTAGTAGTTTGGCTAAAATGTGTTTCTACTCTACAGGAACAGCATTATAAGCGTCACTGAAATTGTTGAGTCATAATAGATCCAGTGCGTAATGATTAAAATCACAAAGGGCCCTTGAAAAAAGAAATGTTGTAAGCATACATTCATGAGTCAAAAAACAATTAAAAGTGGGAAAGATGTGGGTTGGCAGTAATTAAAAGAGAGTTCACATTCTATTGTGTAATCTTAAATTAAATATGCCTTATAATGTGCCAATCAGGACATTTTTCTCTGAATTTCACTTTAACATATTAATTAGCTGTATTTTAGTGTTTGGAGTAACCTGATGCATATATATGCCAAACCACATGAGCATGGCACAGGTAGACATGGTAGTATCGCATATATTTCATTCCCTTAATCTTATAATTGGAAGATCAAGAGGCAATTTACCCAAATTATATTGACATTTATTTTGGAAGGCACAACAAGCATTTCATAGCAGAATAACTCAGAACAAAATGTTTTATATAATGCAGACGAGTACTTACAGCAGAAGAGGCATGCATAGCCACAATGAAGTAATGGCATGGTGCATGAGGGTTAGACAGGAAATAGAAAGCCAGAAAAAAAGAAAGAAAATACATTTAAGCAACAGAATATGGAGAAGCGTCCAACACACCATTGTGGTCCACTGGATACTTTCTATGTCATAACAACCACATGCTATTCCCCCAGCAGCAATTCAGCCTGTCACTCAAAATTATGTAATTATTATTGACATTACAAATTGGATTTCTAAACTAATAAAACTCTTAATATAAATGGCTAATTGGCACTTTACAACCTGGCAATCAAATTCTGACAACAACAGGACAATTATACTGTATTAGAGTCTTCCTGTTTGGGAAATTTAGTGTTTAGGACAAGAGTGTGACCTTGCTGACCTCTCCACTGTCACCATGTGATTAATGTGAAACAGAAATATTAATGTAACTTTATTTGTACTGTTGTTTATGGAGCATGCAGAGAAAGGCTCAACGAAGGTAGAATCTAAAAGAACATGCTTGAGCAAAATACTAACCTTGCAAGAGCGTCGAGCTAGTGGGTTCAAATATTTCTACAATTCAGCAAAAACAGACAATGAAAAGTGGAAATATAAGAGGCAAAGGCTGTAGATCAATCCATAGCATACAGTAGAAGCTGTTTGACCCAGAATCTGTGCAATGTTTTTCAGGAATACAGTAAGTCCCCTAGATGCGCACCTTTAACTAATGAACTTTCAATGTTGCAAACGGGAAAGGTGCATGTACAGTACATTGTAAATTATGTAAATAAGTGCAAAATTTAGATTTCAAGTCAGTGCAGTTACTTAGTTCACAACTCTAATGCTTAAGGGAGACAAGCAGAATGTTGTTGTTTACTCTGTCTCAGTCACATGCGGGCTTTATCAAGAAGTGGTTGTGTTACAGACGGTTATACTGAGACAGAAAGTGGAAGATAAATGCTACAAGCTGGTAGAGAGCAGAGTTTTATGATGAAACTAAAAAAAACACTAAAGAATACTGGAGTGCAATAATGACCAAAAAATAGACCTGGGCAAGCAGAGTCCAAAACACAGAGAACAGGAATGGCGTGATTTACGCACAAAGGAAGAGTGAAACAGGGACCATATTGGTGCACACAAATAAAACATGCCCACTTTGTGCCAAATAAAAGAAATGTAAGATTTAACTATAAACTAGAAACAGTCTAAGTAAATCAGGAAGTCAGAAAGTGAACAACAGTGAAACAGTGCAGGGATGACATTGAAGGAGCAATGGAGGCAGGGTAATGTAGTCGGGTAAGGCCATGGTCGTGACACCAGCTGTGTACAGTACATACCTCCTTTTTGTAGGATAATTTTGCTATTTTAAACCCAGAATGCCTGCTATTAAGCTGCCACTAAACAGTGCTGATCTCGCTTAGAAGTGGTGACAATAACAATTGACACTAATATGGAAGTAACTGAGATCAGATGTTAAAGGCTCACAAACTGTGCATTGTCCTACTGCAAAATAGGTGGTTGGAAACCCTGCCATCAGAGGGAACACGTGGCGACAGGATGTCCTAAACATTTAGCTGAGTTATTAGTTCCTCTCAGCAGAACCTTCAGCAGAACAGAATCTAGATTCTTTACCAAAGACAATACGATCCCAACCCTTAGCAGTCCAGGTTTCTTGTTCACAACACAACTGCAAACAAAGGTGACAATGGGCTGTATGTCAATGGCAGGACATGTAGCGGGCACAGTGACATCAAATTTCATCCTGGTAAGCGCCTGGAAATGATCCGAGCTGAGACAGAGGTTTGTAGTGAAGGTGCCACCAGCTTTTGGATGAATGATAACAAAACTGAGGAAGCTACTTGTGCTTGTGAATGGATCAGTCTCTACTGGTTGCATGCCTGGGCCATCCGTTACCTGTTCACTGTGTATGAGTGTCCTCCCAGAACCACTGCTCCCAACACCTCTTAACATCTAGATCAGAACATCTTAGGTGGCAGGCAATTCATCAAAACATCTGTGCTACTCACAGTTCAACGATTTTGTTTATTTGGCTTCTTAAACATCGCTATCTGCATCAATGGCCATCTTAGCGACACACACAAGGTTATATCGATGCACAAGTTTATCTCAAGACTAGTCACACATATATATATAATATATATATATATGACACGGGGAGGACATGCAGACTTCTAGTTTAACGATGAGACAAATATCTATGAGTGCATCACAGAGGCACGCCTAGCAGCAACAACCTTTCACCAAGAGGTACACTACCCAAAATTATCCCCTGATAGCTTCTGAAAGTGAGGGAAGAATTTTACGCTTTCATGGTAAGACGCAGTGTTTAATTAAACCACACCTGTAATCATACCTGCCTGTGGCATAACTGCATGCATAACCTCATCAGCTTTGCAGCAATCCAACAATATTATCTGGGCTCTTTATATTTTTTTGGCCAATATGTGTATGTTAGAGATTCTAACTTTTGGACATGCACCCCCAATCTAAGATTGGATCTGGTTCCTATCTAAGGGACTTACTGTATGCTAATCTGTACCAATCGACTACAGTAATAAAAAATATCACCTACTAATAACACACTGGCTATATGTCACATATACAGTATATTTCATAGATGCTCTTTACTTTGTGATATATAGATTCTGACATACAGGACTCACGATATAAAATGATGCTTGTGTTTGCACTCCCAAGTTTGTTGATGGCAACACATGTGTAATTTCCATAGTCTGCCTCGGAGACATTGTAAAAAGTCAGCATTGACATGGTCCCAGCATTCTCAATCTCAATATCGTCAAAGCCATTGAAGATCCTGCAAAACAAGGCAGCAAACGGAAAGACATGGATCAAGCTAGTGCATTTCACACCACATCAGGGCTTCTTTTGAAGAACAGAGTGGCATTTGTGACAGCATGGGCATTTCACGGCCACGAATAGCAGCCGGCCCATTAAACATTAAAGAAAAGGTGTGCAAACTGGATGCCATTAATATCAACACATGCAGCTCTAAGACATTTCCTTTCCTGACATTGAAGGTAATGTAAGAAGCGCTTCAGTCAACACAAGGACTTTTACTGTCTTCCTGAATATATAATAAACATTATATAAACATTTTATAAACAATAAATAATACATTAAAATTTAAATAGTTCAACAAGTCATGTCAAAAATTGAAATTATCTCATAGGACATGATGGTGCAAGGCATTTTTCTCATAAACTTCCAGGACTCTTAATTTGCATTTTGCACTAATCTTAATTTGCACTAAACCCTGTCTATCTGTGATGCAGTGGAAACAGTTTGGAGATCAGAGGGTTTAGATAAAAAAAAGCTGAGATTTGTGCAAGCAAACAGATCCAGGAAAATCCCATCTTATGCAGCTGTCTATTTTTTTTACTGCCCAGAGCAATCTGTTTGATTGGTGCTATATTGTTTATAGAATCAAGCAATTAAAAAAAATGCCATTATACTGTAAAATCAACAGTATCACAAAGCCCATTACACCTAACATGTAAACCCAATCAAAAGTTATGATAGTATGGAAAATGCAAATAAAAGGAACTACAGCATTTCCTTCATTTACTTTGGCTTTTACTTCATTGCATACAGCATGAACCTGAGATATTCAACATTTGTTAACATCAATTTCTGCATTTCAGGCTCATTCTAAAAATATATCTAGTATGGTAAAATATTTACCAATTTTTAATGTTGCCATTCCTGTTTAGAACACTTAAAAGGCTTTTTGGCACAGAGGATGTCAAGTGACTAGTGATGACAGCCTGAATGGTCTTTGGTCCGGAGGACATGGCATCCATTTTTTACAAACAAAGACCTGGAATACTGATTCACCTGACAATGCATATTCTCACTTTGTGATGGTACATACCAGATACTAAATAAGTTGACACCCCTTTTGGACATGGTTAACATAAGGTTTCTTTTTTGCTCCTTGAATTCGAAAGGAATTTGCAATGTTGTAATCCCTTGTCCATGTGGTTATTTCTGCTTTTGATGAATGCTGGTTCTTGATGCCGTGCCACCATTGCCCTTTACATACTGATATTATGCACTATATAGGAAAAAATACAAAACTATCTTCCAATCTAGCTTTAAATACCAATGTGTTTAAACATTTCAATAATTTTGCATCATGTATTTGTTGACAAACTGGAGAGAAAAATTACCAGAAAAATAAATGACATACCTTAGGTCTATATTTTCTTTACTGAAATATAAGTCAAAGTAAATGTAATGAATACTACTACTACTACTACTCTTTGTTTTTTATTATTTTTGATAATACAAGCACATGCTCATACTGAAAAAATGTGTATATTAGAAATTAATTCTGAGTTTATGCACTAGACTTTCATTTGTCACTAAAGAGCTCTGGCTCATGCATAGATCTTACATCTGATCATGTGTGACTCACGCATGCTCACACATACACTCCTGAGATAAATATATTTTTTCTTAACTTAACCTTTTAGCCTTCTGTGCATGTTTGCAAAAAGCTTATTTTTAGAGTTTAAGAAAGTGGTTTCTCTCTCTCTCTGAACTTTATTTTTAAATGCAAGGCCAAATCTTCAATAACTTTTTATTTGGAAAGAAATGACCAGCATTACAAGAGTGTGTTGTGAATATTTTGCTCTGGATAGCTTTAATATTGGCTTAGCACTCTTCTAGATTTACCTGCTTTTGAGGGCTAAAGCTAAATAAACGGCTTTCATAACACTAGTGGGTGATGATAAGGTAAGATGTTTTAACCCCTGTAAAAGCACAGAAAGTCTACTTCACAGCTGTGGTGATTGCACA
>JAVSBV010000043.1:2989150-2999157 GCA_033117975.1 Parotocinclus spilosoma | reverse complement strand
TCCAAATCATGTCCAATCAACTGGATTTACCACAGGTGGACTCCATTTAAGCTGTAGAAACATCTCAAGGATGATTAATGGAAACAGGATTCACCTGAGCTCAATTTTGAGCTTCATGGTGAAGGTTGTGAATACTATAAATGTGATACTCGTAAATGTGATTTCTAAGTTTTTTATTTTTAATACATTTTCAGAACTCTCAAAAAAACTTTTTTTACATGGTCATAATGGGGTATTCGGTGTAGACTTTTTGAGGAAAGAGATTAATTTAATACAATTTGAAATAAGGCTGTAACGTAACAAAAGATGTGGAAAAAGTGAAGCGCTGTGAATACTTTCCGGATGCACTGTAGATGTAAAATGTAAATATGGGACTGGAATGCAGTATTTTTGTGATAAGGTCATTTTCATGTGATCACTCAAACACAATCTAGAGTTAATGTACATATAATAATTAATATAATAGTTAATATACAACAACATATAAAATGATGCAGCAAACTTTGTGAAAACCAAAATGTGTGCCATTCTAAAAACATTTGGTCAGTCTGTAGTTATGTCCCCAAACCAGAACAAGTTGTGACGGTATGGAAAATACCCATTATTGCACTTCAGGCCTGCAGCACATTTAAAAAAAAGTCGGGACAGTACAAAGTATGGAATGCTGCCATTCCTTTTCACCACTTTTAAAACACATTTTGGCACATGCCAAGCAATTTAGTGATTCAGGTGTTCTGGAGTCCCATTCTTCCCTCAAACATGTCTTAATATGTGCAACAGTGCAGGGTTTTTGTTTAAAATTCTGTTCACCCCCATTATTATGTCACTTGCTACTCAATCACAATAATTCAGTTTGCATCTCATTTGCATAATCCAACAACTTTCACTTGCTTTTCTGATGATTTCTTGTTTAATGAAATAAAATCTAATTCGTCTTTTTGAATTGTTTCATATTCATTTTGAAATATCCAATAATTTTTGTGGTGTATATAGCCAGATCCTTTTAGGGTAATCAAAAAGAAACATTTAGCATGGAGTTGTGCTGTTATCACAGTCTCCTAGGGAGGTGTATCACTAAATTTTAAAAGTCACTGAGGAGAATCACTCTTTTACTCTTAAACTATACAATTTCAGTTTTCGGGAGTTTTTGTACTTGTAGCTGTGTTGCATTAGTTCATTTAATTAACAAGTAACTTTTGTTTAAGATTCTGTTCTGATAAGTGAAGAGGGTCAGGTGACACCCTGGTGGACCCAGTATCAGCATCGACACCAGCATCAGCAACAACACTGGCAACCAGTTTTTATATCAGGAGAAAAGCTTTATCTCTTCTGTCATTCTGTCTGGCAATATGTTTTCTGCCCTAAAATTAACAGCCTGTATTAACTGAACATAAAATACAAACACATTGCTTTACAAGTAAATTGTCACAAGCTACAAACAGAGGATTTCCCCAAAACAGAGTTGATAAATATGTTTTGGTTAATCACTTTTGTTATTTCCTCACTGTTGTCCAGACAGAAGGAATGGCATCAGGAACAGGAGTACCTCACAGTCCTGAGGGAGAGGCAGACGGCAGACATGAGCAGTAGTAGTTGAACCAGGCAGGTAAGCAGCATTTACAGATGGCCCTTGATGATGCGATTTGAGCAAGAGAGCTGGAAGCAGCCTTAAGAAGGGAGGATACTGCTGCAATTTCTCTGGCGCTGGACTAGACCACGTATGCCTTATGTATATAGTTTGTACATTGTAGTCATTTGTATTTGAACTATATTTAACTTTTAAAAATTTTTTTACAATTAGTAAAGGATCTTAAATACACAAATGTTGAAAATGGTTCTTTAATTTAAACTTGATTAAAGCTAATTAAAGTGTGTATTAATTCATACAAACATGGATTCATATACAGTATAGAAAGTGACTGGCAGAAGTGGCAGGTATTCTGATGAACTGCCACTAGATCCTTTTACTTTACCTGGCACATTTAGTGATAAATGTAGTAACGGTGTTGTGGCCGATAGCTGCTACCACTTTAGCCTCTACCAGCACATTTCACAGCAGCTGTCGCAGCTGCCACTAGACCTGCCACTTTACCAGGCACTTTTTATGGCAGCTGTCATGACTATAAAGGTTTATTTGAAACTATTATGTACATGCTTTTGCAACAATTATCCCATTTGGAAAATGTTAGCGAGTGTCCAAGTACTAAACTAGAATTTAGCAATTGTTAAATGCTCGACATCCATGTGTTCTGAAGGAACACTTAAATGCAAAATAGTGACGGATTTTGTGGCAGATATGCCTCTTTGCCCGGCACATTTAGTTGTGGCTGTCACTTCACTCAGCATTTACTAGTGGCTATAGTGATGGGTCTTGTGGCACATAGTGCTGCCAGATGGCTGCACAATGAATGCGCTGGTATCAAACCTGCCAAAGACATGCTGTTTAGCTGTGGATGTGACATTCAACACTTGTATGCATATGAAAGGTACTGAGCATGCTCTTACAAAACAAATTCCTTTATACAACATGAACAATAGAAAATGTGTGTGTAATACACAGTCATCCTTTGCAGTACATTGTCTCTTATAAGAAAGTGGCTGGCACAAAGAGAGGCAAATTATGAAGAAATTATTCTAAATATTATGCATTTTGCATTATGCAATTCAAATAATTGAATAACTGCTGAATAATAATGTAGCTCATTACACACTCACCTATTTATAATCACTAGACTCTTATTTTTCACACTTCTCACAATTTTGAAGTGTGGATTCTCAAACCGCCAGTCTAAAAATGTATTTATAGTTTTTACAATTTACAAGATAAAATAAGATGTGCTGTTATGTAGCACGCCTTTTTATTAGGCCACAAAACTAAATGCATCTCCACTGGTCTGGGCTTAAGGAAGTGCCCTGCTTTGTCTGACCAGTGTTTATATGTGCACATATGTTTTGCTGTTTTCAGTCACCTCTGCCATTGGATGTTAAATAAACCAAATAAATAAACAAACAAAAATGTACTAATATTTACCAAGGGTATCTGCAACTGTGGATGGGACTGTTTTTTATATCTACATCAAATTGACACTATATTAGGTTCAACTATGTCCAAAGTTCTTAAACAGTCAGTGGATGCTTAGAGATGATTTCTAGCTCTTAGTTTTCTGTGATGAAATGATTATATTCCAGACACAGAGGAGGAAGCCAGCTAAATAAGAATGATGCTGGATCAAACATTTAATGCAAATTCAGGTTTGATTTCTACAGCTGACTGACTTAGAAAGCATGTGAAAAGTAATACCTTAGGGGAGGTAAGTCTCCAAAACTGCCATGCCAGAAAGATTACTTTGTCAGCTTGTCACAAAAAAATAATTTACTCACCTAGCCACAAGCATTTAGTTAATGGTTGTATATATGTGAGGGACAATTTTCTTAGGCTCTTTCCTCAAAAATTTACAATGATGCTTAATTGTACGCATAATGTTTTTAAACTAGAGACTAAGAGCTTTCCAAAACTTAAATAATTATTAATCGGGTGAAAATTGACCAAGATATTACTTTTTACTGGCTTCAGATATTTACATACCGTCACTGGATAGGCTGTTGAACGAAATTGATTCATTCAGCATGGATATTTTCAAGGACATGTAACACTGGATAAAGGATATTAAATGGGTAAACATAGGATCTTCCAACAGAACACTGACCCCAAATATATGTTTGGGGTCAATACAGAAATAGTTCACAACACATAACATAACACAACCCATTTACACTTGGTTGTTTCATGCAACTTGCAAGTATCAAACTGTGTCAAACTGTGAATCAAAATTGTATCTGTATAGGAATAATACAAGTTTGAATGCACCCAAAGAGGCATTCATACATGATGTTTGCCTTATCTTTGAGACTCTAAAGTAACATGACATCACATGATATTAATTTTTTAATTAATAATTTCACAATTTCAGAAAGTTACATGAAAAGACCTAATTTAAATGCGGTCGTAGTGTCCTTATCTAAACAACTTATGACATATTTCTCAAATTTCCTGCTCTATATTTTCCAACCTGATAAGATGCTATAGAAGAAGACATGTTTACTTGGTGGTTGTACAAATTATTACATTACGTACAGGTTAAGATTAATTGTGACAGATGTGGTTTTGTTTAAAATATGTATTTCTTGATGGGGATTTTTCCGTATTTCTCAGGCTAAATTTCCTTTAGTTAAATGAATTTTTAGTTTAAGGGTAAGGAAATAAAGCAAACTTTGAATTTCTGTGAATTTTTGCTCTTTTCTGGGGTGCCAGTAATTGTAGAAGAGACTACTACTCCTGTGAATCGACGAAGCCATTTTGCACTTCAGTCTCAATAGTAATAATATTACATCAATTCCAGCTTACATGATCTATTATTATCTACAGGTAGTCCATGATTAACAATGGGGATATGTTCCCAAGCTAAACCTTAAACAGGCTTAAAAAGTTTGGCAAAATAATTAACAAAATCATTATTTTGTAATAAAGTATTCAATAGCTCCTATTATTTATTGAAGAATATATCCAAAGTAAAAAACAAAAACAATTAAAATCAAGACCATGGCTATTCCTCACTACATTTCCTATCACGCCGGTCATGGGACTCCATACATCACACATTGGTGAGTTCATCATCCAGCACAGGAGAGTGCAGCAGAGTATCATAATGCATATCACAAGGAATACACTACATTAAAATGTACACTTTCTGATAAATGTGTATTGACGTGTATCATTGGATTCCCCTCATTAAGTTGGGCCACTGTAAAATGGGGGTACCAGTACATTAATGATTATGTACATTACAATATACTGAGGAAAAAAGTGTCATATTTAGATCCAGTGGTTACACATGCAAAATTGCCATTCTCCTATAGTGTCTAACTTTGCTTGAGACTATTATATATACTTGTAAGATTATCTGATCCGGTTAAATTGCCTCAAGCTGTGGATCTATCAAACAAAGTGTCTGTGTGTGAATTTCAGCACTGAGTCATGCTAGGTTATGACCGTCCAACTTACAGACAAGGCCACAGTATCATCAATCGTCTCCACCCTGTGGATATATATTTATTTCACACTTTATTATTTTTGTCATCCAAAAAAAAAAGATAAATAATGAAAGTGGAAGTCAGAACAGAGAGCCCTAGGCAGCCAGAGAAAAAAAAAAGAGAAACAGAGACAGAGCGAGCAGTAGAGCAGAGCTGTACTAGTAGATTATAGCATTCCTGCTACAGGGATCATTTGGCCCATAAAATGAGCTGCTAAACTTACAAACACAACGACTGTGCTGAATTCTCATTATGCCCAAACAGCTATAGACTAGATTAACGCAATCAGGACTTTATAAAAACCTGCAGTGCTCTGCCTCCTTCTAAATGAACCTAAACTCTAATACTAATGTAATAGTGCTTTAGCGCCCAAGCCTTGCAGATACGGACGGCATCATTAAAAAACAATGTCTTATGCAAGCCAATTAAAAACAGGCAATGATAAATTACTCACAATTCCTCAATTAGTAGTTATATTATTAATCTTATTCTATACCTACAGCAAAGCACAATTATGAAACTGCAAAATAATGTTTAATCACCCTGTCTAGCACAGGCTCAGGCCGTAAATAGCCACTTTTGGAAATCCAAGAACTTAGCTTGAAGTGGTAAACCTGCACACAAATTGCAGTTTAGAGTCTCAACCATGCTAGTTTGCAGACCTTGTCTTAAAGCTTGTCTTAAGTCTTTCACCTCTGTTCTCTCTGAATACCTACTGGACTGTAATATAGGAGAGCAAGAGGAAATCCATTTTAGAGCAAGGGAGAATATTGTTTTTCGTATCTACAGAGCTGGAACATAAATCACTGCCTTTGAAAAGTACAGAAGGTCCTCTGCAGAACATGCACATTTATTCTCTCATTTTCTTAACAAGACTCTAACAATATTGCAAATCTGAGATTTCACAAAGAAATAGGTTGACATTGCAGGGTGATCTTTCCAAATTAAACAATTTATTTTGCTATTAACATGTCAGTACCCAATTATAACCTGTAATGCATTATCTTGATTTGAAGGTGATATGCAAAAGTTGTAGGCCATTCAATCAGGGCTACCTAGAAACAAAATCGTATTGATGTCTTTTTGCAATGAGAATGTACATGGGCTTGCTTTGCTTCCTAGATTCTGATTTAGATAAGAGTTTACCGCATGGCAGGCCTGCAATTGGAAATCTTGAGCATGCCAGAGGCAATGGCAGGCTGTGCATGCGGCGTGGGAGTTAACACTACACATCTGGGATTATTAAGAAAAGTATCTGTCAGGGTAGATATGACGTTACGTAAGATTTAAGATTTAAATCTCTAAGTTTCACAGGCTACCTATGAAGCAAGAGGCAGCAGTGTTAATTGATACCAACACTTGGTACATACTCGATTACTTCATTTAATTTAAAAACAGTGTGCTTTCTTAACATAAATATGGTAATTGGATTTACTGAAATTAAAAGCTAAGTTTGAAACTCTATGGAAGTAATATTGAGATTCACAAGCATGATATCCTGCTTTAGGGCTAAAGAATGACTGAGTGCACAACGCCTCATTTCATCTGCACTTGCTTGATACTTGATTCCGATCTCATCAAGTTACTTCCATTTCAGGAACGTGTAAAGAGAAAATTATATCTACAGGCAAGTGAAGTAATAAACTGTTAAACTGTGAATTTGATTTATAAAAACACACAGTGTCAGTCGTGATGCTGCCATAGAAGCGATAAGTGGTGGTTCCTGTACATCATTTAGATGATGTAATATTTGATATGAACAAACATTAACCTTTCCTGTTAGAAACGGGCACTTCTGCATGCTTGAGTACAGTGTATATACAGTCAATTCCGGTTAATAGGACCACCGGTTAACGGAACCAGCCGCTTATTCGGACCAAATCCTAAAGTACAGAAACAAATCCTATTAAATACGTGTAATGTTATTTGCTTATTTGGACCAAAACTCCGCTTAATCGGACCAAGGAACATGTACAGTATGTAACATCAGTGAAGAAACTCTTCGTCTCTGGCATCACTACCATGTCTTGTAACATAGGGCATGTTTGTTTTATTGGACCAGCCGATTATTAGAACCAAAACGATCACGTCCCAATGTGGTACCATTAACTGGAATCAACTGTTATATATATATAACTCTAGCAGGTTACAATTACAGCAGTGCAGAGGAACTTTAATAACTTGCAGAATCATTAAGAGACTTTTTGAGGTGATCAAGAAAGACTGTTAAAATGGACAAAAGCTCAGCTGTGCTTGAACTGTACTTAGTGTGCTTATGTGTGAATTATTGCTGTTTACATTATGTGACTGACCTGGATATCCATTACAATGTATTGATGAGATGCTGGAATGAGCTAGCAGTTAACTGTGGATTAGATCACTAGATCTCTGATCAGGTAAAAACAGGCCACAATCAATGATAACACCCTCAATAAGGCAGCATTTTCGTTTAGTGAAAGATCAAGACAGGTTACTGTCATGCCATTCAAGAATGCACTGGTAATTTCCAAACAGCTAAGCAAATTCTGATAGAAATGACCAAGAATCACTGCATTGTGTATCGGGATGACCTGTTTATACACACACCAAGGTTTGGCAAAGCACTGCACTGTCTGGAATGTATGCTGATCAAGATGCACCCTTAAAATGGGATTGTCTTCAGAACAATGTTACATTTATTGGCCATAAGGACAGTGAGGTAAGAGTAGCCACAGATTAGAGTTGAGGCAGTTCAGTGGTGGCACATACCCGTCATTGTCAAGCAGTGCCATACTACAGACATTTTGTGTAGGACTTTGGCAATTACATCTTTGGAGTGCATGTAACCCTCCAGACAGACCATAACTCATGAGCATGGTTGATATGATTCCATGAATCAGATGGGAAGGTAGCCTAATGTGTCACTCCCCTCCAGTTTTTCCAGTTCTCTATATACTATCGAGCTGGAAAGTTGTCACTATAAGTGGTCAGATGTGGCACAGAGTCTGGTGGAGTGGTGTGCCACAACATAGATACAATAGAGGCACAGACACAAGATTAAGAGCTTGTCCTGCTCAGGCAGTGACTTGAGTTGGGGCAAAATCCAGAATGGTCAGCATTTCGATGCTTGATCTTTTCGATGTTGTGCACTGGGTTTGGCTATGCTGGCGGTTAGTCCTGATACATCGTGATCACTTTATCCCGTACCAAGCCCAAAAAGGTAGCACCTCCAGGGAGGTAATTGATATAGAAGCACATCAGGTAACTGGCAAGCAACCACTGAGAGCACTGAGGCCTACATTATAGACTAGGTGGGTGATACTTTTGCCGTAGGGGTCCATATTATTTTGTTAGTTTGTGTTATATTTTATGGGGTAGCTGCTGGGGGTCGTCAGAGACACATAATCCTTGGAGGGGAGTGTGTGTGGCATTGATCCTCGATGTAAAGACATGGTGTCCATGGATCATCAGAGGCTCCCAGCATGCATAACAGGTCAGGTTTTTTTTATCTCTCATAATTACTAATCTGACTGTTTTGCATAGACTTGCAACATTTTACAGCTGTTCGAAGAGCTAGCCCTGTACTGACAAGGTTAAATACAGCTGCAAAAGTTCAGTGCAACTGTGATGTTTTGTTCATCTGATTTAACAGTGACAGTTGATCTTTATTAATAAAGGGCTGTAATAGGCCCTGCCAGGCACCTGTATAGTGCTGTTTTATAATAGAGCCCATCAAAGCCCCTTTTCACATCTATCTGAAAAAGTGGAACAGTCACATCTGTGTCACATTAACATGTCAATTACCAAATTCTTGTACTGACACAAAGGGAGAGGGATGAAGGCTTTTGCACAATAGCAGTGCATGAATCAGTGTGCACAAAATGTATTTTTCCTGATAAAGTGCAACAGCACCGGGAACAATGATCTAACAGACAGGCTTGAACAGTGCAGATGTCTCTTTACTATACATGCAAAATGTAGTGTCCAGGGTTTGTGGAATGTCTACACACTGACAGACATTCATACCATGAACAAAGCAAACCAATGTGTTAGCAATCTAAGAGTGACATGCAATCTGGCATATTCATAAACCTCATCAGGAACTGCAAATATCATACATATTCATTGAGTCATGAGAAAATGCACAATTTGATAAATATAAATGGGAACCATATAATGTGCAATTATGAAGAGAGCTGCAAGAAACAGCACATTTCCAGTGTCCTAAGTTCATTTAACAGTGCTACTTATTACACCACCCGGCATTCAACTGGACCATAACTTTAATTTTCAGACTATTAAAGAATGTTACATTACATATAAAAAGGAAGTAATGTGTCTCATACCCAATGAAGAGAGCATTTTCCAGCTGATTGTGGGCTCTGGTTTGCCATTGGCCAGACACATCAGTGTGACATTGGAGCCTTCATTTACCACAATGTCCTCTGAGAACTTGACAACTGTTGGTGGTACTGGAAAAGAAAGAATATACATAGATTTATGTTTTAAGTGAGATACCCATCCATTAAACATTATAAAAAGGAGCAAAAATACATTTAAAAATCCTGCTGACATCATGATTTTTCACAGTTCTTGGTTATTGTTTATACCCTTTCCTTTTAAGTGATTTAAGTTGCATTTAGTGTTTGACTATGCATACATAGTTCAGCTGATTTATTGGACACATTCAGTCTGTTGCTATGAAATCCAATTATTTTGGCTGTATTCCCATTGGTTATCTGGATTGTATGGCTACAGTTGTGACTGTATTTACTCAAATTCCCTATTTCATTAGCCAACTAGTGCAGTGCTATAAATGTTATACAAGAGCATGGATGTGTTTTGTATATTGACTTGAGTTATACACTACCGTTCAAAAGTTTGGGGTCACCTAGACAATTTTGTGTTTTCCCTTAAATCTAATACTTTTATTTATC
>JAVSBV010000043.1:2960376-2989050 GCA_033117975.1 Parotocinclus spilosoma | reverse complement strand
CCTTAACCCACCATTGCTTGGATTGTAAGACTATATAAGTTGTAAGTCGCTCTGGATAAGGGCGTCTGCTAAATGCTGTAAATGTACATGTAAATGTAAATTAGGGGATATAACCGCTAGTAGGACAAAAAAGTACCACCCAACTAACATGTGTGGCATTGTCCAATTATCTGTAATAGAACAGCTCTGGAGTGCACAAAATGTGCCGAACATCAAAAGCTTATTATGCTTTGTACTGTTTTTCATTCAATAAGTATTCTGGTATTTTCTAAAGGTCAAAACTGTTTCTAGGCTATTTTTGAATACAAAACTCATGGTTAACAGTTTTAAAACACTTGATTGCAAATACTGCTCATTCTTTACTGTAAAATATGCATTTTATGCACTCTAATTTTGATTTCTTTTTGTATGCACTACATACTACTTGCCTACCCAGCATATTTTAAATGAAGTTACACCATGATGCCCAATGAGTCACACAACTAGTTTTTCAGCACCATGCTGTTCAATGGTCCGTGCCGCACTGTCCAGTGAATTGAACAGATTATTGGTCCGCACCATACAACTTACCCGTGTGGAGCCATTACTTCATTTTGAGCTGCACTGTGAGCTGTGATGTTTTATATGATCAAGTGTGTGCCTTTCCCAATCAAGTTCAATCAGTTCAATTAAACACAGCCGACTTCAATGAAGGAGTAGAACCATCTCAAGAGGGATACGAGGAAATTGACAGCTTGTGAGTTAAATATGAGTGTCACAGGGTCTGAATACTTAGGACCGTGCGATTTTTAGTTTTTCTTTTTTAATGAATTTGCAAAAAATTCTGCATGTCTGTTTTTTTCTGTCAAGATGGGATGCTGAGTGTACATAACAATTCAAATGAACTGCTTTGATTTTAGCAAATGGCTGCAATGAAACAAAGAGTGAAAAATGTAAAGGGGTCTGAATACTTTCTGTACCCACTGTATTCTGTATTCTATATTCTTCGTTTGTGATTTGCTTTACCACCCACTCCATTCGGTGCAGAACTGCAGGTAACATTTTAGTGCAGAAAACTGAAATCAATAACTGTTAAGGCAATTAAAAAACAGGGGAAACTTAGAAAAACATGTAATATTTTAAAATGTAGATACTTGTCAGTAAATTAAGAAAGTGATCATCAGAAATATAATTAATTTAATCAGCCTGAAGTTTAAATCCGTCTCTTAATGCACATTGCGGGCTGCTGTAATAAAGTTGTTGCTATGGTTACGGTATACTTCAGTTCAATCCAACTAATGTTAGAGTCCAGCAGCACAAGGCGTTCTGGACTACTACATGTTAACTACATAGAGAAAATAGTGTGGAAACCCAAACTTTTTCCTTACATGCTTTTAGAAATATGGCCATTATTACAGAGCTGATTAATCTTGCTTACTTGAAAGCTTCACCTGCTGTGACACCATAATTTGCACTAGAGTTTAGAACATTAGCTACAAATGTATTAATGAGTTGTTTGATGGTGTTAAGGATCCTGACTGCCACGCTAAACCATTTTAGCTAACCAATAATTTTGGACAATGCTATATGTTAATTATCATACTGATAAAATATACACCATGGAGTACATACGTTTGTATCTATGTTGGTCATAGGCATTAGGCACAACGCATAGAGCTTTGAAGGCAATGCTTCTACTGCTGCACATTAACTCCCCCAATTAAGAACGTTTTTTAATCCAAATCATTTTGTCACATTTATGTCATGCTCTTGACTAAACTGCAGACTGTGCAATTTAGCACTTTGGCACAAATCCCTTAATGAGGTTTCTGCACGTACATGAGGCCTTAAAATGCCCCGTCTGAATTATGATACAGTTGAACTCAAGGCTGAATCAGCCTGATATATACATATATAAACACTGTAACTTTACTGAGGCCTGCTGCGAATGCTATGGAACTCAGCAGACTTGAGGTAATTGTAGGTTTCTAGCTGTAAAAAACAGCATAAAATTAGGATAACCTGGATATTTTTGGCCTTGACCTTGTGTCTGCATTGTCAAGTGCCTGCTGCAGAATATAGCTGCATAACCCATTGGGTGCGGGGGACCTTTCAGAGCACGACTGTTTGTGCAGCCACGGATTAGTTTCGGCATTAACATGGTGCACTCTGCAGAGACGATCTTAGTTCTGTTTACTCCCACGCTTACATGGCCCAACGGAGTATAGACAAGCACATGCCAGCATTTGGATTTTCAGCTTAATTAAAATACACCTTCATAAGCCCACCATTTTCCATTTATGTCAACTGCTCAACGCAGATCTGTCATATTCAGGAAGGCTTGGCAATTCAAGTGTTTCACGTAAAGAGAGAGAGAGAGAGAGGTGGCACGAGAGAGAAGCACTGACAGAGTTGTCTTAACAAACAGGCTCGTTAGAATTAAATCATCTCAGACACAAATGTATCTTTAAACCACACTGGTGCATCCCCTACAATATGGTCTTTTCTGTGTATTTTATGTTATAAGCCAGTGATGTGGATGCTGAATATGATCCTTAAACAGTATACTTTATGCTTAGCAAAGTTGGAGTGGATGAGAAGAAAGCTGCATTGATCAGCCATAAGAGAATGCACTTACTAATCCGATTCCTGCAGAAAATCAGATTTTGTCAGTAATACAATTCATAAGTTTACATATACTTGGGTAATCAGTAACCAGTACCAGTTGGATTTTTACTTTGCAACTAGCCAATAATCTTAAAGAAAGATGTGACACTAAAAGATGTAAAGCTTAAACTTTTATATTTAAGTAATGCGATTCTTAAATTCCTCAAGCATAGAGGAATTTAGAGTCACATTTGTAAATCGTTTGGTTTAACTTTTGCTGCATTTAATTCCAGAGTTGCCAGATACCGTAAGAAAAGCAAGTAACCAGATCTATGAAAACAACCTGCAAAAAAGTGAAGTCTCTTAGAATGAACATTACTGGTTACCATGTTTAATTCTGCTAGCCTCTTCCACTACAGCTTTTTTTGCTGACACTTTCATTTATGCACAGACTAAAAAAAATTGTTGAAATCACAGTAAAAGATATACATGCATTGAGAAATTTGATTACTGGACTAAAGTACAGCTTTCTTTATAATAACTCTTCATATAATTTCTAAGCCTTAATAAAATGTTATTATGAGAACATATTTTTAAGAACATGTAAACACATATCCTATGTAGGTCCCACTTGTAGCAGTTCCTTTGTGTAATGTTGTGAGGTAGTGTCTCCATGAATCAAACTTGTTTACAGCACATCCCACAGATTCATCAGATTAAGATCTAGAGAATTTTCAGTCCAAGGCAAAGCTCTTTGCCATGTTCCTCAAATCATTTCAGATTTACTGTGTGGTATTGGAATATTGTTTCCTTAAATTAGAGTATTGGTCAGCAGCAGCAGTAGGTGGTACAAATTAACATCCACATGCCAAGCCTCAAGGATTCCGGCAGAACATTGCTCAAAGCATTACAATGTCAAAGTTACTGCATTTGCCTGTCATTGCTTTTAGTGTTAGGGCTGATTGTTGTATATGGAAGAAATGTTCATAATAACAGCTGTAGGCAAATTGTGTAGTTTAATTAATACAAAACTAAGTAATTATGTTCATCATGTTCAATCATGTTTCAGATTTATCTATTTCAACTTAAGGACTGGTCAATACTTTAATAAAATATTGGAATAACCTCATTAATTCAAGCCATTAATTGCAAGCTTTAACAGCTTTAACAGTGTTATATGTTGTAGCGTACAACTAAATATGTATCATGAGAAGTGAGAAATGAAGGACTTCTGAGGCATTCTCTCTATTATTGCCTCACAGTGATGATGGTGGTGATGATGATGATGATGATGGTGATGATGATGATGAGAAAGGGGAATGCTACAGCTGAAAGCTTCAGTTTCACTCTGTCTAAAGCTTTAATGAACGTATCTCCAACTGACCACCTTTGTAACTCTAGGCCGCCCATGTGAGGTAAATGCTTAGTGGAAAACATTTGCCTCTAGAGTTATGTAAAAGAAAAAAAAAATAATGCAAATGGCTGTGAGAAATTGCTTTCTGAAGTCACGTTCTTGGCGCAGCATCAAGCAAACGCTTTTCACTGTAAACTGTCATTCACAGAGACTTTCTCCATGTTTGCATAATCCCTTCTCATATGGGCCATTACTAACTCGTTTCTCACTCTAAATGCGAAGTACACGTTTGGGGCTCTTTGCATATGGAGAGCAAATTGGATTTCTATTGAAATGTGTTGTTTACTTTGCAGACTCTGGAAAGCCTCGCATGTGTGTCTCTCGCGCTCCTCTATCTCCTGTACGTACATTCGCCAGCTGCTCTAGTGGTCCTCTCCGTCAAGTAGAAACTGCAATGCTTTCATTGCAGTTTGTGTGTGTGTGTGTGTGTGTGTGTGTGTGGCTGTGTTGATGTTCAAGAGTTCTTAATCAGCTGACCTTAATGCTCAGACATCCCTCAGCTTGAACAATCACACCACTATTCTCGCCCCACGTTGCCAAGGTAACAGAGCAGATCATTTTGGATGGATTGGTTGCAATAGGAGTAGGTTGTCAGTGCTAAGTGCAATATATTAGTGTACTTTTTGCCTAAGACTTTAATAGCTTTAATCATCTTGAGTGAAGTTGAAGGTGATGTTTGTCTTGAAGTTCGTGCAATAAGTCTTTACTCCAGCCATAATGAATGAGCAATATTATCACTGCTCTTTGTCTTCTCAGTTGAACAAAGTAAATCTGCCAGTGTAATGCCAATCAACTGCCTCTGATTTTAATTTAAATCTTTGCATAACATGCACTTACATTGTCACTTTATCAAGCAGCCTACCTTGTAGCTACATTCTCTATACATGCTATCAAGTACACCAACAAAACAGTGTGCTTGTTAATGAAGTATCTTGCTGACATAACTTTTAATTCATTAGCTTGCCATTCACTTTCTTCTTGTTTCTACACTCATTGTCTACTTTCTCTGGCATTTTGTAGTTTTACAATTGCAAACTGTAGCCCATCTGTTTCTCTGCATACCATGTTGGTCCTCTATACTCTCCATTCTGTAATGTACAGGAACCCCCACGGGACCATTGCAAATCGGGTACTGTTTGGATTGTGGATCATTGTTAGCACTGCAGTACCACTGACATGGTGGTACTTTAGTGTGTGTTATACTTGTGTCAGCTAATCAGACACAGCAGTGCTGCTGGAGTAAAAATATTTCACCAACCAAAAATGTCCAGGCACAAACATAACGTGTTCTGTGTTTACAGTTTAAATAACACAAGTTTGAAATGAATGTGAAATCACATTTTATCTGATCTGATATCTACAAGGTGGAGAAATGCTGTATATGTGTTATGGGTTGCACAGTGTTTAAACATAGTGGTTAAAAACTCTAGCAGTACTGTTGAGCCTGATTCAATTGTATCAGAAAAATACACTAATATACCACCTCAGTCTCTGCAGTGCTGAGAATGATTCACCAGTTTAAAAGCCCTTATTGCTATCTTATCACAGCTATCATTCCACCAGGTAAATGGCACACATGTATCTGGTCGATTGCATAATGTAAATGAATGGAACTCATCAAACCAGGTGACCTTGTTCAATTGCTTGAAGATCTGGTTGCAAAAATTAAGACGCATTTAAATAGACTGTGAATGCGGTTAGCATAGCAACTAAGACTAGTCTACAGCTACATAGCCTCATACTTACCAGGGTTTTGTGCACTGAGCAGAGTTTTATTTTTCTGTAACTTATGCAATAGTAGTCAACAGTAGCCAGTACTGGTTTCTGTTGGTTCCTTAAGTGCCCAACACCCTGTCGCCATTTGACTGGGAGTACCCAACAAATGAAGGTGCTCAAACTCAGCTATCTGGACATAACACTTGGACCTTATCTAAGTTATTCGGGTTTGTATGTATGTTCTCTTCACTATGGTACTATAGTTGGCTGTCCATACTATGTACATTAAGGACTAGCTCTGGTTTGCATACTTAAAGTGTTAGTCACCCTCTATTCTATTCCTCTGTCTATTCTGTTATTGTTCCTACCTTCCCCTGGTGCGTTTGGTCGTCTTCGCCGGTTGCCATTACAAAGCCATCGGCGGGGTGGCCTTATATCCACTATCCCAATTATGTCCTGATCCCAAACAGCTGCTTCACATCCTATAAAGGTTTGGTTTAGTGCTGTTTGGGGCCAGGTCATCATTATTCCAACGGGATTCTATCGCCGTTCGGTTCGCGCGTCTGATGACCGGCGCCCTTCCGCGTTCCCTAGAGATAGTGGTAAAGTTCCGGGGGCTTTTAGTGCCGATGGACTGGTATGGGCGGGTAACCCCCACTGAGGTATTTAGTTTGTTAGGGGCACTTTGAGGGTTTCCCCCGTTCCGTACTCGTGCGCTCCTGGCACGCTTTGAGCTTGTGCTTTTCGGTCGTCGGCATCTACCTAGCCTCACCCCGGGCGGGTGTTTGTCTTAAATAGGACACTCCCCGGTCTGGCTTCTTCGTTTCTGAGCTCACGCTCTGGCGCTTGGGCGCTCCTCGCAATCTATTCTCATCCGTGTTTATCCTGCATACTTGGGTCCAAATTAAAAAACACACCACATTTTGTAACATATTCTAATGTTGTCCAGGTATTATGTCTTATTTTTAAAACTATGTTGACATATGCACAACTACCTTGCTGATAAAGAAAATATAGCTAGTCTTTTTCCACAATTTCCTACTACCTTTTCAGTCAATGTTTAGATTTGCAACAGACTGTTGGCTGTTAATATGATTAGTTGTTGACATTATTATGTCAGTGTTACTGCAAAGCTATGAACAATCCAACACGGAAAAGATATCTGTTTTGCCCTGGCCTTATTGTCCCCCCTTTTCCACATATGGATGTAGTAGCAGTGTCTGACAAAAGTATAGTGCAGTAAACCTACATAACTGGTGTACCTGATATAGCTATACACCATATACAGTCAGTGCAGGACACAGATTAATTTAAGGAGTTCTTAAAAGAAGGAACAAGAAATTGTTCTTTCCTTTAAGAAGTGAAAAAGACTCCCCACTATGATCTTTCATCCTTTCACATGCTCCACTATTCTGCCTTTGATCTGGATCTGGTTTAATTGCTGAGGTTTAAGGGCTCAGTCCTGCTCATGCTGGTGAGAGCTAATTGAGCCTTCAGAGCACAGACAATCAGTACAGATCCGTATAAGCCTCCTCAATATAATTCGGTCATAGAGAATTATTTAAGGAAGGAACAGAAATTGTATGCAGCAAACTAATTACTGTCAGTAGTTGTCAGTTATCAAAGTAGCAAAGGAGTTCAAAAGGGGCCAAAAAAATCAAAGACGTAAATCATGTATATATCATTTTGCATTACTTCTGTTGTATTCTTGTAGGATTAGGAAGTTTAAAAAATACTTTCATTTTCTAAACTTTTAAACAGTCTTAAATGATAACAATACTGGGATGTATAGTAGGGACCAGATGTCTCAGAGCACCAGTAAAAAGGACTCTATTTTACATTTAACTTGAACTGAACAGTTTTGGTCCCCACTAGGAATGTTATGCTGATTAGAAAACAATAGGATTAAATCAATCCAGCATTATATGTTAAAGTAGGCTGGTTTGATCCGATTCTGAGATTTTCCATTGTTCCTGAATCCTCTACTGTCACGACTCAGTGCACCAGCATACAGCAATGACAGTTCCATCAATCACATTAACATAGGAGCTACTGATCAGGGGGAAAATGAAATCTCGGAGGTTTTGTGCCCATCAACATTAATTGCATAATTATTCACTTCATTAAAGCTCTAATATCATAGCTAGAGTTCAAGGTGTTTGTACCAGATACCACAAAACGGGGCTAAGAAACCATTATTCCAAAACGGGACTGTGTACACCGCATAACACAACACACGCCACATACACATGAAAAGGATTGTACATATGCTGAGAGAAAGAGAGCTTACCTTGCACAATGATATGCACAGCTGTGGTCCTCGGCTCGCTGCTCGTCTGGACGGCACACACATAGAGTCCCTCATCACTCAGATCCACATTCTCAATCTTAATGGTGAATTCGTCACGGTTCAGGGTGACCAGGCTCACTCGTGGGTTTACGGACCACTTGTCCTCACCGGCATACAGTATACTGGACCTGTTCAGCCAAGCCGTATGTGTAACCACATCACCTTGAGAACAGCTGTAGAAAAGAATGGAAACTTTGTTAAACTGTTAAGAGTCAAATGACTCATACTGTGTGCACTTAACACTTTATGGGGTACACTAGGTAGCCTAGCGGTTAAGGTACTAGACTCTGGACCTGATGGTCTGGGGTTCAAATCCCACCTCTGCTAAGCTGCATAGCCACCCAAAGAAAATGGTCTCTTGGTCCTCCCAAGGTTTTTTCATTCTACATTCAGATAGTTTTTCATTGCCAATGTCACCCTAGCCTTGCATCAATTTGATATTGGCCTTTTAAGATAATATATTTTAAAGCAGCTTTGAGACAATGCACCATTGTTAAAAAGTGCTATATAAATAAATTTGACTTGATATGTTCTTTAATTTGTCCTATTGCTATTGCTACTATTTTTGGTACTATTCGAGTGGTGGCTCATTCTCAGCACTGCAGTAACACTGCCATGGTGGTGTGTTAGTTTGTGTTGTGCTGGAATGAATGGATCAGACACAGAAGTGCTGTTGAAGTATCTTTGCTGGACTGATAATAGTCCACCAACCAATGGTCGAGTGTACAGTAATTAAACAAAGTGCTTAAAAACTCCAGCAGCAGTGCTGTTCTTGATCCAATCACACCATCTCAACGCAAACTAACACATTTCTAGCACATCAGTGTCACTGCAGTGCTAAGAATGATTCCTGATCTGTGGGGGTCCTGAGTTCCTGATCTGTGGGGGTCCTGAAGGGGACATAACCATTAGAGAACAGAGAAGGAGTCACGGAAACAGATCTGCAGTCTGTAATGGAGAACTACAAACAGTATGTATATGGTGGAAGTGAAACTAATAACATGGACAAAGGTTGACATAAAAGGTGTACTTTATAAGGTGATTGTTGAGTGCAACTGCCCATAAACACACTGTATGAGAGAAATTCATCCACAGAAAGCGGAAGCATAAAGTAATCTTTCTAACTGATAATGACGTGTTTGACTTGTGTTTCTTCGTTATAAAGGCAGCATGTCTGTAAAGTTTGAAGGAGTATGTGCGTAACTCTTAAAAAGCCTTTAGGTCAGGGACTGAGGAGGGATATTTATTATTAATGACGACTATTCACTAGCCAGGCAGATTGTAATAAAACTTTAGCACATTTCTACCCCACACTGAAAAAAGTTAGCTCATTAAGGCAGGAGCCTGGGTTTATACACTAGCTTAATCCCCAGTTCTCTCTCAGATTTATTAGCTCTATTATTTTTATGACAAAAACACTGATATCAATAAAGATTAAATTGGGTCTTTAATAAAAGTACTTTCAAACTCTTTTTCCAATGGTCTTGTATCATGGGATCAAGCTCATACTTCTAGTGTGTAAAAACAAGAATCAATTGGAGCCAAATAAAACTACAAGATCAGTTCTAGCTATTTATTTCAGCTATTTAACAACACACATAAAGCCAACTGAACACTGGTTAAACTTTAAGCTCTTCTCCCATTTATTAAATGCAAGAATACTTGTGCAGCAGCATTTGATTTAGCAGACAATGCACTCACTGTGCATTATGGATACAGTAGTTAGGTAATATTGCTAAGCATGAGACCGCTAATTACTTACAGGCACATGCTAAATGAGTATAGGCTGAGCCTAATTACAGCTATTCCTAACAGTTAAGAGCACAGCCCAAAGCAGATCCTCCTCCTAAATGATAGAGCTATTAAAATCAAAAGCAATCATGCATTTAATTGATTACTTGCCCAATTAGCCATTCAGCAGAACACAGGAACTATTTTCAATTGTGTCTGTGTTTGTCTAGGTAAGAATTACAGCCAGATATTTGGCAAGGTAGTTCAAATTTCAGAATGTGTACTTTATATTCATTAAGGCCCATTATCACTGTGCCAAACCATAAATCATTATGCTTTATAGTGGTCCTGTTATAACTACTGTGTGAAACTTATTTAGATTCTACAGGGGAATGGATGACAGAAGTGTGCCTCATGCCTCATGGCAGGCAGCGGTGCATAGTTATAGTCAAGGGCATTTGTTATCACGGGAGTCATGAGTACACCAGCACTCTTATAAGCGCTGAAAAGAGAGTTGAGATCAGCTGAACGATCAGATGTTTTCCCACTTGACTTCCACCTAATACACTGCAGTTCATACTCGGAGGAAATATTAAACAGTTTTTCTCTCTCATTCTGATGTATGAGCATTACAGTATTTCCCTTGCTCGGAAATGCATTGTCAAATTAAGCATCCATCATGTCTCCACATCAAATATTACAAATTTTTGTCCCTAGGTGAATATAATGGCGAGAGGTTTTCGGTGCTGTCCACATAAACAATGATACATGGGTTGCTTCAGAACAAGCAAGGTTGCCATGAGTAAATAGGCCAGTAAAAGGGATCAGCAGTTGACTAGAACGATGAAAAATGGCAACACAACTGTTGTGTTTGTAAATTGAGCAAAACACTGGATAAAATACACTTTTGAAAATCATCAGACGAGAACAGGGTCATTTTTCATCTCTGCATAGATATGCAAATACATGATAACCCCAAGTGTTTAGTTCTTTGTGGGTTATGAAAACACTGCTAATATACATAACCACAGAGCAGTACCGATGGACAATAAAGAACATATAGTATTAGTCTCCCATGTACACACTAATAATGTGTTTTCATTGAATGAATGAATTTAATCAATACATTGTTGGACATCGTTCATTCTCTTATTTGTTTCTGTTTCAGGGTTCAAGAGGAGCCAATTCACCTACACCTACAAAATTTTGGAAGGCAACAGGCAGAACATGGAAGATCCCAGACAAGAAAAGTGCAAATAACACTATGCACCAGCATGTAATACTCCTGATTTTAACAGACAACTGGTTTACACATTACACATAACACACAATTTCATTTAATTCTCATCAAATGTCTTTGTGATGCCACTTGCAGTTACACTAATTAGAGTTATTGACCATTACTGACTGTAAAACATCTGCTGCTATCTGCATTTGTTAGTCATTCTCCACTCAATCAGCAATGGTACGTAACCATTTAACAATATATGGTTGAGCAAATAATTATTCCAAGAAAATCTGTGACACTAACAAGATAATAGCATTGTACAGGTATGCACCGTTTAACATCCATCAAATTAACACCTGTTCAAATAGCTGTTAAATTATATGTTAATGGCATTAATAACAAGTAAATGCTGGTGACACATGCTGATAGAAATAAGGTCTTAAAGATAGAAAACAAAACTGTAACATTTCTTTCGCTGTCATTACTGGTAAGTGTTTCAAATTTTATAAAAAATAAAACGTTAAAAATTACTGAAAGTTTTTTCATATTAAGCTTTTATTATTGTGTAAAATAAAACACTGTGTAAAGTATCTAATCTAATGTGTGACTATGGTAAAGTGTCAGTGTCAGTGTCCCTTTCAGTCAATGTTCTGTGTCACAGCGTGATGCATAGGTGGGCAGACGTTCTCTTTTATGTCCACTTAGTTCTACTAGCGTTTGAATTTCGAGAAGCACTTTATTTACAAACTAGTCACGCCCTACCCCTACTCCGTTGGCTCATGCTCAGTCTGCACCTAAGTAGTCCTTGTTTATGACAGGCACAGGTACTTACTCGTCTCTCGAGCAGCAATGCCGAAACCTGCATGTAAGTTGAGTTTTATATATATAAGTATTTGTATAAGTATTTGCTCACCCATCCAAATTATCTGTAGTGTTATAATCACTTTCATGGCCACAGGTGTGTAAAATTTAGCACCTAGGCATGCAGACTGTTTTTACAAACATTTGGGAAAGAATGTGTTGCTCTCAGGAGCTCAGTGAATTCCAGAGTGGAACTGTGTTGCCACCTTTGCAACAAATCCAGTCGTGATATTTTCTCACTCCCAAATATTCCACAGTCAACTGTCAGCTGTATTATAAGAAATGGAAGTGTTTTTGAACGTCAGCAACTCAGCCATGAAGTGGTAGGCCACGTAAACTGACAAAGCATGGTCAGCAATGCTGAAGCGCATAGTGCAAAAAGGTGGTCAACTTTCTGGAGAGTCAATCACTACAGACCTTCTTCATGTGGCCTTCAGATTAGCACAAGAACAGTGCACAGAGAGCTTCATGAAATGGGTTTCCATGGTCGAGAAGCTGCATCCTAGCCATACATCACCAAGTGCAATGCAAAGCGTCAGATGCAGTAGTATAAAACACGCCGGCACTGGAATCTAGGTTGCCAGGTACTTTTCTGACTGTATTGTGCCAAGTGTAAAGCTTGTTTGAGGAGCATACAAAGACATTTTGGACAATTCCATGCTCATAACTTTGTGGGAACAGTTTGGAGCTGGCCCCTTCATCTTCCAACATGACTGTGCACCAGTGCACAAAGCAAGGCCCATAAAGACATGGATGGCAATAAGTCTGGTGTAGATGAACTTGACTGGCCTGCACAAAGTCCTGACCTCAACCCGATGGAACACATTTAGGATGAATTAGAGTGAGAGCCAGGCCTTCTCGTCCAGCATCAGTATGTGACCTCATAAATGTGCTTCTGGAAGAATGGTACAAAATCCCAATAAACACTGTCCTAAACCTTATGACCAATGTCATATAGAACGCTATGGATTAGGAATGGGATATCACTTAAGCTCATATGTGAGTCAAGGCAGGTGAGCAAATACTTTTGGTATATGTAAATATATACATACATGCTCTTAATGACAGCTTGTAACTCGGTCTTAAGTGGTTTCTTTTCTGCTTTGATTTTAAGACAGGACTTGAAGCAGAGATCATGTTCATATGCATTTCAAGATCCTTTGTCAACTCACAACTGCTTGTGAAACTGCATCTACTAACACTAAGATTTTCTAGATTAGTGATAGTAGATGCAGTTTCACAAGCATTTCAAGATTATTTAGGATAATTTAAATTAATGGACTCTCCAATGGATTGGCACCCTTTCTGTTGTTGTTCCTGCCTTGCACTCCATAAACATAAATGCCATAAACATAGCCATAGAAATGTTTAAGCCTGGAGACCCAGTGCTAGAAATATTTTTATCTAAGTCATGATTCTTAATGCATAAGCAACAGGTTTCTACTGATCACCTCCAGTAATCAAGTAACAGCCTTAGTTATATCTGTCGATATTTTGATGTTCTTTGATATGCCAAAGAAGGTAAGCACAGTTGCTGTGGTCAATGCTGTTTTAAGATATTGCCATTTGCGCTCATGGTTGACTGTCCATAGGAACTCATTTGTCTTATGCAGGAGCTCACGCATGTTTTGCCCCAAGATTGGTAATTAATTTACCCATGATCTTTTATATTCCCATGACACTCAGTACTCTATATTTGTTTGCCGAGTTGCCTTGTCATGTTCAATGTGGCACTGACTCGTTCTTGATCTGGTTGGATTCCCTGTGTGAGTGTGCCTCCTATAACTTTATTGACATCAAAATGATATTTGCTTTTGTTAAGTCTTAGTCCATTTTTATCTGATGCAGGACTATTGTCTCTCATTATGCTCTTGTAATGAAAATCCCCAGACAATTATGGTATCAACCTACAACTTCCAATCCTTCAGACACAGCTTTATAGTGCTATAAAAAACTACAGAGACACATTCCCAAAAGGAGGTATGTGAAAGCTGCATCTACCATATGGCACATTGCAGGTACTGTATTTGGTGCTGTCCTTTTTACTTGCCAAAAATCTTGAGAAGCATGACGTTTTGTTAAGTATTTGCATCTGACAATTCACAGATGATTTCTTCACACTTGGCAATCTGGTAGTGCTCACGCTTGATGTTTTCATTAAGATATTTTGGATCTATAGATACTCATAACTTTATTTGCACAAACCATGGAGTTTACCCAGTCTGTCTGTGCTTCAGTTTTCTTGATTGATTATTTTCCAAGCACAGCCATTCTATGTCCGGTTCTTTTATAGTCTTGCTCACAGTGGTATGGGAACTCTTTGTGCAGGATGTGCTACTGACTGTGGATTTTCTTTCAACTTGATGTTATATGTGTGTTAGAACAGCAAATAATTTGAAGACATCAGAAACAACACACAATGCACAGTAGCATTTCCTGTATTGCTGTGTTCAGAACCGGACAGTCACTATTAATGTGGTAGTCTCTTTTGACCAGGTTCAGATATTCACAGACTTTGTCTAAAGGTGAATCCAGTCCTTCAGTAACAACAGACAAAAGCAAGTGATGCACTTTATGCTCCATGGTTATATTCAGCCTGCATGTGCCTAGACAATCAATTGCTTGTCTACTGTAAGTCTTCAGCAGTACTGACTTTCTCTGTATATTTGTTTTTTCTCTGATTGCTTTGACGTCAGACATGCTAATGAGGTTTGTTTTTGCCCGAGTATCTGACAAAGTGCAACTACTACTCCACTGGTGCTATCCATCTGTCTTTGATCACTTGGCTTTGATTTTCCACATGCTTGGTCTCTGATTTCTGAACACTATTAGGAGTTTCAGGTAATTTTTCACATGTCAGCATAAAAACGAGAAACATTTCACTCATATCATAGTCTTCAGTTGCATTCACAGACTGTGCTTTCTTTTCATCTTTCCCTTATGAGAAGCACTGCGTGCAAAGTGTTTTTGCCATTGCATGCAGAATTGAATGCTGGGCATCTTTTTGGAAGAATGGCAGTGCACATAACTGAACTTTGCCTCTTACAACTTTGTGCTGCAGTTGGCCATGCTTTTTCTTGTCTGAAAAGACTGCTCCGATGGCCATACCATCATTTTCACCAATAAGTAAACGAGGTTTATAAAATGTCTTTACATGCTGGACAGCTAGCTAGCTTTCTTTACATATAACGATAGCTTCCTGCAGTGTCAGTTCTGCTTCTCTTATTAGACATTCAGTAATATTTTCGTCACTGATGGCTAAAACCCTTAAATCACTTAGCATATCAAAATTGCATGGCTGTGCTTTAAGTTTATGGTCAGTCAGAAACTTGGCTTAAGCCGTTGCTTTATCTGAGTATGGAATATAGACCTTTCATAGTTTTATTTATATATATATATATATAGAGAGAGAGAATGGAAGTAAGCAAAAAAAAAAACTCTTTCACATTTTCAAAAAAAATTTATCTTCACGTTCTCTAATCAAGAATGTGTTGTATAACTCAGTAGTTTGTGCCATAGCACCAACGGGGCAGGCGTGCAGGGAGCATGCGGCGTGCAGAGAGCACAATTTGGGACGTTTCCCAAGTGGCAAGGCATGGAAGTAGTTCAAATGCAAGAGGGCGAGCGTGAGCTTGAACGCGTATGTAGCGTGGGAAAGCCATGCCAGGGCGTGTATAATTTAAACACGCAGTCGGGTGGCCACTCTAGCCAGGGTGTGTCTTAGTTCGAGAGGGCGGCTGACTAGAGAGAGGCTCAAGACAGTGTAGAGGGTGCCGAGGCACCATAAAAGAAACATTGACTTGGGCGCGTGAAGAACGCGAATGCGAACAGATTGCGAAAGGCGCCGAAGCGCTATGGGGCGAGTGTGAGCTGGGGCGCACGTGTGTCGCGAGTAAGCCGAGCCAGAGCGCGTCCAATTAAAGACGGGCAGCGGGCTGGAGTGAGGCTAGTTGGGTGCCGTGGTGGAGGAGCGTGAGCTCAGGCGTGCGAGGAGCACACGAGTGCGGGGCGGGAGACCCTCAAAGTGCCACTAAATTACTAAACACCTTGGGGGTTCCCCCGTAGGCATCCATCGGCACTAAAAGCCCCCGGACATAACCCACTATCCCTAAAGGTGTGCATAAGGGTGCGCCGGTGGTCAGGCACGCGTACCAAATGAAGACGACCTAGCAGCAAACAGTGCTAAAACCCACACCTAAATAGCAAGAAAAGCAGCTCTTCGGAATCAGGTCGTAAATTGGACACTCTCTTTAATTACGCTCTGTAATGGCGACCGGCGAGGACGGCCAAACGCTCCGGGGCGATGGTAGGAACCCTTCTAGCTTTGAGTCCAGCCTGATAGCTGTAAATGCACTTAAAATGTATTAGTAACCATTACGCATATCTTTCTGTATTCATTCTTAATGCACACAATACAATTGAGAGGTGGATGTGTGCACTTAAAGCATGTCTTTGGACATGGGAGGGATCCTGAGAACCCAGAGGCAAATCACGCAGACACAGAGTGAACAGATAGACTTCACACAGACAGCAACTGGGCAGAGACTCGAACCTGGATCTCTAGAGCTTTGAAATGACAGCAGTAACGAGTGTGCTACAGTGCTGCTCCCACCCAGGTGTAATTCAAAGAAATAATTTCTCTGTGTGTGAAACTCCCAGTTTGAAGGCATTTCAAATATGAGAAAGTTGGCTTATGTGATAACGCCTGCACATGGCAATAATGTTAAGTCGATGCTTGCTTTGGATGCTGCACTGATGTAAACCTGCAGAGGTACATCACGATGGCAAGCAGCATTCCTGCACTAAACATTTGGGCCAGCCTTAAATCAGCATAACACAAAAAATACATATATAATTAAATAATTCTGCCTTATAGTCGCTTATCAGAGCAGACCAGACAGCAAGCCAATTTATTCCAAATGAAGTGTATCCCCTTTCATCACGTCAGGAAGCATCTAAAAGGCATGATGGGGGAAACTAAGCAGGCAGAATAAACAGCTTCAACCCATTTTTTGCCCTGACAGTGTAAAGTGCACATATTATGAAAAAAAATATATTACAGTGTTTCTCATCACGGAATGGGCTAGAGCTCTTATCCTGGTGTGCTAGAGAGGTTAATTTTTGAGTGCAGTGGCATCTGTGACTAGTCCAAAAGAAATTTAATGTTATTTATTTATTTATTTATTTATTTATTTTGAAGGAAGGGTCAGTTTTGCGGCAGGTAAAGATTACATTTGCATGTGCTTAAAAATATCAATAAACAAAGGGCTTTTTCGAATGCTTTTTCGATAAATAAACTTGCAGAATTTCAATCATTTTTAAAGGGATTTGAATACACCAAGATACATTTTCTAAAGACAGCCTTGAAAATACCTTTAGGCTGATGTTCAACAATGTAAAATATCACAATGAGCACATACTTTGCGCAGAACAACATGAAATAACTACATAAATAAATAACTCTTACACAATTCTCACATTAGCTTTAATGCAAACAATATACATTATTATTTATGAATTTGCCATAGTCAGGATGATTAATTAGCCATCAAAAAGTCACTGAGATAAAAACACATGCAATATAGACTGCTCACAATCATTAGGCGATATGCCATTATGGGATGCTTCCTTTTGAATGATTCCCTAAGTTTTCTGAGCAGTATACTTATAATAGTATAATAGTATCACCATGTGGCATTGTGAGCAAATCCTACAGCAGTGTGAACTGGAAATAAAACCTTTACTGGATTACAGTAAATTAGTTACTACTGACATTTAAACTCACTGCCAAACTATGGAACGCTGTAAACTTGCTCAGTCAGGCAATTATCAAGCCAATATCCAGCCAATAAGCAGTGTGTGGACAATAACTGACACTGTTGAAGGTCTAGAGTATGACTAACACAAATTGCGAATGGAAGAAAATTGCTTAATTTATAACTGTACACCTCCAAGCTGTACCAAGGTGTGCCTCATCACTTGGTTTACAGTGTGTTAAAAAAATAAGCTACTGCACAATGTATAGGTACTCAGCATGTGAAGCATAATATTGTAAAAACAAGTTCTTACTAAATTTCAGTCAATGTTTAAAAACCGTATCCAGTGTGATCTGCCGTGTTCTCATCAACATTACATGTATATAATAGCATTTGTTTCGGTACTTTAGGATTTGGTTCGAATAAGCGGCTGGCCCAATTAACCAGTGTTCCAATTAACCGGATTCGACTGTATATAGTCAGAAATTGTATACCTGTCAAATGCATCTACATTACAAGATAAACATAAACGTTGTGTGTAAGTACAATGTAGCACATTGCTATTAATATTTTTATTCCTTTTACATTTTAACCCCTCATCAGCATTGCTGAACTCCAGCATCCATTCCCAGAGAAGGCATGACTATGCAGGACTAGTTAGGGGTTGCTGTTGCAGGATGAGGAGATGGTCCCCCAATCATTATCCTCTCCCTCAGAAAAAAACTAACAACTAACTAATAAGTCTGCATGCAACGCTGTCATTGCTAGGACTCAAACCAGCAACTCAACATGCGCAACTTGAGTATCCAGACACTTATTTTATAAAATGCGTATAGAATATTTAGTAGTGTATAGCACATTTCATTTAACATACATACAACTAATTTAAACAATATGTATTTAGATATTTAAATACTATTTATTATTAGGAACACAGGTTTTACTTTTCTGCCTTAATTATTTATTTAGAACTTTTAGGCTTTACCTCTGTACTGAAACATGTACTTTTACTGCATTAAGCAATTAAATAAAATAGATTTATTTTTCCTTCAGCCCTTTTAACAGCACATTGAGAGTGATTCTGATATTCCATATTAATAAAAACATAATCATGGCACAAGAGGTGCCGTGTTCAGTAATTAATTGCAATATTTTTACCCACTGCACCCTTCCATTTAAGGGCGCACTAATAACGAAATTAACCTCAAATGTATAATCTTCATTGCTGTCTAAAGTCATGGCTAAAGTAATGGCAAAAGGAGAAAACAATGGGGTGAGTGAAAGGTCTGCCTTAGACCTGCTCTTGGTACTGAGTTTCTTTAAAAGCCATCATAGCTAAATTTAAACCTATAGAAAAATTGAATTAAATACCATTTTGACATCAAATGCCATGTTACTTCATTTCCAGCTGGTTATGGGAATAATTAATTCAGTTAATAAATAATGCTACGTGTTAGAATGTAAACTGTGGAAGTGTGTCAATTCACAGCTTAATGTTTATGGATTCAATCATTTACTTCCTTTTCTGCTTGATCCTGAACAGGGTCAAAAGAGAGCCAATGCCCAGCCGGCAGCATAGGGTACAAGGCAGAAGCAACCCTCGACAGGATGCCAATCCATTGTAGGGCACATACTGTACACTCACAAACTAGTGACACTGTAATGTTACTAGTTAACAGGAGTACTCAGAGAAAACACACGCAGACATGCAGACTCCACAAAGAAAGGACCCATACCACTCCATCTGAGAATTGAGCCCATTGAGCTCTTCTCGTTGTGAAGCGACATTGCTATTTACTAAGCCACTGTGCCATCCTGTTTTGTGGATGGGTAAGAATGAAAGTTTACACTTTACTTGAGGGTCCTGGACCATGGAAAAGAATGTATATGGTTCTAATCCTCCCTGTCAGTGTCGGGTCCTTGGGCAAAACATTTAACAAAGATGCATGGACTCTAAGATTTCATCAATTGTATGTCGCTCTGCATAAGGGTGTCTGTCAACTGTGGTGGCTTATCGGTTAAGGTATTGGACTATGGACCAGAATGTTCAGGGTTCAAATCCCACCTCTTTCAAGCTGCTGTTGCTGGGTCTTTGAGCAAGACCCTAAACCACAATTGCTTGCTTTCTTGTCCATAGTTCATTACCTAAACCACTAGGCCACCACAGACGCACACAGTCACCACAGTTCAGTAAAACATGCCGTGAACTGTGGTCGGACCATAATAGTTTTGGTTGTAAGGGGGCAATTAGTTAAATATTGCATCAAGGACTTGATGAATGAATAACCTGAAGCTTAGTTTGGTTAACTACTATCCTTTCCTATCTGAAGTGGTCACATGACAGCATTCAGAAATGTTGTGCAATAGGACACAATTACTGTACTTGACCAGGCTGGATTTATATTATTAACTGTACTGTGCCATACAGTGTGAAAAGTGCTATTTTTAGCACATGGAAAGTGGTGGCAAATCTATATTTCAGACAAGGAGAGCAGTCATGTGTTTATTTTCTTTCCCCAGGCTTTCAACTAAAGGACACAACACTTGTTAAGGGAATTGGAGGCTTCTGTGCAGTTGTCTCCATTGGACAAAAACAATTGACATTCTCAGGAGTCACTCCTATCTCTAACTATATCACTATATCACTATAACACACAAACACAGACGCGTGCCCTCACACACACATACACACACCCACATACACCTACACACAAATACACGCACACACACTGTTCATGTGGTCTGTCTCTAAAAACATATGGTAGAAAGAAAGATGAAAGCCTAGTGTCTCTGGTATTATTTTCAAAATGACTCCGACAAAGATATATTTGCCAGTGTGTGTGTGTGTGTGTCTGTGTGTAAGTGTAGCTGTAAGTGTATGCGTGTGGGTGTGTGTATGTGTCTTAGATAATGGCATTGGGCAAAGTGACAGCCAAAGCCATAGCAAATGAACCACATTATTCTTTAGGCAGCCTCTCCAACGCAAGGGCAAGCCACTAGCGCCCTCACTCCTGCCCTGCCAATATAAATCTCACACTTACACACACAGACAAAGACACACGCACGCACATGCACGGTGACAATCAATGGGGGGTGTTGGGTGGTAGATCTGACAGTGTGGAAAAAGTAAACTCATCTATGGTAATGAATCTAAGGCCAGTGCTGGTGTTTGCTTATTAAAGCAGTTGCATGCATGCACCTGCTGTTACGATAGCGGATGGTGTTTTTAATTATGGACCCAAGTATGCGGGATAGGTGTAACCCACGACGTATAATAACAATGGGGAAATAATGAGAAACAACCAAAAGGGGGTATAAGGGCAGAGCTTAGAGACTCCTAACAAAACAAAACCGAAAGTATAAAGTTGGCACGCCAAGGTTGCTCACCGAATGGGAGCAACGCGCGAACTTGTCGTGAGAGGACACCAAAGTGTCCGTCGGGGCAGAGCTGTAGAAAGCACAGCTTGCAGGATGTCACTAATGGTTTAAGGCACGGAGGTGGTCCGAACACCAGAGGGCGAAAGTGAGCTCGAAAGTGCATGCAACACTAAAAAACCAAGACCGGGATACGTCTTATAAAGTGCGTCTTTACCCGGTGGTTACTGTAGTCGGGGCACACCTCGAGCCAGCCACAACTAGAGTCCGACTCAATAGAGCGCAAGAGCACCGGACAGTGTCTTTTTACACAAAGACCAAGTTGCTGCTGTATTGAGTGGAAAAGGGCGCTGAAGCGCCAGAGGGCAAGCGTGAGCTCTGACGTGCATGGAGTGCGAGGGAGAAGGAGAAATGGCGGAAGGGGCTGTAGCGCCAGAAGGCCGCACATACAAGCCCATAAGCACCATTATTGGGCGAATGTGCACCACACATAATAGGCGCAAAGCACCAACGCGCAAAAAGAAACTAAATACGCGGGACGCGAAAAAACGCGAATGCGAATAAATCGCGAGCGGCGCTGAAGCGCCAGGGGGTGAGCGCGAACCCGAAAACAAAGAAGTCAGACCGGGAGTGTCCCATTTAGAACCTACTCCCGGCTGAAGGGAGGCTAAGTAGGCCGCGAGGACCGAACGCGTGTGACCGCGGATCGAGCAAGGAGCGAGTGAGTACGGAACGGTAAAACCCTCAAAAGTTTCCCTAAATAAATAAATACCTCCGGGGATTACCCGCCCGTACCGATCCTCCGTTTCTAAATGCCCTCGGATCTTACCAGCTATCTCTGGGGCACACGGTTGGGCGCACAGGCGCCATTGGTCAAACGTGCGCACCGGACGGAGATGGAACCCCAGTTGAACCACGATGACCCGGCCCCGAACACCGCTTAACACCACGCCTTTATAGGTCATGGCTCAGCTGTTCAGGATCGGGACATAATGAGACAGTGGATATAAACGCCGCCTCACCGATAGTCCTGCAATGGTGACCGAGGCGAGGACGGCCGAACGATCCGAGGGAAGGTAGGAACCCTAACAGTCTCAACCAAATCTGGTTTAGTCTTGGTCTCGAGGTAAGATGAACCCAAAGTGCAACGTGACAAATTATTTATAAAGTTCCTGCTCTTGTCGTTCAGTATCCAATCGATGAACACGTTTTATTTTGAATAGTCTGATGTTAAGGTTTTACTTTAACATGTCTGCAGAATCTGGAGTTTTTCACATTTAATAATAGCAATGAATCGAAGGTTGTCGACTTTATATGGTGACTCGGATTAAGTTTGACAGTGGAAAGTGAACAAAATCATCACCATCATTTGCATCCAAAGATTTTACAGAATACAGGGTGTAAAACAATGTTATTTATTCATATATACCATGTATAAATAATAATAATAAATGTAAAGTGAATTACAAATTAATAATAATCCTTTTCTTTTTCTTCTGGTATGATCATAATCTTGTGATGGTCTCCGCCACTTCCGTTCTTGGTCTTAACTCAAACTCTGCTCAGCTACAACACTAGGAAGATATGGATTGGACACGGAATGCAATTTACGATGAAGGTGAGGTAACACGTTACATTTGAGCACCATATCAAGGCTTGGAGTCCTGGCTCTCACCCTTTTAAAGAACTACACGTAGCTTCACTTGGCTGATCTACCATAGATCACCAACAGATCATCTCTAACACGCCTTGGCATACATTCTGAACGGATGGAGAACCATTTGTCAAATTTCATTCCTTAAACTGGTGTTGTAACGATGCTGCCTAACACATCTATCCAAAAGCTCCACTCATTATTTCCAAATGCACCTAACCAATTATCGAGCCACTATTTCCTTCATTTTAAGAAGAGACCACTCCCATCAGGATGGTGATCAGGTGATCAGTCAGAGAATAGTTTATTGATCTGCAGTGATCATTCCTTCTGAGGGCTCAAGCAGACCGACCCCATACCAGCAAAATGCCAATAATCGTAATAGCCTCACAAGCTTCTCAGGTTTCATCATGTGCAAGATCAGAACCATAATTTAGGCTTTAAATGAGGTCTCTGTATGTGTTTGTGAAATTCCTCACAATGCATACCAACCTGGATTTATGCTCAGACATGCATCCACTCTTCCCAAAAAATAATGAAGTCTTTAGGCTCCCTTTTACAGCATTAAGAAGACTTACAATTACATTTATTAACTCACAAAGAGTAAAACATTTTCCACGGTTTGCCCCAGCTCATCCTGGCCGTGGCTACATGGGAGGATCTCCGTGCCTAATCTGGAATCATTGGGAATTTACAGGTGCAAACTGGACAGGGTGCCAGTTCATTGCAGAGATCTATAAACACACAATCTGACCTTCAGGGTGCAAGCCCCACCCAAGATTTAAGTCCTCAGGGAAGGATTGTGTTAGGTGACAAAGACATCAGTGTTACTAGTTCTACATTTACATTTAGTAGACACTCCTTCCAGAGCAAAACATTTGGGGCATTAAGCCTTTTTGACCCAACGTTTGCACCCTGACCGACGCTGGACATTCTAGTCCATAGTTTAGTACTTACATTTACAAATATGTCATATTGTGGGTTAAGGGCCTTGCTCAGGGACCCAACTGTGGTAGCTTGGCAGAGGTGGGATTTGAACTCTGGACCTTCTGGTCCATAGTCCAGTACCCTAACCACAAAGGCCACCCCAGTCCCACTTTAAATTCTAAACCACATACAACCCTAGACATTCAGAAGCATAGAGCAGCACCATAATCAATTCCCCACCACGACCATCTATAGCACGGAGCCATAGTGACTTCCAGTTACTCATTAACGTCTTTGCTTAAGGGCCCTGTAGTGGCAGTTTGGCGGAGTTGGGGTTTGAACTCACAACAGTTTGATTAGCAATTCAGTGCCCCAACCATTGAGCCACTGCTGTCGGTTAAAGACCTTGTTTGGGGGTCCAACAAGGGGCAGCTCGGCAGAGCCAGTATGTAGGCTCACATACAATACAGAGCCACCAAACCTATGATGTACACGACACTAACACAATGTACAATCCAACAATATGTAACAGCTGCTGAACACTAGAATTGTACTACTGTCAAAAGCTCAGAAGTTTCAAATGACAAGTACTGTGTAAACATTTTTCGTAAATATTGTTCAGCTATGATATAATGATGTAACATATTGTAGACAACTGGGCCCAAAGCTTGGATTAATCATGCCATAATACTACATACTATTATGTAGTATTAATACTAATATGGGACTGCGGTAGCCTAGTGGTTATGGTATTGGATTTAGGACATAATGGTCTACGGTTCAAATCCCACCTCTGGCCACAGTTGGGTCCTTAAGCAAGACCCTTAACCCACCGTTGCTTGGATTGTAGGACTGTATGAGTTGTAAGTCACTCTGGATAAGGGCGTCTGATCTTACAAATACTGTAAATGTAAATGTAAAGCACTACACTGATCTTAATACCAATCAATCTTTGTGAGCTTAGCATATCTAAGCCTTTTCACCTTGTCCTCCTACCGAAAAAAAAAAATGGTTTCTTGCTTGCCACCTTTCCAAAAAAATCAACTGGGCATCACCAAGAAGCTTCCAGATGTTGTTATTGCGGTAGCCTAGCAGTTAAGGGACTGTACTATGGACCTGAATGAACCTGATGGTCCTTGGTTCAAATCCCACCTCTGCCAAGCTGCCACAGTTGGGTCCTTAAGCAAGACCCTTAACCCAGCATTGCTTGGATCGTAAGATTGTATGAGTTGTAAGTCGCTCTGGATAAGGGCGTCTCCTAAATGCTGAAAATGTTAATGTTATTGCTCAAGTGTAAGGGGAGGTCACACTAAAGTTGCCACTGCGTACAAATGTCCTGTATTTTCTACATCACTGCATTGCTACAACAATGTTAGCCTATATATAATCTAACTGACTTTTTTTGCTGTACACTGTAGCTCCTGGTGTTATTTAATAATTTAGCTTTATGAATACCGGACTGCCGACCGAATGGCACGTGCATAGATGGAGTACTTGAATCGTTTATAGAGGAGCACACGCGTTATGACGTAGAAACGTACAAAGGCTACCCGTGTAAAGATGTCGCACTTCGGAGGTCTCTGGTATTTAAGGGAGAGGTCAAAAAAGAGCCTTGTTTGTGTAAGGCCGTGCAGGGTGCAGAATGATCCAGCCTCGCGTTACACTAGCTTTGTTTTAACTGGCACCTGGTGCAAAGTGGGATCGTTGTGTAAGGGCTGACAAATATGGGAACGGAAACGACGGCTGCGCATTTGATCCTTCCAGGTGTTACATGAGTCGCGCCACGCGCCATCCCTGGCGTTCTTGGTGTGCGATCCCAGTGTATTGTAGAAGCGGATTTTAGGGTCTGGCCTTTGCATTGGAGCAAGGCGATCAATCAGAGGGGCGAGGCGGGGGTGATGACGGGGAACGGTAACGAATCCTTCCTTCACCCTCCCTCCTGCATCCTCATCATCTGAATCCCTATGAACAAATCTTATTCGAACAGATTTGTGATTTGCGAATATGGTTCAACTCGGTATGGCTCGGGCTACCAGAAAACACCGCCGCATCCTTTTTTACGCAGCGCCAATCAAAATAAGGGCGTTCCTCCACCGCCGGGCTGCAGCTCATCCAGATTGGTCATACCTCATCGTTTTGAATACAGCATGCTACAAAGAGGGGATAGTATTAACCCCAAAATGATGGCATCAACCCCGTTTGTATCAGGGCTGGGTGAATAACAGTAAATGCGCTGCATCCCCTGAGAGGAACTGATCCATTCAGCAAAGTGGGCCTTCCTAACTGCGCAAAACGGGACCGTGCGGAACCGTTTCTCTTTTTTAAAATCACCATTTGTTATTGGAGCAAATAAGAAACGCATCGTTATTACTTACTTTCACCGACCACCGCCTTTAATCCGATAGGTGCCATGACGCTCCTGCTGAACGCTGTAGTCCGCTTCCAGCCTCTTGTTCAACCTTCTGCGCTTCACCGCTGCGCTCGTGTGTTTGCTCTCCTGTTTGTGTGTGTGTGTGTGTGTGTGTGTGTGTGGATAGGATGCTCACAGAGCAGCTCACTGCAGAGACTCAGTGCGCAGCAGCCCCTCCTTTACCCTGTAATATGGGAGGCCAAAAAAACAGTGTCTCCAGTAAGGCCAGACTTTTTTTTATTGCTTGTTTCTCGGATCCGCCGCAACACTAATGGTTGAAATAAAAATTTAAAAATATATATATATATCTTTTTTTTTTTAGCTTTTTCCGCCCTCCGGTGGAGAGCCAACGGGTTTCTTCTGTTCATTACATTTTTTTCCCTGATTCACTTTAGTTTAATTGTAGGTTAAATAAATGTTATTTTTAAATAAAAATGTATTTTTGTTTCTTCCTCCTTCCTTGTATTGATTCCACATAGTCCTCAAGAAATTGAAAAGTGCTGAAAAATAAAGATTTTTTTTTTTTCCCCAGCAGTGGCTGACTAAGTGAGATCACTCTACAAGCCCACAAGGGAGCCCATGGTTCCAAAAAGCATGTGTTCTCCAAAAAAGAGTGTATCAATGAAAAACAAACTGACATCTGCAGAAAGAACACAGTACATTATAGCATACGGTAACTTGTACCATCTGTGAAAAATAGTGGTGGGAGCATCATGGTTTGGGGTTGTATTGCTGCATGTGATCCAGGGCAGCTTGTCATAACTGATGAAAAATTGATTCTGACTTACTGTATATCAGCAACTTGCAAAGGAAAAGGCCAAGACATCACATCTGTCCGTGAACTGAATGCCAAGAAAAGGTGGAGCAGCCAGACATAATGCAGCAGATCAGCGACCCTAAACACAAAGCAGTTCATTCAGAAATGATTAAAACATGAATATAGTTCCATTCAAATTTCTGACCTTAATCCAACAGAACTGTTGTTGAATGTAGGAACTTAAAAGACCTCATTAAATGTGCTTTTTGCCATTTCCATTTAGAGTTTATATATTATTCATTGCACATTCCTGAAGGTCACTAAATTGCTACAAAAAGGCACGTTATTATAACACATACTGTATTGTTAGTGTGGTGTAAAATGCCAAACATCATTGTTAAGGATTAGGATTTATCCTAAACATTAATTTATCAATATCTTTTATTTTTATCAGTGGAAAGACCCACAATGTATGTCTGATGGTTGACATAGTTTAGATAAAAAACTTTAATCTGTGTGTCTTGTCTCTGCATGTTAATGTCAGGTCAAAACGTAACCATTGTCTCAGCAACATAAGATAATACATTTTAAAAATATTATGACCTCAGCACACACACTGCTGTTTAACAGCTGAGAGCTTAAAGATATTTTTTGATTTGATGTGGTTCTGCTTTCCTGAACTCTCTAAATCAACATTATAGCTTAAGGTGAGTTAATCATACGTTCCTTCTTGGTTCATTCTTTAGTAAGAAATGCAATACAGGAACGCTGTTGGTCAGCTAAGATTGATGACATACAGAAGAGGGGGGCACACAACAGACCTGCTTGTGACATTATCGATCTCCGATATGAATAAATCATGTGGTTGCCTCTGATATTTCCAGCTTGTAGTTTAGTGCTGTTGCTAGCGGCGGTGAATGCAGGATGTGTTCATTTCCAGATACAGATAAGGTGGTTTCATATTTGTGCTTTCAGCTCTTAGGGAACACAGCTCTTGTCGTGTGAGCATACGTAAAGGCCACGTTTTAGTTTTTACGGGCGTGTCTGTCATAATGGAAAGCACTGGATTTATTTTACAGGCTTCATGGCCTCTTGTGTTTGTATCTCATTTTAATACCTTTAAATTGAAGAAAATGAATGAATTGAAACCTTGATGACCTTGCAGATAACTAGGTGAAATTTTACAGGACGATTACAACGTTCAGTTCTTCGTTTTGTGTCCACTTTGCCAAAGCTGGATTATGTTATTTAGAGAAATGATAAATTATGCTGTCATGCGATTACAAAGTTCCCTGTTTGAGCATTACAGCGCTTCAGTCACGTCACCAGCGTCCGTCCCCTGTGTGAGCGTAGTGCAGCATCGGGGAGAGCAAAGGAAATTATAACACCAAATCTTAATCATGATTAATAGTGGTAATAATGATAATAATAATAATAATACAGTCGATTCTGGTTACTTGGACCACCGATTAATGGGACCAGCCGCTTATTTGGACCAAATCCTAAAGTACCGAATCAAATCCTATTACATACGTGTAATTTTATTCGCTTACTTGGACCAAAATTCCGCTTAATCGGTCCGCTTTTAGGGCATCGGGATGCTTATATGCATCCAGTGGAGCATACACAGCGAATAAGAAATATGTAATATCTGTGGTTACCAAATAAATTCTTCTTCTTTGGCATCACTACACGCTCCCGAATTTTTCCCCAGCCCTCTATTGCCACCTACAGGTCTACAAAAAAGTAGCCACAAGTCGCCACATAGCCACAGCTAAAGCGCGTCAGATCACACTGGATAAGTTCTTCAAAAATTTACTGGAATTTAGTACGAACTTGTTTTTTACAGTATTATTACTTCGCATGCTGAGTACCTATACATTGTGTTGTAGATCGTTTCCAAAAACTT
>JAVSBV010000043.1:2914520-2940322 GCA_033117975.1 Parotocinclus spilosoma | reverse complement strand
TGGATATTACATACTGTACACGTTCTTTGGTACGATTAAGCGGAATTTTGGTCCAAATAAGCAAATAACTTTATCTATACTGCTCACAAAAATTAGGAAATGTCCCCTAAATTTTGTAAGCAGTGTATTTGTCTTATGCGTCCAATATATTCCTTAAGTGTAACTGCCAGGTTGTTGTTTACAGAATGCAAAATATCAAAATATCTTTGATATATTTTATCTCAAATTTTGTAAATAAAAAAATGTATATTAGATGTTTAAATTGTAAATTACGTAAAAAAAATTGTCAATTTTACTGGCATGGATTTAGTGATTTAAGTTTTCGAATTGAGGCTTGTTCCACGTGCATGGCTGGGCAGCCTTATTACAGAAGTTAACTTTAGCGCATTAGCAGACTGCAGACTGTGTGAAACTGCTGAAAAAAGCAGAACTAAATTTAGCCATTCATTTTAAACAGTTAAACTTCTCTTGGGTGGTCGATTTTGATAATATGCTAGATTGGTATGCCAGAAATGCATCAGTTTGCTTTGTGTTAGTGTTACTTATATAGACTTTGCAGTTGTTAGGCATGTTCTATTTCTACTATTCAATAAATCCATTTGATGTGATTTCAACTGAGAATCAAAGAGTAAAATCCGGTTTGAGTCTACATATGACAAATCCAAATTAGTTTATTAGCGGTTACCTGTCCTGTTGGTCATGTAGTAACGTTACATAACTTGCGTACATTACTCAGCTCATTATGTTATATGCTGACATGTTTGGCTACTTTTAATTGAGAGAGAATATTCTGCTGACACACACAATAAAAGCCAATCTGTTTTGCCAATGTGTGGTCTGTGAGCTACTTCATTAGCAGTTAGGGTGCCTGCTTGATAATTTGCCTGTTATGAAACAAAGGCCTCCACTTATTGCAAACCATGTAGTGTGTCAAAATAATCCTGACATCACTAGATTTGTATTCATTTGACGTGTGTAGTCCTATGCAGTTTAGGATGCCACCAAAATCTTGCATATTCTGATTAGTTTCAAGCACTTCTGTTGTTGTCTGCCAAATGCCTACAGGACTGACAAATATTAAATAAATCGCTGACAGACAGCAATGCAGGCAGTCATGTCCAAATCTAATTTAATGCTGCCTGCTGGGAGACTTGTAGACATTGTCAGTGTACCAGGACCGTCCTAAATCACCCTTCTAAATTTGCCCCCACTTATCCTGGTCAGGGTCGCAGGAAGGGTCCAGGGCCTATCCTGTAATTTACAGGGAGCAGGTCAGCATGCACTCTGAATGGGGTGCCCAGAGCAACAGTCATTGCTACAGCACCAGGGGATGATCCCTTCACCCAAACTGCCTCTGCGCTGAAGTGCTCATTCAAGATGAATTGATTAAATTAATTTTGTCGCATGGCCATATCCTCTGCACAGTTGGAAAGAGGGTGAAGATCGTATATTAGTATAATTAATTTCTTGTTGTTTTGATTTATATTTGCTGAAAAAAACTATAGACAGAGAATATCCACTCCATTATACCTAAAAGTAATGTAATGACTTAGGAAAATTCCAAAAATCAAACTTCAGTGTAGGAGTCAGTTGCCAGTATTTTGGCACTGTTCCATTGAAACCTTTCTCTAGCCCTATTTTTGCAGGTACATTTGTTTCATTCAATAAAACCCCTAAGACACTAATTAATGCGATGGTTTAGGCAGCAATGCTTCAAGCACAGTATTATCTGTGATTATTACTTTATTATTGTGTAATAATATTGTTTATCAATATTATTACTATGTTTAGGTTTAATAACATTATTATCAAATATATTCACTGATTAAATGATAAAGTTCTTGTGGCTCAGAAGTACCAGTTATTTGCTGAAAGCAGTATTTCATGAGGAACTAGAATCATCAAAACCCAGATGGGACTTGCAACATCGGGCTGGTGCCCTGTACAGGGTGTCCCACTTCCTGCACCCGATAAATTCTGCATTAATCTGACCAGAATCTCCAGTTCACTCATGTAGGACTCATTGATATAATATTACCAGTCTTTCCATTTTATTGATGACATTTTATTGACCTAAAACATAGACTTTAACACATTTAGGCACATGCAAAAGTCTTAGGACACCATTACAGCTATATTATCCTATCAATTATTCAACATCAACATTATTTCTTAGTCTCTGTATTAAAATGCAGCCAGAAAATACACTGCATTTGTATTTGGTATTAGACACTGACCTCCCCTTACACTTGAGCAATATATATACTGCTTACAAAAATAGAGGATATTTCAAAATGAATATGAAGAGATTAAATAAAAAAACATTTGATTGTATTGCATAAAACAAGATCATCATAAAAAGCAAAAAAAAACAACAAAAAGTTGTTCAATTACACAAACGAGATGCAAACCTAATTATCGTGATTGAGTAGCAAGTGCCATATTCATAGAGGTGAACAGAAGCATGTTAAACAGGACGAGAGTGCCACACATTAACTGTTCAGTAAGATGTATGATCACCCAAGACTGCGAAAACACACTGACAGTGATGGGGCATGGACAGAATCAGATGTCCGCCAGTTCTTTTGGAAAACCTCTTCATAATAATTTTTAAATATCCCCCAATTTTTGTTAGCAGTATATATATACTGATTTAACGCCACTTTCCAGATAATTTAGTGTGAGGTTATAAAACTCTTATTTATTTATTTATTTATTTATTTGGATCATTAATTTGGCAAACATGAGGAAGAGCATGTAATATTTCTATTTGTTTGTTTATTTTGTTTCCTGTAAAGGAATCTCATTTACATGGAGATCTCGAAAAGTTCCCAAACATTTGTAATTGATTACACTGTGACATTGCTCATAATGGTGGAAAATCCTTTCTTGACCCTTGGCACTGGCATGATTTATTAATTACACAACCTTATTGCTGCCTTGTAAAATAAAAAAATCTTCAGCATGGTGTTATGACAAGATGCCTAAGGGATCTTTATTAAGGCATGGCTTCAGTCCTCAGAAAAAAACACTTCATTTTCCGACTCTATGTCCGTGGGTTGTTGAAAGAAATGGTGAATATACTTTTCAAGTGCGAGGGCAGCCTCGAATTATGTTCGACCAATCCACAGGAATATTAATGTTCACTCAAAGCTAACCTCTGCAATTAGTCTGCTATAAAAATGTGATATCACAATTAAGAGATGCTTGCTCTTGTAATTTTATGCCCTAGGTCAAATTTACAACAAAATATCTTGTAATAATGATTTTTATGATGCTTGGCAGCAATAAGTTTCTGTAGTTCATGACCATGACCATGAGAACATTATTTTAGGTAAACCACTTTGACTTGAGGAGAACACCTAAGCGCTAAAGTCCAATTAATTGTTTAGTCCTTTTTTAATTAGTTAGGAAAGATTATGTTTTTAACATAACCTGTACATTATATAGACAAAGGTTTGTGGAAACACCTGGCAATACACTTGTAACACATTCATAATATAAAACATACATTATTGGATTCTCCAAAGACAAAGTAGTGGCACTAAAATGGGTTACACTGATACCCCAGTGACTTATTATGACACATTTATAGGTTTCTGCCTATCAATTTTCTGCACTGCTGTCCTTAAACAATAAGCATAGGAAACTGGTTCCAACTGCGATTCAGAACTTGGCTGACTTCCATAGAAACTGTGAATGGTATTAAATAGTCAATCTTGACCTCAGCACCACTATACACACTGAATGTGCATATTAGTGAGCTTGGACATACTGTCTAACATCAGAAGTATATCTCACAGCCATGTTCCAAAATCTAGTGGAAAGCCCTTTTAGAAGGGCAGTTATAGCAGCAAAGGAATGCTTCAAACTCCATATGAGTCCTCATGTTTTGGATGTAATTATTTGGGTGACCACAAACCTTTGTCTATATGGGATTTCGGACATGATTTTGAAAAACCCATGCTCCTGAACTGGACTACACTACTGGACTTTCCACTGCTAAATATCAATTTGCTATGTGCTACTTTTATTATTTATTGATCGCTTAAAATAACTGAAGGTGTGCACAACATACGTTATGTCTTATGCTACTACTTTTGTGAAAGTTCCACATTGTGAAGCAACAGTGAGAAATGTATTTTATGGTAACATTCAATTACTCCAATTGATGCTCTGTACAGAGTGCAAAAGATAGCCCTGGGATTTGTTATGTTGCCATAATATAATGACGAATATCACACTGATTTGATATGACATACTTTCTGATTTAAGTGTTCAGATTTGGGTCACATCAAAGCAATTTCAAAATGTAAGTAACATATCGTTGGAGTTGCCAAAATTGGAGTTGTCAGAATAATGTTTCTATGCATGATCAGGGCAAAATGTCTTTCATCTGAGAAACATTTATGTTTTATTCATTAAACCGTGTCCCCATTATGCTTAGATTTTGTTTTCCTACAAACAGTAAAATATCCAGAATATTTAGCTGGAAAGTGTGTCAAGAATTAAAGGCATTTCTATAACAGTGCCTTACACATCCAAAATAGCACTGGCTCTGGGAGATCACAGCATAGAGGATCACACATGAACCATGTATGAGATATAACCCAACAAATTGTCCTATTATGAGATAAGCTTGGATAAGGTAAAGAACATAAAGCGGACACAAGTATTTATTACATTAATTTTATATGTAAATATATATAATTAATTAAACGAATTGCATTATTTATAAACACAAACCCATTGTTATTGTGTATAAGTCATTTGATTTGCTATATGTAAGTAAGTTTTCCTTACTTTCATACATGGTTGATTTGGTTGCATATTAGTTGCAACCACATTTCCCCACTAAAGTCTGTAAAATAATTACTACTTTTGCAATTAAAAAATAAAATTAATTATACAAATTACACCATTTTTCTGTAGCATAAAGTTTATGCATATAATTAAATCAAATGATTAATGTTACTGGAGTAGACTAAATCTGTATTAGATAGGCACAGGTTTTTTTACTTATAGTTTGGTTCACTTGGTCAGGACCAAGGCAGAAAAGCATACATTTCAAATAGAAACAGCTAAACAAAAGTCACCTGAAATATGTCAAATACTGACTAAACAGCTTCAACTATGTTTTGTTGAACGCCCACAACAATTACCTTAAAAAGAGCTCCTACATTTTAGATTATCTTTTATGAACAGTAATCTGTAATTAATAATCATATTAAGGTTCATTTTAATCAAATCAAAAGTGTCAAGTGTGAACACTCCATAAAATAAATGTAAAAAATCCATTGTCCTCTAGTTTTATAATCCCAAAGTGTGATCCTACAGAAATAATACAAAGACAGCTACCTGGATGGCTTGCACTCTAGGGACCCAGGTTTGAACCCTGACCCTGCCTTCCAGTCATGACATGCATAATATGCAAGCACGATTGGCTGTGTCTGAAAGACGGGAGGCCAGTCAGTGAGCCATCCCCCAGTGCTACAACAATAACCCCTACATATTCCCACTGTGTTTTCCAGGGATTCTCTGGAGCCCTTACAACTCTGACCAGTAAAAACAGAGAGAAAGCGTGAAAACACATTCATAAAAAACTCTTTTAAATTGCAATATGTTGTTGGTTGTTTACAGTTATCGATATGTGCGCACCCATACGCACAAACACACAACACTCAGAATACGACAGATGCAATCCCATTGGCATGATTGTATGTGCAAACAAAAACAAAATCTGTTTACACTTGTATTTTAGTGTACTTATTTAAGTCCCTGACCACCTTTGTATGTTAAGGTAATACAAGCACAATGTGTCCTCTGTGTGTTTTCACTGGTTCTTTTGGGTTGACACATTAAATAGAACACAGATAATAAAAGGAAATAAAATGTTCATGCTCTGCTTTAGTGTTGGATATCGGATACTTTAAAACAACCTAACAACGTGGATAAAGTAATTAAGAATTTAACACTTCTGCTCAAGTTAGTCAATATGTTTCTTTGTTATGGGGCATGGAAAAGCAATTGTTAGTGATACAACATTTAAATCACAACATTTCCTTTTTAACTATGCTTGCTCTGTATTTTTGCTTTTTTCTCCTTTACCATTGCACACTCACAGAAACCGCTACACATTCCCACCCCAACAACCGCTGCCCTGCAGGTGTCATTTACAGTTCTCTCCCTGTATCAGCCTTAAGGCCCAAAAACAGGCACTACAGATCTAATTCTGGAGCAGATACATCACATTCATGTCAGGCAAGCAGGTATCCTATAAACGATAGCCACTGAACCAAGCATGAAAATGAATGAGGACCGACAACAGAGGAAAAAGAACAGGAACGCAAATGAAATGCATTGGTTTTGAAATACACTTGATCAAACAGCATATATGAACAAGCCATATTGATTCTCAAATAACTCAACAGAACATAGGCTATGAATTCTGTTTATGATTGGCTCCTGGTAGTGGCAGACAGAATGTAACATCCTTAAGTGTATTAATGCTACCAGTTGGTTAGAGGCAAACTCAACCAAAGCTGCAATATTTAGCTCAGCAAACAAGCATTAACATTCATGGTTGTTTACATGCCAGAAAAATATGATGGTGGTATTATGTACAGTCGATTCCGGTTAATGGGACCACATCAGGACGTGATCGTTTTGGTCCTAATAACCGGCTGGTCTGATTAAATAAACATTGTGTTACCCCTATGTTACAAGACGGGACGTGCTATGTAACATATTAAATGTTTATTAAACCTTTATTATGCAACATGTATAGCAAACGTACGAACAAGAACTACTGTTGCTTACGAACTTTGTTAATTGTAAAAGGTGCAAAAACAATCTTCAACACGAAACGATCTACAACACAATGTATATGTACTCAGCATGTGAAGCATAATACTGTGTGTCTAAGTGGCGACTTGTGGCTTATTTTTTTGTAGTAAATGGAAATGTTAGACAAAGACCTGTAGGTGGCAGTAGAGAGCTGGGATAAACTCTGAGACGAAGAGTTTCTTCACAAATATTACATACTGTACACGTCATTTGGTCCAAATAAGCGAATAACATTACACATATTTAATAGGATTTGTTTAGGTACTTTAGGATTTGGTCCAAATAAGCGGCTGGTCCAATTAACCGGTGGTCCTATTAACGGGAATCGACTGTATTTTAATAGCTGCCACATTCTAGCACCTGCCTGCTGCCTGCTATTTCAATTATCCCATTTCATTTCAGGTGATGAACGGTTGAACAATTGGTAAGCGTTTTCCAATCGACCAACATAAAGGTTTTATATGCATCATTCCTATTCATTTTCTTGGGAATAAAAATAATGGTTGACTCAAAAGCAACAGGAAATGCGAATAAGACCAGGGCCAACGTCAGATCATTTTACTAGGGCTCAAGTTCTGAATGTTTCGATGTTTATTATGCTTTTAAATGTCTTATAGGGCTGGATGTAATTTTTTATATTACATCTAACAATACACCTAATATTTAACATCAAAGTCATCATATTCTTTTTAATATAACAGCCAAAATCAGCATGGGTCTTATTCAGGTCTGTGTGCACTTGTTGTCTGTGTTCCTGCAATAGCAAACGGCTCTTCATTTTATAACTTTTGCCTTTTTGAACGCCAAATTCAGCGCTGTTTGGACCTGTGATTAGAACGTGTGCGCACATATCACTATTTCAGTGTAAATATACTAAACCTTATGACTTCCATGACTGTACAATATGTTAAATATACTAACATTAAACATGAAAGGCTATATTACATCTATATTCAACATTCTATTTATACTGGACGTTGTAGTGTTCTGTACCTGTGCTACACAGACATTGTGCATGAGGTACACTGCACAATATCTTCCTAACATTCTGCTTCTGGAATGGAAGTCTACTCTCATCGTGAATAGCAAATAGTGGATTTTTTTGCACATTCAGTAGGAGAGATGGCAGAACGAAAAGACAGCAATACAACTACAACTTTTTAGATTTGTCCAAAAGAGAAATAACGTAAGCATTAAGCATTTTCAATGAATACAACTTTTAATGTAAATAATGTGTACCGGTATACAATAATATTATATACAACATAATATACATGAAGGGTTTGCTAAACCCTTAATCTTCTTAAACCCTAGAAACACCCCTTTATCAGTCCATGATTGTCTGTGTACACTACACGTTGGGTTTTGGTATGACAGCTAATCCTATCATATTTGTCTTACATTGGTTAACCATTGTATAACTTAAGAAATAATAATAACTAATAACATGCTTTTTTTTTTCGTTGGCCAACCCACGCTTAATTTTACAGGACAAAGTCTTTTGTGACTTTTGCGATATAACGACTGAGTCGCAATCTTAAAAAAGCAACTTTCCCTTAACCACCCATGGGACTGCACCATTAACATCCTGACAGTTGATGCTAATGCTTAAAGTTCTCTTAAATAAGCCAGTAAAATGCTCTCAGCATGAATGCTACTGAACTAGAAAAAGTCTGTGAGGTAAATTCCATTATGCTATTCTCATATTACCCTATAATAGTGGTGCCTTCTGCACTGGAGCAAATTAGAGGAGTGACGATGTCATAAAATTGTATTTAAGGAGGGCATGCAATCTAATGGGAATCAGAGGATGATATGAATGAATTGTATCACAAACAATGAATATGGCCAAAGAGTATGAGTTAGACAACGCTTTTAGACAATGTTAAATCTAAGATAATCGACTTAGAGAGAAAAGTGATCCTCATATATTATGCTAACACAGTATAACTTCTACCCAATGTCAAACTACAGAAATCAGAATTCCACCTCAGCAAGAAGCCAACTCTAAAGTTTAAATATCTTAAAGGTATGGCAATCTGGGAAAAGTCTTTTCATGCACTGGTCACACAAACAGCTCAGCTGTACGAAACTGTGATTTAGGGAATCGCTCACTCTTGGCTATTAAAGCAGACCTTGAATAATGGTGTCACTGATTATGGAGGACTGGTTAGCCATTTTTCATTCCAACTTACTGCTAGAACCTCAAATGTGTTAAATCAGCAAAACCCCTAAACCCATTGCAGGCAATGTTGGTCAGAAAATGCTAAAGTAGATCACTTGGCTTAACATTTTGATGGGGAAATTTCTTTTTGCAAAGATATCAGACACCATTATTCCCCTGATCATGGAAACAATTAAATGAGACCAGCATTAGAGCAGTGATTGAGGAATAATGTGCATCACCAAACAGCTGTCTTAAAACAACACGTATTAGCTGACAGATTTTCCCCTGCATTATGCCCAACCCAAATGGTGTGATGGTCTTTCCACAGGGGACCTTTGTCTTCGTCTGCCTTCAGAGAAGCCCTTCTTTGCAAAGGTCAATTAAAAAATTTTAAGACAAATTACTGATGTGCCAAATCTCCAAGGTTGACCTTTTAACAAGATGTACCGTGACTACCCCGGCATTACAATTTAGGAGACAGTGCTTCAATCATTCACATTTAAGGTAGGACAGATGGTTGGAACACTAATTCAGATTTTTTACACACTAATTTACAACTAGCACAACATGATATTACCAGGCCTGCGTGTGGCTTTTATATTAATGCAATTGATCCTCATTATGTCATATGGCAAAACTGGAGGTGGATTTGGAAAACTAACATAAAATAATACTTAACAAACAAACATAATACTTAATTTCTGCATTTCATAGGCAGAAATGCAGCCCTAACAGGAATAATGTTCCAGACACGAGATGAGTCCTGAAAACTGAAGCAGAGCAAACTGAGTCCAAGCAGGGCTGGGAAAACAAACGGTAGTCAAACTGTCAAGAATAAGTGCTCATAGACGTGAGGCAGAAAATGGTGCAAGATACATGGGCCGGATCGATGGGACAGAGTTCTGGGAATCAAAGTGATTCATCCGTGCAGCAATGATTAACAAAAGGATGGTGTTTAAATATCCATGATAGCAATGGCGGCTTTCAAAGAGGGGAAGCTCATTGTTGACTTACATCATACATTTGTTGATTTATTTCTACGTAATTTCAGCCCTCGGTTCCTTTCCAGGATTTTTTTTTTTCCCAGACACTTGACCAGTGTCCTCTCATTGGCCAGAAGAGCTAGGCTACTTAGACTGCTTGCCTTGGCTGAAAGTGTTGCAGGTTTAAGACTTAATCCTTATTAAAAATAAGATCATCCTTCCTACACTTGCAGATGTAGCTCCAATTGTTACCACTAACGATAACAGTTTGTACAGCTGAGGCACTGCACTGTCCAACAACAAATTCACGAAACAATATTAAATCCAATCCAGGAAATGTTGAAATTATTTTGTAAAACTGAAACCAGGACATACTATAAGTGTGCTTTATTTACAGTATAAGAAATTATTTATTCAATGACCATTGAGTTTCAAGGCAATAAAAAGAAAACTGTTTCAAGCAGTCCCATTGAAGTGAATGGCCACTCAGCTTCTACAGGCAATTGCATTGAACACAGACTGTATAAAACAAAGGTTTTTTTTTTAATCTATGCCACTGACGCTATGGGAATGCATGAGAAGTTTAAACAATTGAATCAAATTTATCAGTTCCTCTAACCATAAAGAAGCACTTTGTAGTTTAACAGGAACAGACTGTAGTCCATCCGTTTCTCTACAACTTTGTTTGTTCCCTTTACTCTGTTCTCTAATGGTCAGTACCTATACAGGACCAGCACAAATCAGATACTATTTGGGTAGTGGATCATACTTAGCAGTGCACTTTTACTGATGTGCTGGTGGTGTATTAGTAAGTGCTGAGCTGGTATCAGCAGATCAGAGAGAGCAGGGCTGTCGGGAGTTTTTAAGCACTTCAGTGTCACTGCTGGACTGAAAATAGTTAAAGGTGACCACTGGTGATGGATTAAAGGATGACAAACTGTACAAAAACTGTACAACGATGGAGCAATATGGTAGATGTGTCTAACAGAGTGCACAGTATGTGAACGCCGTTTTTCCTTCAGTCTGATCCAATCATACCAGAACAATACACATTAACACACCACCACCACCACATTAATGCAGTGCTAAGAATGATGCAGCACCCAAATAGCACCTTTGGTGGTCTTAATCATTAGAGAACAGAGTAAAGGGAACTGACAAAGTATGCAGAGAAACAGATGGACTATAATCAGTGATTGCAGAACAACAAAGTGCTTGTAAATGGTAAATGGAATTGCGTGGGCAATATGAGTGTAGAAACAAGAAGAAAAACACAATGCAGTGATAGCGGAGATTATTTTTAACTCTGCTTATGATCTTTCTGTGGTATTGTCCTTGTTATACAATTGTATTTATATATTTGAAAAATCCTCCTGAGTGCAATGCTTTGCCTTATCAAGGGTTTGCATATGCAAACAATTATGCATTTCTTTCTATTTTGTAATATAAACTAGCCTAAATGCATTACCAGAGGTGTTACCAGTAGTTGGGTTTATCTCTTGTGACATATTTATACCGCAGGCCCATGAGCTTAACTATACCTCAAGATAGGTGTGCTTGCATCGTGTTGGGTGCTTTGCCTTTAATTAAAAGAGGATTTTTCGAAATGAAGCATGCAGAGAACAGGCTTTCGATCATAATAAAAATGATGTGATAGTGAAGGATAATATCCGATCAAGATAAAGCCTTATAAACTAATTTAAACTAATTTCCGGCACTGACAGATGAGATATGGCTGTTTATCAAAGTGCTATTTACTTGGCTCTCCATGCAGTGACACTATAACACACTTGTTCTCTCAATGCAGGAGGGGAAAAAGTCCTACTCAAACTGGATTATGCCACTTTCCCTTCACTTTCTTTTCTTATAGTTACTTTTTCCATCACCACAATGTGTTCCAACCTTTTCCATTTTTATAATGCCCAAAATACCCCTCTCTGTCATAATTTATTAGTCTGTCTAAAAGATTGAGCAGCATGTTTTGTGGGTGCACAGTGCAATTGTATTTTTCTTTCCAAGAAATACAAAATTTACTAAATTAAATCACTCAAATAGTATATTGGTTGTGTTTATAATGAATCAGGGCCTTTCTTATTTAGTTCTATGCTTATTTATTAGAAAACAGTAGTCCAGCAGAAGATTATATACAGTTGGTTAGGTACTCCACAGTAAAATCCATGTAAAAATCCATTGTATCAGGTGCCTTTCTGGCAAGATTCCTAAACACTGTTGATTATTACACTTGTCAGCCCATCACAGAAAACATAAACACCAATGGCACAGTGAGGCTTGTTTTTATCAGCAACAATTTTATGGGTAGTTGTCTGGACTTTTATTAGGATGCTCCTTAACCCAGCCTGGGCAGAATCAGCCCTTCCCAGCCCCAGTGAGGTAAAAGAGCAAAAGTCAAACTCACTACAATACCTAACTTTCATTTTAAGAGCTTAAGCCATGTTATCATCCCCTTTAGCAGAGAATACTCTTACTGTGCAGGATAATCGTATATGTGTGTGTGTAGAGGCATTATCTGAATACTGCTGGCAATAAAACATGATAAATATTCTCGGAGATGAGATCATCAAATGCCTTCCAGGGCTGCATGTATAATTAAGGGAGTGTCATTAATCATAAGTCGCTGAGCTGTTCTCAGTAATGAGAGTCAAAAAGTGATATTTATTAAGCTACCCTGGCACTAAGCACAGTTTATTGCGTCCAGATTTACACACCACTCAGTGCCATAGATGATGCACGGGCATTAGTAATGGGAAATCAGTGAATTTCACTGAAAGGCGTGGAACAATACTTAAAAACCTGCCTGCATTCCTGCATTTTATCCAGTAATCTCCTATGTCCTGGTTGCCACTTTGAACAGTTCTGTCATTGTTTTTCTACTTAATTAAGAGGCAGCTGTTGGGACAGTGTGATCATATCATAGAGATCTATCAAACAGCTTACACTAATTGTGTACTCCCAAATTGCTGTGTAATCATTGCTACAATAAACTCTAATCAAAATCATCATTACTGCTATTTGTATGCTTGTTGATGGGTGTCTTCACAGGGTACAATAATTACATCACCCGCCTATTTTGATATGAAGCCAAAATCTAAACAGAACCTTGAAAATATTCAAAAGATGATCACAAGAATGTAAAAGTAATAGACACTGTACAAGATAAGCCGAACAAACAAATAAAATTAGTTAGTATTTATTGAATCAAAATGACTGCATTGGCAACGGCATTGTCAGTATATTAAAATCTTATTTGCTGCTGTAGTGTGTGTGGTTTGGTATGCAGTAGGGTTGGGTTGATCAATTATATTTCAAATATTGTGATAATGTTCATAAATACTGATATTACTCAAACTGTCTTCTATTTCTTTAACATGCCACTAATTTGTTTTGACATTTTTGTGAATCAGCTTTATTTTTCCAAATTATATAAACTAATATATTTTAGTAGGGGTGTAATGATACACTCAATTAGTTTCAATTTTCTCACAGTCATTGATTTGACATTCAATAAAAGACATTCCTTTTTATTTTTTTATGTAGAGCAATACACATTTCCTGTATACGTTTTTAAACAAACATCTCCTGCAATTAAAATAAATTAAATAATGAATAATATAAATAAATAAGTGCTATCTTAAATAGACCCTACTATCATACCTAGTGTGTAAAACACATTTATGTATCAGCTGTGTGTGAGAAAGCGCTATACAGATATCTGTCTACCCAAATCCCTGCAGTCCATTTATCCATTCATATCTCCGCAATTACATCGTGGCATTAACATGGTGCAAATGATTATTTTTTGCATTCAGTGCATTAAGTTGTAATTCGTCCTATTGTTTTGTTTATTCTATGAAGAGTTCACATATGCTGTACACTATACAAACATATACAAACCACTTGAAAATATTACAACAAACTGCTGGGATATATTAAAATGTCAAAAACAAATGGATGACACTGTTTAAAATAAGCTTGCTATGATGATAAGCATGCAAAGCATATTGGTTTCAACTGAACAGATGCATTAAAGTTAACAATGTAATATGCTGTCTGTGCTGAGGGACTTCATTCTCTGTTTCAATTGGAGGAACTTAATGTGCATAGCGGATGATTTTTCAGGCAGTAGGTCAGAATACAAATTCATTATACATACTTACGTGATCACAAGTTTTTTGACAGAAAAAAAACGTATGTTGTATGTCATTAGTTTGCTAGCCGGATATCTCTGCTTTCACAAGAAAATCAAATAAGCTGTCACACTAAATACTGCTTAACATAATTCTACATTTGGCTGGATCATCAGAATGATTATTAAATAATTAAGCAATTAATATAGCTATCTTTATAAATATTGTATAAATGTCGGTTTAAAAGCAAGCCCCAGGTGGTAATTAGGCTACATGATAATTAAAAAAATACATGCAAGTTTGCAGACGTTGCATGTGGTGAATGAATTTTCATCATGATAATAGAATTTTACATGATTATTCTTTAGATGATTATCATTTCTATAAATTGTATTAACTCTAATCCAATCCTAATACTACACAGCCTAAATCGGATTACACTTTATTTATAATGGCATTTTCAATGTTACAAGAACCCATACTTCCCGCTGTCTGCACAATATTTTTAGTGCCCCAAAGCTTAATAGAACTGCTCCATGCAGAACACGTGTTTATTTCCTCCGAACATACTATTTGTGATTGCAGTCACAATGTTCAATCTTTGTTTCATTAGATCACAACACTTCATTTGAGAATGGCTCTGACTTACTCCAAGTATTGAGCACTGTTCCATACCACTTCAATTGATGGATTTTTTATATAGTGAAAATTACAAGTTGCAAATGTCTAGATACGTTTTTAGAGTCATCTTACTTTGGGAGAGGAAATTATATTTATTTTCAGATACTTGGTCAGGTGTTTAGAGGAGCCCATGGCTGATTAGTGTAAGCACAACACCCTAAGAGAGTCGAAGGGTTACAGAATTAATTATGTACTGGAATTGTCTTCATCCAACTTCAATTAAGTCCCAACAAGTACTTTAAGTTTTGAGACCTTTCAAAATACAAGTATACTGCTCAGAAAATTAGAGGATATTTCAAAATAAATATTCCATAATTAAATATTTGTGAGCAGTGTATACCATCTGGAAATGTGCCTAAGCATTGCCAATGTACATTCTAATTATTTATGCATCTTTTGTGAATATGTATAAACAACAACAAAGCATTTAAATTGTGTTTAAATACTGAAGGCTGCTGCCTAAAGAGGTCAAGTTGATTTAATTTCCTAGATTAACAAAATCTGTAGTTTGACCAAATGTGCTCAGACGTTTGCATTCTAAACTAATGAAGACTAATGAACCATTCCAATTAAAATTTTAGTCTTTTGGTAGCTCATTATGCAGTAATTGTTCTACTTTCTTTTTCGGCTTGGCATATTAATACTCTTATACCAATGGTTCCTCTTCTTCTGCATGATATTAGAGATTGCTTGGTATAGTCTTTTACTCTATACTATACACATTGACAATAAAATAACTCACCACGAAGGAGGCCTTTCTCAACGTCTGAGTAAACGTGAGAGCAGCAGTAGCACTTTTGCGCATTCCTGTGACAAGACCCAGTGTGTAATCAGAAGATTTAAATGTAACATTTACATCAGTTAGCAGACGCCCTTATCCAGAACAACTTACAACTACTATAGTCTGACAATTCAAGCTTAAGTGCCTTGTTTAACGACCCAACTGTGGCAGCTTGGCAGAGGTAGGATTTGAACCCTGGGCCAGTACCTTGCATTATGTTTTGTTTGTCAATGGGTATACATCGGGGCAATTGGCTGCAAAGACACTATAATAATTTTTTTATTATATCATCCTGGGTATTCTTGCACTCTAAACATATACTTATGTTATAGGCAAATCATTTTCTCCAGCAACGTTTTCTCCAGATCCTAACAAGTATACTATAAAGTATACTAAGGCTTTTGTTTGCTATGCTTTGATGTGGTCCCTTTGTCACACACTGCCTTTGACACATCAGAGACCTAGGCTTCATCCTTACCAGCTCCTGTCTGACACTGAACAATGCAAAATGCTCCCTTTAGCAGCTGAGATCCTTGCCACTATATCACAAGGGGATTTTGTTGACTATAGTAAAGGGCAGTGTGACTTTTAGTTCAATCAAACAAAAGATTCACTAAATACTTTATATATTTAATGCCAAGATTACCCCCGCTTTACGTAAAGTTACAAAGTTACTTTACAAGTTACTTTACTTTACGTTACTTTACAAGTTACTTTAAAAATTATATTTCCCCACACTTTTTAGACATTACTAATAAATCAGCTTATTTATTTATGAGATCTTGAAGTAACGTTATATAATAATCACTTTCCCATCATATGTACCGTTGATTGACAACAATATCTTCTACATCTACAAAATCCATAACGTGGAGTTAGCACCCTCAGTTAAGTTACTGTTTATCGCCTATATTCTTAAGTGTTGCAGTTCTTCCAAACATCTTGCTGCAGACACTTGTGGCAAGTTCAAATTAAGCTGGATATTGTGAGCAGGCCTACATAAAAGTTTTATTTACCCTACAGACTTCATTGCATTAGCTAGTGTGTCTCTAAAGCAGTTCTGAAAAAAACTCTTCTAGCTGGAGTGTTTATGATGCCGCATAGATACATGGTTCTTGTGTTGTCCTTCAAAATCATATGGACTCTTTGTTGTCTATTCCCGATTCTACAGCATCCAATTCACTGCCCATTCTCATTCACTGTTGTGTGTTCAGCTGTAAGAGACCTGTATTATGCTGTATAATGCAGCATGCCTTTTATATACACTAGATTCTGTCTAATGTTCAATAATGGAGAATTCACATGCAGTATTAAGCCAGTTAGTAACAAATCCTTTTTTCGTTTATCCACATAAACACACACACATTTGAGATATTGACTGTGATAGGGCCAAAGCAAAAAATTATCTCTCTATCGCAGTTAAGCTTGCTGTAGATCGAAATAAGATCAGCATGGTTATGTACACCGTGGGGGCTTATTCTTCTTGAATTCTATTGAATTGTTCTCTTTTTTATTTATTTCTATTTTATTTGAATTATAATTATATCCAGCGTAATAATTTGTGTGAAAATTAATAATGTATTATTTGTATGAGTGTTTGGTATGTTCTCTCTTTTGCTGCAGTAACAGTGTGTACTTCAGCTGTCATTGCCTCCTGCAGCTAATACAAAGTCTGATGGTTTATGTTGTCCCAACATGATTATAAGTCAGTTCTTATTGGCACTGATTTATTGAAGCTTGAGATGTCAGTCATGTTTTCGATTCCTGATTTACTGATTGACAAGACCAGGCAGAACAAACAAAAAGAGCACTGTCCAATAATTAAAAGGTTGTTTTTTCATCCATCTGCACCAGGCTCAAAATTCAACGACATTCGTCCAATAAACTTTACTGCTCCATCTCGTTTCTTTTTTTACAGATATAGTAGGTTATACCACAGTTAGTTCCAAACCTGCAATCTGACTGGTTAAGAGACGTTCTAACCGTGTGGCATTATTTCTCGATAATGGCACTCTGACCAATGAAAGTAAAACATTGCTGAAATGAAAGCAGTTGGATTAGTTTATAAAATATATTGTTTTGTTTAAAATGTGAAAGATGAAGCTATTAATGACCAACCTAAATAAATTGTTTTTCACCTTAAGGATTTGAAAGTGCTGGGAAGGTTTTGAATCAGACGTCTCCAGTGTCTTAAAAGGATTCATAGCTTGACTGAAGCTGATCAGTTTTACTACCATTAACAAAAATAAAATTTATTTATTTATATAGCGCCTTTTACAATGGAACATTGTCTCAAAGCAGCTTCACAATATTACACTGTCCTAAAAGGCTAATCCCAAATTGAGCAAGCCTAGGGCGACAGTGGAAAGGGAAAACTCCCTGAAATGGTAGGAAGAAACCTTGGGATGACCAAGACTCAACAGGGGACTCATCCTCCATGGATGGCTTAGATGCTAACTAAATAAACACCAAAAGAATATTAAATTACAGCAAAACCAGGTCAATAAATAAATAAAAAAATAATAGAAAAAGTTAAATTAGTAGTAGAAAAATAAGATAATGAACTAAATTATAAAACAAAATATATTATAAAATAAGTCCTTAGTGGGAGGTCCTTGGCGGCACATCGTCTCCTAATGTCCAACCGATGGAGGGTACACAGTATTGGTGTGCGCCTATTGGCTCAGTGGGTTGGACGAATGAGAAAGAGAGGGCGGGAGATGGCGCGAGAGTTGAAGGAGATGGAGAGACTTAAAAATAATCGAGCGGATAGGTGAAGACGTCGGATAGATCGTCTACATGCTCATGTCCGTTACTTAAAAAGTGTATTAACCTGCGTAAAGTTTCTAAACAAACTTGGACTTGAACTTGGACATTTTGGCGGCTAGTTGGCCAAGTTAGCTCTACAAGGCGAATAAGGGTAAGATACGCTCTTAGTACGTCTCTCATAGTTGGAGTGTGAACGTTATACTGTTCATTGAAGCAGACGATTTGAGAAGCAGAGCTTGTCCTGAGTTAAACCAACCCGGTGTGAACGGCAAGGGGACTTGCGAACTTTAACCTGTGTTTGCAAGTGTACGACGCTAGCAGCATTTTTTAAGTAAACAACGTGCATGTGGGTTAGCGGACGCCTGGTCAACGACGCCACGCAGTTTCCACCGACCCACCATTTCCACATTTAGAGGTACTCTGTGACGCACACACACATTTTTGTTGTTCCCCCTGAGCGAAGAGGCCTGTGTTTGTTTGTATGGTCCCACGCACCCGAGCGAAGGTTCTGGCCTGCTACGTTTGTTGGTTATTTCCATATTACGGCTTAGCTAGGTGTGCGGGCCCATAGGACTTTAAGGTATTCTTACACATTCTGTGATTATTCATAAACTGGTGATTGTTTGCAACTTACAAATTAAGGAATATAATATTGTGTGGTTAAAAAAGGAATTCATTTTCTACCCCAAACGTTTCTGTTATATTAAAATCTTGGGCTTCAGCCCAATTGTTCAGTTAAAAGTCCTGGTGTGTGACATTCATATGAGTAATGATATTTGATTTGATTGTACTCAGGGTTGATATTGAGGTGTACTAGGACGGTCACGTAATCGGACAGTGTTAGGCTATAGGTTTCATAAAACCCAGGTTACAACCCATGTAATAGACACGAACCCAACGTCCACCCATAATTTATATTATTGGGCATAGAAGGGCGTTACAGACATCAAACGCAACTAACTGTATTACTGTACACTCTTTTTATGATATTCAAATTCTAAAGATTATAATAAGATATACTTTCCCCATATTTAAAATGTTTTCACTTGACAGCTAATGAGGCAGTAATGGTAAATTTGGGCTTAATCACAGTAACTAACTGTTGAGAGTGTATGGTCATACTGAAAAAGAATCTGCTCTCAATTTTATTCTGCTCTCAGCTCGTATTTGAGAGCCACAACATTTTACTGACTGGATAGAATAGATGTGCATTCTAAAGTAAAACATCTTAAACGCAGACCCTGGCCACTGTGGAATTCAAGCTTCACGCTCAGTAAGCTCTAAAGTTTTCTTTTGTCTGCTTAATTCTCCAGGCATCCTTACTCTCAGCTCTTTGGTGATTGACACTCATATTGACTTTACTGAGTGGATTATGGATCCACCATTTCTCTCAATAGAATTGAACCAGTTCCTTTTACCATTGTGCAGAGAGCTGTATTTAAATAGGAAGCGCATAAAGCCCAGCCTTTGCACTCACGGGGCTCAAGGCTGGGCATTTTTTGAAGAGCCAATTACACAGGCAAGAACTGAGAATCCCAGGTAATCAATGTCACACAATGCACAGGGATTAAATCACCAGCACTAATGAGACTGCAAGAAAATGTAGATGAAAGCGGAGTGCTATAGGCTCAACAACAAGGCTTCTCGCTTTGCACGACTCAATCTGCTGATTAGCGCTTTTAAAATTGCTGGACTAAGGCAAGGAAACAATAGTGATTTTCCGCAACGTCTTTTTAAAAGCTGTAGTTATCAAATACTGCCAATCTTCAAACACACTATACAGAATATAGATATCTGAGTCAGAGGAAAGAATGCGTTCTCATTTCATATTCAGATCGACACTTGAATAGCAGTCTTAAAAATAATCGTTAAGTCCAAGGTTGCCTTATGCGTTCACACTATAATGCAGAAAAGATTTGAGCCAAATTGTATTTTTTATATATGCACTGTTTAACATCAATCTATTCAACACCTGTTGGCTTTAACTAATTCTAACAAATAAAAAACATTGACTCCTGACTTTGTGTCTGTAAACAGCCGGTCACAACCCCACATTGACTCCACAAGCAGAAGCGGGAGTCCGATCATTCACATGAAAGCTTGCTGCCTTACTGGTCATGTTCTACATTTTCTCGTTTTCACTTGGTGACCTGGGGTCGGGGATTTTACTTTCCTGCTTTGCTTAGTCACACAGAACAAACAGGACAAACAGTTACAACAGCACAGGTGCATGCACTTACAAACACCATTTGCAGCTTGGTACAAATGAGGAGTGGGAAGTTATCGATATAAACATGAGTAAATTACACAAAATATGTGTCTAAACGCATTAATTAAATTAGAAACAAGCAACAGAAACAAGCCCAAAATAAGTGAATAGGCAAAAAAGAAGTAGCCCTAAACAGGTGACCTTAATTTTTAAATTGGCTTAATAAAATAATATATTTGGCTTTTAACTTTAGAGTTTGAAGCATAATGGAGAACTTCACTTTAAAAAGGCAAAACAATCCGGCAAGCCACAAATACCAACATTTGTAAGCAACTTAATAGAAAGTGTACTTAAAAATAATTAAGATTAAGCAGACCTGGCAACATTTAAAATGACAGATTTAAACACTTATAAACTACTGCCGCTGGTCATGAATCTACAGCGTTGACTGTTGAGGTTACTAGCTGTTTACAGCCACAATGTCTGGAGTTTTTCATTTCCCGTTATAATTTATTATTAATTAATTGTTGAGACATCAGTTGTTAAAGTGAGTGGACAGTGATCAGATGGACATTATTCGGTAATCCTACACTGAATATTAGATGAAAATCATCTCACTTGTTATTAATCACAGTCATACATTTCCAGGCTCAGTGCGAGCTAAAACTTTATGGCTCATCTGCCACATTCCCTGCCACACAAAATTGCTTATATTGGGCAGGATCTGTCTGTGTGTATGATTTTCCGCTGCATTTTTGCTACAGAACTGGAGATTAAATGAATCCCTTTAGTGGAATATTCCTACTTGGAGGCCACAAAAGTGCCTTCAAATGGCCCACCTCTCTGAAATAGTCACTCGCAGTGACTCCTGCTGTTTAAGTGAAACCCCGGTGAGGCAAATACTATTATCAAGCTTGTCATGTGCTAATTCAATATCAGCCCAAAGAATGGTGTGGAAATGCACGAATGACAGGGTTCTCCTATAAGACACACTGTCTTCCAGGGCCATCAGATCGGGCAAATACAGTAAAGATTGTAAAGCTCAGATGTTTACCCTAGCTTGCCCTAATCATCGTAACCTTGAAAACGAATCAGACATAGAGCAGACAACTGGGGTGTGCCTGTGTGTGTGTGTGTGTGTGTGTGTGTGTGTGTGTGTGTGTATGTATGTGTGCGGGTGCATGCGTGTGTGTGTGTTGGGGGGTGGGTTACAAGTAATGAGCAGGTATTTGTGTTTGTGAATAGGTGAATTGCTTCCTTCCAGCAGTACCCTGAATGTTTATCTTAAAAGTCTTGGTAGCTTGTAGAAAGCTAAAGCTGGGTGGGTACTGTTATGGAACAGATTAAGGACCCAAGGATGCGGGGATGGGGGTTAACGCGACGTGGGGGCAAAAACGGGGAAGAACTCAGGAGGTAGAGCAAAAGGCTCTCCAGAATACAGAACAGAAAAAGACACTTAGGAGCACGTCCCAAATTGGGCGACGTACCGTGCCTCCTAAGCGCCGGGGGGCGAGCTAGAGGCTCGTAGGGCACTAACAGTGCCAGAGAGAAGCGTCTTCGGGGTGCGTCCCAAATCGGGTGACGCAGTGCGAGAACGAAGCGCCAGGGGGAGAGCGTGAGCTCAAAAGCGCAGCAAGCGCGAAAAGGAGCCGCTTCGGGTGCGTCTCCTAACACATTTGACCCTGGATCTCTGAGAACTACAGGGATCCGTAATGAATGTAATTATTATGAAGAGTGCTACCCCTATGACTGATTGGCTAGAAGGTGGTACTGCTGTACCCCTCTAAATTCTTTGTGTGCCCCAGTATGACAAGTAGTCTAGAAACACCATGCCCATTCCAAGATTAACCTGGGAGACTTTATCAGATTCTCCGGAATGAGAACTTTTTTGACTTAAACCATAACGTTAATTTTAGCTGTATTTAGCAATATAGCTACTTCTTTGTAACCTACCTCACATTCTTCTGAAGTAGAATGAGTGGGAATTCAGTTTTGGAAACTTAAGTGAAATGTTTATCATTTCAGTGCTTTATTGTAGGTAAACATGTGATTACACCATTATAATCACATCTTATATCTACATATTATTAATAAAAAATAAACCAGGCCTGTGACTAGCAGTTTATTTACAAATAGTCTGCAAATGCCGGAGCTGAGATCAGCAGTCCTGAGATCACATATGAAGGAACGTTTCATCGGGCCACATTTTGGCCCCGGTGGCTTTTAATGCGTCTCCCATGACGTCATGTCCTGGAGGCTGGAGCTGGGAGGATGGAAGGAAGTGACGCAGGAGAGGGAAGTGAATTGGAAATGTTTGGAGGAACATGTTAAGCGTAGGAAGGAGGGGCATGAAACACAGTATACTGTCCTTATTAAATTTGTGACCGAATCTAGGACTCCGCTAAATCCTACAAAATTGACTAGTGAGTTAAGGAGAGCTGTGGGTGATCTGGTTGCTGCTAAGATTCTGAGAGATGGAAAGGTATTAATTACCTGTAGAGATGTACGGCAGAGGGATAAAGCATTAAAACTTACTAACTTGTGTGGAAAGCCGATAACTGCTAACTTATTTAGGGAAACAATGAGGATGAAGGGAGTGATAACCGGGGTTCCATTTGATATCACCATGGAACAATTAAAAAAGTCGTTGACCGGGGGTAAAGTAATAGAGGCAGTACGACTGAAAGGGTTCAGAGATGGAACACGGTCGGACAGTCTCTCAGTCATGATCCATTTTGATGGTGTCTCTTTGCCAGAAAGAGTATATCTGGGATACATTAGCTTCCCGGTCAGGGTATATGTGCCCCAACCGGTGAGATGTTTCAATTGCCAGAGATATGGGCATATTGCTTCGGTGTGCAGGGCGCGGAAGAGATGTGGGGTATGTGGAGGGGAACACGAATATGGGCAATGTGGAAAGGGTGTTAAACCCAAATGCTGTAACTGTGGAGGGGAACATAAGGCTGCTTATGGAGGCTGTGATGTACGGAAGAAGGCTATGGAAGTTCAGACGGTTAGGGTAAATCAGGGAGTATCGTATGCTGAGGCACTAAAAGTGGTAGAACGGGATAGACCCACCGAGGTAAGCCCTAGGCAGGTTAATAGGACTGTAGGGCAGGTTAAAACCAATTCAATACCTATATCACCGGACACATTGATTGTGGAGAAAGTGAAATTTGTTATGTTCATAGCAGATGTGGTGAATTGTACAGCCCAGACAGGTAGTAGAACGGAGAAAATAAAGATAATTGTACGTTCAGCAGAGAAGTTTTTGGGTATACAGGGAATGACATGGGAAATAGTTAGTGAAGGTTTAGCTGGGAGAATGATGGTCTCTCAGAATGGTGAGGGTTAATTCTAATTTAGTTATATTACAATGGAATGCTCGGAGTCTCATAGCAAATGGACAGGAATTTAAACATTTTTTGACTAGCAGAAAACAGGTCTATGATGTAATATGTGTACAGGAAACATGGCTGAAACCCCATTTAAATTTTGCTTTGAATGGATATACTATAATCAGAAGGGATAGGGATCAGGGAAATGGAGGAGGTGTTGCAACCTTTTTGAGAGAAGGGTTGATGTTTAGATCTCTCTTGGTAAATAGCACGCATGAAGTGGTGGTGGTGGAAATATGGGGAGGATGTGGTAAATTTAGCTTAGTAAATTTTTATAATCCATGTAAAAAACTTACTATGGAACAGTTAGAAAGTATTGGTGAATCAGTAAAGCAGAAGATGGTGTGGTGTGGGGATTTTAATGCACATAACACGTTGTGGGGAAGTCAGGTCACAGATAGTAATGGCCAAATATTGGAAGAATTTTTAATGGAATGGGGTCTGGTGTGCCTTAATGATGGTAGGGGTACGCGGTTGAATATTAATAAAAATAGTACTACTGTGTTGGATTTGACTCTTGCATCTTCGTCATTAGCTGGTATGAACAGGTGGAATGTGTATCAATTTACATCTCTAGGCAGTGATCATTTTCCAATACAATGTGAATTTGGGATAGAGGTGGACAGGCTGGAGAAGATCTATCTACGTAGGTGGAATTTTGCTAAAGCTAATTGGAAGATGTTTTCTGAGATGTGTGAATATAGGTTTAAGCAGCTGGTCGCGGTTGATGATATAGAGGAATATAATAACAAGATAAGCGAAATTATGTATAGATCTGCAGAAGAGTCAATTCCTTTTAAGAAGCAGAATAAGGGGAGAAAAGCTGTTCCTTGGTGGACAAATAAGTGCTCTGAAGTAGTGAAGCTTCGAAATGCAGCCCTTCGGAGGGTTCGGAGGTCGCTGTTATTTTGCGATCTGGTGGCGTATAGAAAGGCTCAGGCAGAGGTTAGGAGAACTGTTAAAAAGGAAAAACGGGGCTATTGGAGAAGGTTCTGTAGCACGATTGGATATGATATCTCTGTATGTGACTTATGGCACATGATTAAGAAAATGAGAGGAATAAGAAGAAATAATGCCATGCCGGTTTTGCATGATGGAACTACCGAGGCAGTGACCGAAGCCGATAAAGCCGAAATGTTAGCGCAGGAGTTTGCCAAGATCCATAGCTCAGCTAACTTAAATGATGCTATGCAACAGTTCCGGGAGGAGATACGTTCTCAGCATCCTGGGGTAGCGACACGGAAGGAAGAGGTTAGTGATGTGTTGGATACTGAGTTCACGTTACAAGAACTAAAAATAGCAATCATAAAATCAGGACACACATCACCTGGGAAAGATGATGTATGCTACGATATGTTTAAGCATTTAACAGACCCATCTCTTTCTGCAGTTTTAGAGTTTTATAATACATTGTGGGTTATGGGTAAGATCCCAGCAGCATGGAAGTTGGCAGTTGTGGTACCTATAGGCAAGCCGGGTAAAGACTTATCAAGTCCAGCAGGTTATAGACCAATATCACTAACATCTCATATAAGTAAATTGATGGAGAGAATGATAAATGACAGATTGACACATTATCTTGAGGAACGAAAGGGATTAGTACTTTACCAGAGCGGATTTCGACGAGGTAGGATGACCATGGACCCAGTGCTGTGTCTGGAGTCGGATATAAGACAAGCACAAATACATAAAGAGGTAGTGGTTGCTGTATTTTTAGACATAGAAAAAGCTTATGATATGCTATGGACTGAAGGATTGCTGATTAAGCTGGATGCAATGGGGGTTGGAGGGAGAGTATATAACTGGATACTGGAATTCTTGAG
>JAVSBV010000043.1:2885844-2904467 GCA_033117975.1 Parotocinclus spilosoma | reverse complement strand
GTCCAATCAACTGGATTTACCACAGGTGGACTCCATTTAAGCTGTAGAAACATCTCAAGGATGATCAGTGGAAATAGAATGCACCTGAGCTCAATTTTGAGCTTTATGGCCAAGGCTGTGAATACTTACGTAAATGTGATTTCTTAGTTTGTTTTTTTTAATACATTTTCAGAACTCTCAAAATAACTTTTTTCACATGGTCATAATGAGGTATTTTGTGTAGAATTTTGAGGAAAGAGATAAATGTAATACAATTTGGAATACAGCTGTAACATAACAAAATGTGGAAAAATTGAAGCGCTGTGAATACTTTCCGGATGTACCGTAGAAGAAAGCTGTGGCATTATGGGAAATGTAGTGCATCTAGGCAATTTGTGTGGCATGTCCTGCAGTTCTTCTCAGCCATACAGGATACAATTTACTTTGTGTCCCAGTAATTTTAGTAGGGCACAGTGACATTGTATGGGGGGTACATGCCTTAGTAAAGAGAGTCTTATGATGTCCCTCTATCATTGTGGGGACCATTGACATAATAATTACTGTAACTAATTACTGCTACACCTACACCCATCCCTAACCTCAGTAGACTAAAGCAAATCTTTTGACTTGACTTTCGTTTTGTTGAAAGAAAGCCATCTTTGTATTTGATTGCTTTCTGCCAAATATCACACATACACACACACACACACACACACACACACACAGTTTGCTGAAGCTGAGACTTGATTACTTGTTGTGTGATTGACAAACGTGTTGTTTTGGAGATTATATTGACATTTGTCCTTTTTTCATAAAAAAGTCTTTGCAGTCAATTTTGAACCTTAAAACATCATTTGATGACAATAATTGGCCATTTTAAGGTCTACAAATATAAACCTTTTTTTCTGTATTTTGTTTATCATTAGCTTGCCATGGTATTATTTGTCTGCATATTTGTCTGCTTGCTTGGTATATTAATAAAAAGAAATGACATTAATACATTGTGTCTTATTTAAACTAAAACAATTTGGCTTTTTTGTTTATATTATTTAATGCTGCTATCAGCATCAGTGGTCATTTCAGTGGCACACGCAAGGTATCTGGCTAAATCTGGCACAAAATTACAATGTTTATTAATGTGTATTGTCCCTGCTATTTAAATAAATAAATAGTTTAAATAAGTAAACTAAACATTTATACACAATGTTATCTAAAGACTAGTCATGTGAAACAACTTATTCCAAATCTCTACTTTACTGAGTAGGTTTTTCACTAGATTTTGGAACTGTGTTTATTCCCTTATATTCATCCTTAAGAACGTCAGTCAGATGCAGATGTGCAATAAGGACTTGCAGCTGGCATTCATCACAAACGTGTTGGATATGACTGATATCAGAACATTTTTCACAGAAAACCTGTCAGTGTTTCATGTTTTTTGGGTCAGTATTGTCATGCCAAAATACAACCCCAAATCAGAAAAAGGTTTGCACAATGTGGAGAATGTATATAAAAACACATTGTTTCTTCGACTTTTATTTAATTGTAGACAATATGAACCTGAAATAGTTTATGTTTATGTGCGTTAGATGCATTTTCCATACTGTCACAACTTTTCTAAGTTAGGGTTGTAGTTTAATATTGTCTCAATTGTCGCACTAAAAACCGAGCCGCACAATTCTCTAAAATGGCTCTTCCAAATTAACATTTGCATTTTAACTAAAACTAAGAAGCTCAAACCATAAAAAACAGCCCCAGAACAATATTCCTCATCCCCTAAAGTAGAAGCAGTCTGAAATCTGTCAGTACGCTTTACAAACAAATATTATTTTTACATTATACAGTGACTTGTTACTTTTCTGCTGAGTTGTTGCTGTTCATAAACACTTTTTGGTCACCATTACAGCACTTACAGGTGAGGCTCCGTCATTGAGCTTTTCAGTTCAGTCCGGTGTAGACTGATTTTTTTCCTAAAGATTGCACGTTTCTGTGCTTGACTAAATGCATTGTTTAAATCCATTCTAAAGACTTTATCAACTATAGTGAATATTATAAAGTGTGAGAAATCCAAACATCACCATACAATTACTGCTGCACTATCACTTTATTTATCACTTGTCTTTATAGTCAAATTCTTCCACCTCAACTAAATTTGACATTTTTTAATTTTAAGTGATTGATTACTGCGTGGACACAGATATGATAATAAGAAAAAAGTGTATATGCAAGGTTTATTTTTTTTTTATTGTTGATTCACAGATCCTGAAATGTTTATGGGTGTATCGGAAATGTGAGGACTGACATGCAAAATGTCAGATTAATCCCACACCCTGTGATTAGGCTTCGTACCATGTGCTCATTCCATCGACTGATAAGCTCACAGGAGAGATCGCCCTTGCTAATGACTTGCCCTTTCTATGCCCTTGAAAACCGAAGTCAATTATGGTGGCAGGCTGCTGCTGTGAAGCCTCAGGCAAGCAAGACTCTATAAGAATTCTCTGTTTGGCAGTAAAGAGAGAAAGGTACTAATCCTCCTCTCAAAAGATATCAATCAAAGGTCAAGTAGTAGAAATATATTTACATTTACATTTAGGCCTTTGCCAGGCATTCTTTTCCAGAGCAACTTACAAAACATGCATATAGTTGCCATGGTGCAGGCACCTTAATATATACTGTATACATGTACAATAGTTATAAGCTATTTAATTTATACAAAGCCCTCACCTGATATAAACAATTTATTTATATTATTCTATTTTAAGGGTGTGCAGCCTAATATTAAGTGCTCTGTTTTGAAATTCTATTAATTCTCTCTTTTTTTCTTTGTTTTTGTGTTATTCCAATGCAAAACACATGTATGACAAAATGTGTAACTGCAATATTTTTCTGGGAGAAGCCGCATTTTCTGGAAAAAAATACAGGGGTAAAATGTTTGTTTTTTTTCATTACAAACCTGATTATCCTTACAAGGCCATATTACCCTTACTAAATGTAAAAGAAATGAATAAACAAAACTGAATTTAAACTGAATCACTGTTTTCTGTTTAACCCAATTTATATTCATATGGTCATATATATAGTCATATGGGAGAATCTGAAGTATTTCCCAGAATTCACTGGGCACTCAATTGGAGGGTTTTGTAAACACTAAACATTCATGATTTGAGTCCTATTTGGGAGTTGATCCCAGGCACTCAGGAACTGCCGTTTCTAGAAGATGGTTCTTAATACCAAGCCACTGCAGCTGCAATAATAAAAATAAAAATAATAATAATAATAATAACAACAATAATAATAATAGTTAAAAAGTTATCCCTAGGGTAGTATTTTTAAATAAAACATGTAGGTTGTGTTTTTCAATATAGATGTATATATAGATTTGCACAATGTGCTGTATGTAACACAAAGTGCTCATTAGGATTAAGTACGTTTTAGTTGCTTATATTCTGTATTCTGCACTGCTAATTACGCAAACTCATCAATGCAGAAACATCTGAAGAAAATTATATTTTTAGAAAAATGTAAAAGTGACTAAATATAGTTTATTATTAATGCTTAACTTTTGGGTGAGCACATTAATGCTGTTAATTGTAAAAATGACTGACCCAGTGTCAACTGCAGATTACTTAGAAAACCAAATAAAAGTACTCCTTTTCACAAGGCACTTGTCGCTTGAAGAGATATAGCAGGCTGATACTTTAGTACACAAGTGCCTTTGTGAAAAGATCCCCTTCATCATGTTTTCCCAATAATCTACAATGTGGGGACTCTGAGTACTTAGTGAGCTAATTTTGCCAATGCTGGGATAATTGCCATGGCCACTCTCTCCCTGCCTCTGAGATTTAATCAGAGCCACATGAACAGTAGGGCTCTCCCTGATGGGAAGCTGATGGGCGATTTGCTCTCTATTAGACAATAAGAGACGGATGGGTAGATGGTAAGCCAGCGATGCCTCAACAGTTGGCCCTTCCTTAATAACATTCTTTATTGCAGACTTGTCTGAGTGATGTATTCTTTCTGCAGAGCTGCTGGGGTGCCAGACACTTAGGGCAGACTTTCCAGTAGAGGAGACTGTTATCCGATAATAAATCCCCCTTGATGAACATGTTCCCCAATCTACTAATAATTAATGAAGCAATTTGTACAACTCCTCTAGAGCATTCTGTAATACTGAAGTCATATACACACGGCAAAAATGGCAGGCACCTGAGACTAAAGACAAACTACTTTAATAGGATGTTTTCAAAGGGGCAGGTCACAGTGTGTGACACTTCATAAAACAATCAAATGCATTATGAGGGCTGTCTCCATTAGCCACAAAAGTCAAACGATGATTTAAAATGACGTTACTTAGCCCTCAAATCACTGGAATAGTAGAAATAGCCATTCATGCTCTCTTCGAAGCGCTTGAATCTTGAGAAGTTGATTCACTTACCTGAAATGAGAGAAAGACAAAGGGATTATTGGCACGTCATACAAATGTGATTGCTTATATTTTCATCCTATTTTGGGCAGACATAGGTTAGCGTTTGCATATTAGTGACGGGAGTTTCAAAGGTAATCTTACACTACTAAGAGATGTGCTATGTAAATTTGTACCTGTCAGAATGTGCCTTTTTTTTCCTGAACATTAACAAATTTTAAGTTTAAAATGAATATTTTCCTAATATTGTATTGTATATTAGTAGGCCATTACAGTTTAAACTGGAATATCTACAGACTAGAGCTGTCAAAAATAGCTAATGCTATAGTATTTTTTAAAAGACCGATCAATCACATTTATTAGGCACCTAATGTTATAGAACATGTTCTTCAAATTCTACATACATATATATTACCCGCTAGGTAACGTAATTGCAAACAAAAACCTATAGTGTAACCACACTGTTTGACAACATGCCTGGCATATTTCATATTGCATATTTTGTTTAGTGTCAAATACAGCAAGCTAAATGTTTAACATATGAAGCCATGTTATTAACAAAATGTATTTTATTGTTTGACAGACTATTACAGAATCATGCAAGTTGTTTCACATTACACAGAGACACATATTAGAGGTGTGCTGTACTCAAGCTCAGATTTACATATATGCTGTATATAAGTAAAGGTTTAGAATAACACGTTTTCACGTTTCACATTTCAACTTTTGAAAACTAGACATTAAACATTAGACAAAGTGTATTGTCTGAATATTTCATAAAACTGCTGATCCACTGGGATTTAGACGAAGAGCCATTTCTAAGATATACAAAGATTGACCTGAAAAAGAGTAAATAACCAGTGAGTGGCAGTTCTCTGAGTGAAAATGTCTTGCTCATTCCAGAGGTCAGAGGAGAACGCCCAGACTGGCAACAGTAACTAAAAAAAAAACCACTCGTTACAACCAAGGTATGTCGAACAGCAATTCTGAAGGCACATGACCTCACACTATGAAGCAGATGATGACACCATGTGCTACTCCTTTCAGCTAAGAACAAACAATTGAAGCTATATTTGGCATGGGCTCGCCACAGTTGGACAACAGACCCGATTCTCAATTTCTGCTGTGACATTCAAATGGTAAAATCAGAATTTGGCATAAACAACAGAAATGCATGGCTCCATCCTGTCTTGTATCAACGGTTTAGGCTGGTGGTAGGGAATATTTCTTGGCACAATTTGGGCCCTTAATACCATTTCTTTACCTTTTGAACACCACAGTACATGAGTGTTCTTGCTGAGCATATCCATCCCTTTATGACCACAGTGTGCCATCTTCTTATGGCTACTTCCAGCAGGAAACGTTCCCAAAGCTCAAATCATCTCTAACTGGGTTCTTGATCATGACAACTCAATGCCTCCAGAGTCACTAGATCTCAATCCAATAGAGTAGTTGCTGCCAACCTTTTGTCATTGGAGCCACTAAGAAAAGTTTGGAGTATCTAAGAAAAGCTGCCCCCTCCTTGACACACAAAGACCAAAAGAATAATGTGATTTGTTGCAAATATTTAGTGGCAAAAAACAACATAAGTGATATGTTTCTTCCCATGGCACATTTAGGATGTGGTGGAGATTTCATGGATGTGCAGTTGACACATCCCGGCATATCTACACAGCAAAATCTCTGAGGAATGTTTCGAGTACATTGTAAGATCTATGCCAGGAAGAATAGAGGTAGATCTAATGCCAAAGGGGGGTCTAACACAGTACTAGCAAGGTGTACCTAATAAAAGGGTGTATATATATCCTGTATTTTAAATAAATGTATAGTATGTATAGCTTAAGTAAAATGTATATCTATATCTAAAATATTTAAACTATTAAACTACTAAATATTAGCTATTGGCTCAATCAGTTCAAAATACCCCCTGCTGCTTATTTACAGAAGGTTTTTAGGCAAAATATATGTTGTGGTATTACTTTTAGCTGACGCTTTCTTCAAGAGCAAATTATACAATGACTTATTGAATACAATGCTGCATACAATGTAGAATCTCACAATCCAAGAAATTTTGGTCTTGTTCTATAACCCAACAGTATCTTCCTGGCAGTCATGAATGTGTTTATAATTATGCATTGCATTATAAAGAGGTCATATTAGATGTTCATTTATTCATTCATTCATTGTTGTCTGCTTTATATTATACTGGTTATTTGGAATGGTTTTGGCAATATGACCAGCCATGTGATTGGTCTGTATCTAGCACTGCCAGTTACCCTTAACTACTAAGATATATGAGTGTATTGAATCCTGCCTCTTGTGTAATTTTGTTTTTGCTTACAAGCATATAAACAAATTCAAATACGAATAAGTATGCAAGCAGGCCAAGGTACCATAGCACAACACAGCTCATTCAAAGACATTGAGAAAGCATCAATGAAATAGGGGGTCTCAGCTGCTGGAAAAACTGTAATATCCACTACTTCAAATATTTAGAATCTGCAACACAAGAAATCATTATTTATGTGTGTATCCATTTATGTATGACTATGTTATTCAAATAAACACATTACCAGATGTGTAAGAACCAGCCATAAAAACAGAATGTGTAAACTTATAAATGACATATTCAGTACTAATGCGAAATCACATTGAACTATGAACAAACCAAAAAAAATCCATTTGAAACAGAGGTCGTTCATGATGTAACATCGGATTTCTTTCCCACTGCCTCTGTGCATTTAGCTAAAGCAGCCTAAAGACTTGACATGAATCCTGAAGACAGATTGGAAAGGCACAGGTCATATACACTGCCTTAAAGAACAAAGCAGTCAATACCAACAACCACTACAATTTTAACTACTGCCACAGCTGATTTTACTCACTGGCTGTTGTTGTCATGATAACTTAGCCCCTACGGCTTCAGACCCATTATTTAATATGCATTCAATTAACGTTCTTAATCTTTTTTCAATCCAGTAGTTAGTTGACTGAATTAACTTCAATAAAAAAAAACATTTTTTCACGAATTTTATAGTTACGTATTAAACAGGGTTTACAATTTATCAAACTCAATAAAACCACACAGAGACTGGAAACCAAGTGAAATTGCTAACTTCAAAGAGTAACCCTTGGCTAGGGTAGAAAAAATGATCTGTCTTGCCACCTACACAGAAAACATATTAAAGTAGTTACTCAAAACCTACAGGTGACTTTGGTGTTAAAAGCCACTCACAGTAGTAAGCCAAGAAAGAAAAGAACAGAGAGCAATTCGCTTTCCCACAGTTATTACCCTGTGGATAATAACAGTGCTTTTGCGATGTATATTACAAAATAGGTGCATGTTATGAAACAAGGGAGACTGTAGTCTATTCAGCCTGGAGACAAACAAAAAAATAAAAAGAAATTAAGTAGAAAAATTAACGCTATTCCATCGAAAGGCAGAGGGTAGTTGTGGGACTGCAATGAAAAAAGGAACTCTTACCTTTGTAAAATTCATAGAAACCCTACAGACTCCTTTTACATGGTAATATATCTCATGTTTTGATCAGAATGCTTCAGCAGCTCTAAGGACAATAGTGCCAGGTGACAAAGATATACTGTGCACCGTAACCAAAGAACCTGCTGCATTGCTCTGAGCCGGATAGATCTAAAATACAGCACATATTGCTCTTATTAGATGCACCTCTGCTGAAAGGAGTTTGAAAAATTAATTTCATGCCTGATTTAAAACATCCCAATGCTTGAGTGAGCTCCCTGTCTGGTATTATAAACATCCGCAGCTTAATCTCGCCCGGTACCGGCACCAAATCACAATTTTGTAACAGACAAAAAGTCGCGGCCATGGCTTAGAGAAGTGCGCAAGTCGAATCTGTAGACCTTTCCACTCTCTCTGCAATTTGTTATGTTACGCCAGAGGTGTCGTAGGCATCCTCCTGTGTCGAGGGCACATTACAAAAGACGTGCCCTGTTTAAAAAGCTAAAACCAGAGCACTAAACCACTGCAGTGCACCAGCCCTGGGGAAAATTCACCTGTCCTGATTTAATCTGTTTATTTTTGCTGGAAGAATAACTAAGAAAACTAAGGAAATGTGTAGATATTACTTTATAATGCACCTTAGTATAACACAGAAGCCATAAAAGAAGCTTGGCAAGAGAGAATTCTGAATTAATGGCGCTCTGAATGCAGTGAATTTTGCAGCCAATATTGAGAAGAAAATCGCACTCACTTACTTCAGACTCGAGTTTTCTTCCCTTTTCCCTTTGCTGCTATATATCTTACACTACAGGGAATTTAGCAAAAAATTATACTATCTGTGTACTGCACAGTGAATCTCATTTTCAGGTTGTATTATTTGCAGTGAGGCAGTTCAAAATAAACAAGCAATAGTGCATATCACCCTGTGCTTATTGGTGTGTCAATCATCATGAATGAAATCATACCCACCGGATTTCCCATGTCATCCCTGGCATTTTAATGATTTTTCTCTCTCTCAAACACTTTGACGCATGTCATGGTTTCATGTTTTCATTGGTAGCATTTCAGTAGGAATACCGATGATGATTACATAGGGTTCATATTTGATTATCTGCCGGCTGTAGCTTTAAGACAAAAATGGAAAACGCAAGTGAGAGACCATAGTGCTCATAAAAAAAAACAACCAGGTTACATGTTTATATTTGATGAAAATACTAAAATTAATATTTTTAATTGTTGGTTCCTTTTGGATCCTGGTTGTGGATGTTGCAATATGGGCACCTAGCTGCCAGATTGCTCTGTATGATGTAAAATGTACACAAAATGAATAAATACAAAAAAATCTGCTTAGTACATTTACTTTTTCAGCATTTAGCAAACTCCCTTATCCAGAGCGACTTACAACTGATGCAGTCTTACAATTCAAGCAATTGTGGGTTAAGAGTCTTGCTCAAGTACCCAACTGTGGCAGCTTGGCAGATGTGGGATTTGAACCCTGGACCCAGTACCTTAACCGCTAGGCCACCACAGTCCCACATGCGCTCATTCATTTACTTTCTTAGCCACTCCACCCTAAATAGGGTGCCAATCCATCGTAGGGCACATACACTGATACACTCAGATACACACAAGGGGCAATTTAGAGACACTGTAGAAGGAAACCAAAGTACCTAGAGGAAACCCACAGGGACACAGAAAGGACCCAAACTGCTCCACCTGGAACTGAACCCAGACATTCTCGCTAAAAGGTGACAGCTTCCCACAGAGCCACCGTGCCGCCCACATCTGCTTAATATGATAAGACTAAATAGTAATAGCATCATTGGCCATAAACAGGGATGTTCTTGTTCACTTAATCACGTTTATCCCTGTAAACAAGAGACTCTGCCAAATACCGTAAGCATAAATGTATTTTGACAGGATTGCTAAAAAATATGACACATTAGATGTCTTATTAATATTTGTCAACATGAGTCAGGAATTTAGGAAGAAAATACGTGTCAAAAGATGTGCAGGGATTACTGGCTAAATTCTAGCTTATATGCAGTCCAACACATGATGTGCTTTAAATAGGTAGAGCTTTTAGGTCACAAGTTGATTTACAAGTTGATCTTTAATACCAAGCATTTATTTTTAAAGCTGAGATCACACTTCAGCAGATGTGTCATAATCCAGTAATAGGATATTATATACAAATAGCAGCAGAAAGCTTAAAGGGAAAACTGTTTATTATGTATAATACTGTCTTAAACAATAAAGAAAATGACTTTTACTTCCCTGCAGATGTAAAGGTTGGTTCAAGAGAGACCTAACTGAATCTTCTTAAAGTTTTACAAGCAGGAAAGCAATTTTAGATAATTATTGAAAGCTTTTTTGTACGCGTAGGCTGAAGAGTTATCTGGCATTTTGACGATTTTAAGAATGTCTATTTGGTGTGAGGGTAAAACGAACAACTGGAGATTGTGTGTTAGGAAAAGATGAAGATTTAAAAAGCAAGTGAACAACTTGATACATATAATCTTTTTAAATAACAAAAATAACACAATTTTAGTTTTGGTTTAATTCAAACAATGCATGCGTTTAAAATGGTTGCATTCTGAAATTAATAGACATAATAGTCATTTGGCAGACCCACTTATCCAGAGCTTATCTATACACATTAATTACTAGTCAGAACAAAAACTAAATAAGTAACAAGCAAACTAAAATGTTACTTTACATGTAAATGAACATTAAATATTTAAACCACTAAGGAGCCAAGACACTATAACATCAAGATATGGCCTTGCAGGTATCTCTCAATATCAGAGAAGGATGTACAAGGTGCCCTGAAGCTGAATACTGGATGTGCATCTCTGAACCAAAGAACCTTCCGAATACTGACAGCTCAGGGTAGTAAATTTGAATTCAATCCTGGCTAGAACAGGTGGCCAGTAGAGTATTCTTAGGAGTGTTAGAAAGCCTGGAAATCTTGAGAGCAGCTTATGTAATCAGAAAATGATATAGTATTCTGATGTTGAGGTTGTTGTCCAAAATCAATCTAAGACCTTTTGCTGTGCAAGAATGATTGACAGTGTCACCATCCATGTAGACTGAGGAGTCCAGTATCTTTGAGTTCTTTGCTGGGACGTACATCAGTTCAGATTTGTCTAGAAAAAGCCCTAGATGCTGTTTCTACAGAGATATCAGAAGGGCAGTCAGATACAGCTGCTGTTATGAAACATGGGAGGTGAAAGCAAGGAACACAAGATCATTGCAAGATAAGTCCAATCTGTATAGCATCGGTGAGAACAGCATGAGAAGCCATGGGATCTAATCACTGATCAATCGGTGATGTAGTGTACAGGGAGAACAAGTGGACCAAAACCCAATCACTGTGGAACACCTGTAGTACAAGGTATTATGTATCCTACGAGGTAATAAAACTAAACATCCCCATGCTACCTAAAATAATCAATCTTGCTGATGAGCAGAATCAGGCAAGCCCATGGATTCCAGTGCCCAAGTTAGAGAGAGTAAAGATGTGAATCTGATGATTCTGGACCAGGTCAGACACTGCATGTTTGATAATCACTGAATACATGTTGTTTTCTTAGCACTTAAGTGAAGACTGAAAATGCAACCACATGTTTAAAAAACAACCCTTTGTGTTTTTTGCTGATGTACCACAAAGGGCTGGTTTCTCTATTTCGGCTGTTGTGGTTGTATGTTATTATTTATTGTTTATTCATTATCTGGTTACAGCTCTGGCAGCATCTTCAGCGCGCACCCTGGCATGCTACCCTGGTGCTGGCTTTGCATGGTACTTGGAATTCACAAAAAGACCACGAAACTGTTTTAACATTTTGAAAAAGTAATGTCACCTTTAATATCGCCCCTCCACTGCAGTAGATATTACAGAAGGAAAAAGTGCTTGTCAGAATTCCAGTGTTGGAAATATCAGTCAAACAAAGACTCACCAAGGGAAAACTAGTCGCAACTTTGAATGTCAATGTGGCACAATGTTGGGACTGTGATGTGCAGCAGTTAAAGTTTTGGACTGTGGACCAGAAGTTTAAACCTGCAGTTTAAAATCACTGCTGGGTTCTTAAGCAAGACCCTTAACCCGCAATCACTTTGACTGTAAAACTGTATTAGTTTACTAGTAAATCTAAATTTGTATGAAATCCCAGTAAGCTCCATTCCACTCTCAGTGTGACCATATATACAACAAGTAACCAAAAATGTACCAGACAAGGCCAAGACACAGTACTAATTGTGTGAGCTTAGTAATTAGGGTGAAATTCAAACAAGGTTGACTGCTCTTGCCTATAGATCGTCGTTACTTTCCAGCACCAGCTTGAAGGATCACAAACTCAACACTGCTCAGACTAGACAGATACTGATTTTTCATTAGTATAAAGCATGTAATTGGCCTCATTTTTTCCTCACTCCCAGTCTAGATTCATCAGTCCAGTTCCTTCACTTCCTGCTGCTGTTCTCAGCTAAGTGGGTGCAGTATAACTATTAAAATTTAATTGACATGAAATTACAGGGATGTATGATACACTGCTCACTGCTCATGCACCATAAGATTTTTTTACTTTTTTATTTCAAAAATGTAAATAATGCAACACAATGGACATTTTCTTGAACAGGTTTTAAACAAAAGTCCACTGAAATTTAAATAAATTACTAGAAACTAAGTTTAAAATAGTAAGTAAAATGTTCTGCTGTACCTTCACAATGTATTCAATAACAAACTTTTTTTACTGAAGAATAACAAAAGTAATGTGTAAAAATGTAAACAAGATGTAAAAAAGATGTATGATTGCATCCTGCATCACATGACATACAGCATGCGTGTAACATCACCAACCTCTACCACATCGTGCTACATCGTGACATTTTAGCAAGATGTTATGACCTTAAAATGACGTATAGTTAGGTTGAGGAATAACATTTTCTGTTTAATTTAACTAATACTTCAGACATCTTAATGTACTAAATATTAATTGACTACTGTTCCATAATGTTAAACTGTTCTGTGAAAAGGTAACTTCTATCTATTAAAAGATACAAACTACATTGCTTTTTGTAACAAACAAAATGTATTATCACCGATAAAGCATTTCAGGACATGCATTTACAGGTAAATAATCAACTCTTGGGTAGACGACCTTCCCGCTTCACAGTGCACTACACTACACAGTCATCTGCATACAAAACTACTCTCATCTAAATTCAAAAAGGATGCAAAATAAGCAATTATTAACATATATAGAGATCATAGACATATAAAAGAGATCATAGATGAGATGGAAGAAAAATAGAGAGAAATATCCTCAGTACAATTTTAAAAAGGCTTCAAGATGCTAAAAGTTTCATTTTGCCCATTTCACACTGTACCAGGGTTTACACCATATATGAGATCTAATCACTCATGTGTATTGAATTACACATTTTCTGTAGTTTAAAAGAGGAAAACAGAATATTTTTACTGCGATTGTTTAAACCATAAAACGAGTTAATCAGAAAGAGCAGCTCAAGCAGAACATGTACCTTTAAAGCAATCTCATACTGAAAAAACCCAATGTGCGTTACTGAGATTTTAGCTCTGTTATCAGGGTCTGATTGCTGTCCTGAGGGCAGTCTAACCTGTTATGGTGGAAATAAATGGGAAGTGCTTCTCTAGTTTTGCTTAAGTGCCATGATCTGCCAAGCAAGGCCACTGGCACTATGAGTCTCTCTCTTAATATAGTCTAAAGTCCAACTAAACTTCTTACAAAAATTAGGGGGTATTTTATTATTTCACTTTGAAATATCCCCTAATGTTTGTGAGCAGTATATAGTTGAGATCCAAATACACATGTTTCAGGGGGTTGGGGTTGAATATGTGGGGGTATATGGGGTCATATAGGGATAGAGGACACAGCTACAGACACAAAAATAATCCCAGATGAACAAATGGTCAGATTTAGTCATCTGCAAAGCCACCTTTCTGTTTTCTACAGAGATGTCATGCACCCAGGTCTTTAAAAAAAGCACTTTTACAACGTTATGTACACATAGATTGGTTTAATAATTTTGGCAAACCACACAAACAAGTGACGTCAGCATTAGTTAATTAACCTAGTAGGTTATTTACCAGTAGTAAAAGCATCAGTTGTCAGAGTTCATTAACAGGAACATCATTTGTATAGCCATGGCTTGGATTTGAAAAGTAAAAACACATTTGACTTATTTACCTGTGTATTCTCTAAGAACCCCATTTTTGGCGAATGACTAAGGGAATCTGGACTCTGTGTCACCTCATATTAAACCCCCAAGAGCTTAACATGCACTTAATACTGTTTACGTGCATTTAATCATCTTATCATAGTTGGATTTTTGTTGCTATCTGATTATTCAAATGATCATGAAAACAGCATATTCTGACCTAGAATTTAGAATAAGAAAACCTTTAATTTCAGTAATTCTCAGCGCATCTATATCAGTACTCTGATTTTCTTAGTCTGTACATGCACACAAAGAGTGTAGCACTGTTCTGCAAAAGGCGAGGAAAATTAAACATGATTGTCAGGTCTTTTTATTTCAAGAAACTTTGCTTTTTGGGATTGTTTCTATAGACCATAGTTGCTTGTTTCTCTCGCAGGATCTGGCAGCCCTGGAATTACATGTAGCATAAGTGTAACAAAAACACTTTGGGGAAGAAAATGCAGTATTTGCTTGAGAAAACTATTTGAATTATTTAAGAAATTATTACAGTTCTTAGTTTACATCACATCTTTCTGTGAGTTTCTTGGCTGGTTCTAAAGTACAAATCTGAGTGATGTTCTCATTATCTGGTTACGCAAGTGCATCTATATTCATTGATCAGATTATTGCCAAAATCTGATTTTCTGCATAGATTTCAGTTATAGGCCTATAACACTTTATAGTGGTATAACAATAATGGCTTTCTTTCAAAAAATAAATGACAAAATATATATTTCAAATTCTTTTAATGCTTAGCATAAATGTACTTGTATATCCCTGTGCCACTTTGAGACTAATTTAATTAAGACATTGTTAGTTTTACTTGTCTTTAACAAGTATGCCAATAAAACTGGAGTTGACTGTAGCTATAATTTCTGTAATAACCAATTAATTTTTCGCACATGCTCCATTCTTAGTGTGTGTGTGTGTTTGTCTGTTCATGTGCATGCTGAATCACTTTCAGTGGATGGAATCAAAAGCAAAGCTTTGAAAATGATGCTTGGTTTTCATTGCCAAACTCCAAGGCACTCGTTCTACAATCAAATACCAGCCTTATTATTCACTGCACATGCAACCTGAAATGAGAATGGCAAGTGAACATTTGAAGGTTTTCTTTTGGGACCCAGTCAATTGCCTATTAATTACTACCTACAAACAACAGATCAAGAAATTGTGCCCACTCATCATGAATATTCACAGTGCCTCTGGTGCTTTATTGAAGCTTTTGTAAATCTGAAGAACACATTGTTTGTATTAAGGGAAACATAGTTATTAGACTGTACAATCACAAAGATATTAAACTAGTCAGTCTTTTGTACACTGTGTGGTTCAGGAGCCATTTGCAAAGACCAACACACGCTATGCAAAAATATTTAATAAAAAGAGTAAACAATGAAGCCATGAAGCAATGGGAGGTACAATATGATTAAACGTGAGCATGTCTGTTATGGTTATTTACATAAAAACAAACACGTTTGAAAAGTCTTATATGGAAATGCAAAACATATCTTATTTAAAATCCATACAAAGGCCATCAATTAGAAGTAGAGCACTGTGTTTTTAAAAGAGAAGGAAACAGCTTGACATTTATGCATCTGAATGAGCTGATTTAACATGGCAAGATGTCTGGTCTTATGAATGAGCATTATTAGTATTCAGTTTCACATTCGCAAGCCCTCACTCTGCCCTTGTCATAACTAATGTCTGAACCATCAACACACTGACCAAGACAGTTCAAAAGGTTTGACCCCATTCTGGTCCCACCTTACTGAATTTTTGGAAGTTTGCTTGCAAATCATTTCTAGTCAAATTAGCCTGCAGAGGCTAAACATTAATTTATGAATGCAAAGTTAAATTCTGGAATTTCTGGAAATTCTGAATTGGATGATGTTTTAAATTTTACTTTATTCATTAAATAAAGATGTATTTAATATTTCAAATACACCTGTTTGTGTACCCTTCCATCGTAGTGTTAAAAGGGCCTAACCACATGCCAGTGGCTGTTAGTCAGAAAATAATATTACATCTCCCTTTACATTGTTTTGAAGTACAGTAGTCTAACAAAGATTTTTAATGATCTAATGGAGCATTCCACAAACTGTGCAATGTTTTAAATCACTTGCTCTTTTTAATACCCCGTTTTCTCTGGGGTTGCCCTTTCTCCCAAGAAACTGTTTGTCCTTCATCTTTTTTGTTTCTTCAGCATGATACTAGTATTCATCTGACTGCAAACCACTCTAACATCAATTTCTCATTTTGAATATCCTTCCTCAAGGCACTCGAGTGGCACGGTGGCAATTCGCCAGAAGTGACCTGGGTTCAAGTCCCAAGTGAGGCATCGCACAGACACAAAAGTGGTCATGTCTGAGGCAGTGGAGCCTATGTGGGGAGCTAAATCAACCCTTTACAAGCCCAGAATGATGGACTGGCAGTCATCAGATTCACTTTGGACACATTTTCTGACAGTAGCAATACAAGGTATAGTACAATATTCTGCAATATACCATGTAATCAGAAGACGCAGAGACGCAGACAACTTTGAAATTGCTACTTGATTGACAGGACAATTCCTCACATTATCTGGTTTGTACATGCCCTTGGCACATAATGTCTACAACGTCAGGAAAACATAATTTGCCTAAATCTTGAATGCAAATAAGCACTTTTTAAATTCTGCAGATGATGCCCACACATCTTTGTTCTCTCTCCCCAGGAGCGCCTGTAATTTATTGCATTAAAAGAAGTTTGCTTAGTCAATTTCAGTGTTTATTTGTCTTCAATAATAGGTGGCAGTCTGAGACAACATAATTGGGTGGAAGGAAGAGTGCTTCCAGTATCAGGTTCAAACAGCGTTTATTAAGCAAACACACAAATAATTATTCATTATCACACAGACAGATGCTGATGAGACTGCTTATGAGACTGCTTATGAATTCCAAACATACAGATTAGACATTTAAATCGCCTGCTCTGTGTTGACACGTCTCCCCACTATAATTGGCCTGGAGTTCCCAACAGGAATTGCAGTGGAGTTTCAAAGAGTGGCATGTCTCTGCTGGCTGTGCTTCATGTTTTGCATAAATAAGCATTGCTCTGGAAGCGCACTCAAGATGAAGAGCGCAAGATGGAAAAGACAATACAGTTCACCGAGGGGAACGTTCTCCTCTCCTGCTTCATCAATCAATCTAGGTTAGAAAAATGAGAAACAACTGAATCCGCAGTTGCAATGCCATTGCTGAGTGTTGTCAAGGACCTGCTACTACACACTTAATAATCTCCAAGGCAGGATATTACTAAAGGGAATATCAGTTGTATCTACATTTTCCACAAAGTGAACATGCACCATAATATTTCTTATGCTACAATAACGTTGAAATCAACTTGAGGCGTTGCAAGATTTGTTTCAAGTATATCCAAGGTGTTAGGCCATTAACAGATTTTAAGAAATTAGATAACTATACACTGAGTTTAACAATGACCAGTTATTTTTAATGGGTGATGGTCAAAAAAAAATCTTAATGGTTCTAATAATGCAGAAAAACCTCTAAAGAATGGCATTTTAGATTCAAATACAGTGGTCAAACAAAACAAAAAGTCTTTAGCTGTAACCAGCAAAGGTATGTTTGCTAAGTAAAAGGAGAAGTACAGGGTGAGTCAAAGGACATGTCGTGTGCTGCTTCGTGAACTTTTGGCAAAGTTCAAAACCATTGTTAAAGTTTCTGTGTCGGTATCAGTCTTTGGAGAACCACTACATGGCTTCCCGGATTTTCAGAATTTGGCTCTAAGGAATAGAATGATGCTGTGTCAAATTGGTGACCCATCTAGGTGTCAGTTGTTAAACAATCTTCAGTTACCTGTGATGAACAACAAAAAACTTCCTCTGTAGATAACCTCATATCTGAACCTGATAACTAAATCTGATTGTGGCAGTCATTTTTGAGACAATTCTGGTTTTCTTTGATATGCTACGTGAGACCCTTACCATTGGAAAAAAACTTGCCCTTGATCCAATATGGCAGCTTTTAAAATGGTGGCCATGTTGAGAATCGATGGGTCTTCTCAACCATCACTTGCTGGAGTATTCAGATATGTTATTTTCCCTTTTGTTTCTGAAATAAAAGGGTGTCCTGTGTCTTTTGACTAACCCTGTATTTAAAACTAAACTACTCAGTTAATTAACTAACTTAATTTTATGTGAACATTTTATGTTTTATGTTAATGCCTAACAATCACCCAATCAATGTTCATTCGATTTAATGACTAGAGATATAACAATTATAATAAATTATAGTAGGAAATAAAATATTTCAAATCGAGACATGACAGATGGTCAGATTTGAAAAAGATTAGTATGCATATTTTTAATATTATTTATTTTATACTTTGATTACATTTTGTTTGCATTTTTATATGATTTATTGAAAATGACTTAAAAAATACAATAAAATAATTATACATACATATATATATATATATATATATATATATATATATATATATATATATACA
>JAVSBV010000043.1:2867551-2878354 GCA_033117975.1 Parotocinclus spilosoma | reverse complement strand
CCGCCACGTGGGGGTGACAACCACAACAAGCCCCACGTGACGATCGCGGTGAACGAGAGCAGGAGCGGATCCTAACAGTTTACATATACAGTTAACAATTCTCAGTCGAAATTTAGGCACGCTCTGTGCAAAAAGTAATGCCACTCTGAACTGTGTGTTGATGAAAGACTTTAAATAAGGTAAAATGTTGCTGCTGTTGACTGCATGAACAATGAGGAAAACACACTGTTATAGAAAGTCATACACCATCCCTGGTCGAATTTCATGCTTTGTCCACTTTCCGAATGCAAGGGCATTAACACGGTTTCCACAAACAATAAACTCAGAAAATAGGCACTAACAATTTAAGTTTGTTCTCAGACCTTACTAACACTATTAGAGGTGTCACATTAGAGGTGTCAAAACCTATATGGATTATTTTCACTGAGAGCATTTACATGCACTTAATAATTTAATCATAGTCAGATATCTGTTTATTCAAGTGGTAGTGTATATAGCATACTACGATCTACAAATCTAATTAAGCAATCCGATAAAGTAGCTGGATGTTTCCCCAGTAATGGGATTACTCATTGCATGTATACCACTTAGAATCTGTGTATTCAGTTGAAAAAAGGTTAAAAGGCTTGTTTTTTTACATTGATGCTCAGCTCAAGATAGCCCTCAGTTTGAATGTAGTGAAACTGTTATAGCACAAGAGCACATTATTAAAAACTCCTAATGTACATTGCAGAAGACTAAAGATTCTTTTTGTTGAAGTCCTTATACAAGAAAGTACATATCATTTTCCATTTGTTAAAAAAAAACAACAATGTTTTTCCATGGTTATTTAATGTACTGCTGACGCGAAGCATTTCGTTTACAATTTTATTCTTATTTAAGAAAATGTGCATTGTTTTGCTTTTAATTGTGAAATCTGTATCATAAATCAAATCAAACCAAGTACAAAGTATGGTTATAGTCCTATAGTTTAGCCCACTGTGTACTGGTTGACGAAAACAGAAACACTCTTCGCTGTTAGGATATTTTATAAATGACGATTTACATGTTTTTAAAGTTCAGCCTTTTTAAGGAATATTACTGTAGCATGACAGCTGCCACGCAGGGGCACCCCTGGTCTGCTTGCACTTCTGCAGATCCAGCCCCCTTGACCTGGATGGAAGAGAATCTGGTACAGGACATGCAGCTGGGACAGAGCATGGTATGGTTCTCTGGGTCAAAGAGGCTGCATCTGTGATACAGCAAGGAACCCAGGGGAGCTCAAAAAATGTAATGTATCCCATTTAATTCTGAAAAAATGCCTGAATTTTTTTAGGAAAATTATTTGGTAAATTATCTGCATTCTATACTGTATGTCAAAACAAATATATTACAGGCTGGGCATCTTCCAGAATTAGTCTAAAAAATGTCCTTATTACTTTGGTTATTGGAATGAGAGGGTGGTGATGGATAGCTCAATCTATCTAATTCAGTTAGGTGAGCATGAGTGATGGCAGAGCCACAAGGCACATCATTTCCCGACTCGTTCAGTGAACTCCGTGTCTACCTGAGGAGGGAATTCACTAAAACGACAAACGCAATAGGATGTGGATGGGACTGCAAACAATTCTGTACGTTCTCTCAGAGGGTTAGGTAATTCATGCTGATCTAACTAATTAAAACATCACTCTTTGTTTTAATAATGACAGGGGTACTTTTTAGTGAAAAGCAGGTACAAAAGCCAGTTCATGCTATTTATTTTTGCAGATCCACTATTACACTACATTATGCTAAAGAAGCACATGGCTTCTAATGAGTTCAATACACACATACACACACACACACACACACACACGCCTCTGAATGCGGAAGGGGATTTAAGTGACTTTGGATGTTGCATGGCTGTTTTTGCTAGACGAGCTGGTTTAGGTATTTCAAATGCACAGCCAATAAGTACATCCCTAACATTTTTGTAACTATTTTATTCTATTTTTTCATGGGACAACAGTGAAGATATGATACTTCTACATCTTTCACAGTCTTCAGCTTGTAATGTACAGTGTAAATTTGCTGTGTCCTCAAAATAACTCAAAATAGCCATTCATGTCTAAACTGCTGCCAACAAAAGTGAGTACACACCTAAGTGAAAATGTACAAACTGTGCCCAATTAGCCACAGTGTTACAAGGGCAAGGAGCAGGAGTGCTAAATTTGGTCACGCTCATACTGGTCACTGGAAGAGGACATGGATTACTGGAACCATGTCTTGGGGTCTGATGTGTTACGGTATGTGGTAGGACCCAAAGATGCGGGCGTGACGTAATCCCATGAGGTATAATAATAATGGGGAAATAATATAGAAATAACTAAAAGGGGGGGAGCAAAACCAAAAGGCTCCCGAAAAGAGGAAAACAAAAAGGAAGAAAAGGCGCAGCGTTGTGTGTGTCTCGAATTGGAGCAACGCGCAAACTGATCGCGAAATCGGGCAGACGTGCAGAGAGCACGATAAGGATAAAGAGGAAAGAGAGGAGAATGGACAGACTGGTTTGAAGTGATAGAAAGTCAACAATAACTCAAATAACCATTTGTTACAACTGTGAATGTAAATCTGAATGCATACCATATCAAACCTTGAAGCAAATGGGCTACAGTGGTAAAAGACCAAGCTGGCTGCAGGCAACTAAGGCTACAATTCACACAGACTCACCAACATTGCCATTACTCCACATGGGAAAATTGGACAAAAGATGACAGGCAAAAAGATACCGGTCTAATGAGTCTCGATTTCTGCTGTGACATTAGGATGGTTGGTCAGAATTTGGCATAAACAACATGAAAGCATGAATCCATCCTGCAGTTTATCAATGATTCTGCTTCTGGTGGTATAATGGTGTGGCGGATGTTTTGCTTTCTCAAATTTGTGCCCATTAATACCAATGCACCATTGTTTAAACGGCACATCCTACACGTGTGTTGTTGTTGATCATGTCCATCCCTTTATAACCGCAGCATACCACGTTCTACAAGCCAGCAAAGTTTCCATTGAAAGAAACATTGAACAAAAATGCTTCTGTATGCTATAAATTATTAGCCAGAAAGAAAATTTTAATTGGCTAAGAAAATTGCGTTGTGTTAATGTCAGGGACCGTGTTGCGAGTCCTGCTTTGCTTTGTTCTCCGCGATGTTATTTTACCCCGCTCCCTTAGTGTTTTGTTTTCGTTTTCTCCCCACGTCAGTCATGGCGTTCCTTTTGATTTATCGCGGCGTCCTATTGGTTTGTTTTGTTAATTTACGCACCTGTTTTGTATTTTAAGTTAATTAGGTTCGTTATATGAGCCGTGCGGACACGTCCGTGTTCGCCGGCTTATTACGTTATCCCCTGTCTGTCTTACGTTACGTTTTGAGTGCTCCCTCTGAAAGAAAACAGAACAAAAACAAACGATGCGCACAAACAAAGTCCCAAACCTTGTTTGGGACTGCTCCGCTCGTGTTCCCCGGCAGCTGATGGCGCCGAGGACGCGAGGCTGGATGGGGCTGATCCTTGGACCCGCGGCGTGTAAGCTCGCATCTAGGGTCCGCGGCCGGGGTTCGGCCGTACCGGGCAGCCCCCTGGATCTACGGCGATTTGCCGTTATATGATCCGTGGTTTCAAAGCCACCTTTTACTTTTTCCCCCGGTTTTGTCCTTTTACGTTTTTTTGGTTCCAGGCTTTTTTAGTTTCTTTTTGTTTGTGTTTTTGGGCGTGGTCGCGGTACCTATGGCTCCCTAAGGCGCTGTTTGCGGGCCCTGGCACGTGGCCCCAAAGGACCCACTGACGCGGAGCCTAGTCTGACTCCCAAAGGCGCAGCTGAACGGTCCGGGCACGCAGCCTCAACGGGCCCTCTGGCGTGGAGCCATTACAAGGTATCGTGACCTCCCTCTGCACTGACCATCGGACCCTCCTCACGGCAGCCTGCCCGTGGACCCCTGGGACCCTGCCGCTCCGGACCTCAACGTCATGGACCCGCAGCGCCCAGGCTGTTTGCGGATCTCTGCCCTTCGTCGGGAGGGCCCCTTGGCCCCACCACGGGACCCTGGACTATGGGCTCGATGCCCCCACCGGTCTCGTGTGTGGACCATTTTCACCTTTAATTTGAATGCCTGCTTCATGTCTTTTCTGTTTAACAATAAATGTTCTTTGGTTTTCCCCGTTATGGTTGTCTGTCTGTGGATTCTGCATTATGGGCTCCGAGAACCACCCGATAGGGATCCTGGGGATTTAGCGAGACCAGGAATGGTCTTGCGGGATCTCCGGGATGCCCTACCGTAACAAATTATATTGGTTTTTAATGCATAAATTAAATTAATTGCATGATGATAAATGTTTTTCTTATAATGCTGGACTTTTTGCTCATGCAGTCCTTTACAAAGTGTTAAACCTCACACATTCTTTGCTTGTGTATGACTGAGCCTTTTGGAGATGCTCCATTTATACATAATCATGACACTCACCTGTTTCCAACTTGTTCACATGTGGAATGTTCCAAACAAGTGGTTTTTTAGACTCCTTACCTTTTCCAGTCTTTTGTTGTCACTGACACAGCTTTTTTGGAGCGCGTTGGCATCTAATTCAAATGAATGAATATTTGCAAAAAACAATAAAGTTTGTCCATTCGAAAGTTAGATATCTTGTCTTTGTAGTGTATTCAATTGAATATGGGTTGAAAATGATTTAACTTCATTGGAATTTTGTTGTAAAACAAAGCATGTTTATAGATTAATGATTTGTGTTATAATATCACAATTAAGCACCTGTGACTCCACACAGACACACTTATAATTACACACTGACACTTTTTTTCCATGTTTTAGCCATTGATTTCCTTTGTCACTGAACATCAAACCAGTACATATCAAAGCTGGGTAGGTTGCTGTTGCTTAGATGGCCAATTATGTAAATATGTGAAGCCCAACCCTACTAGCAGGCACTGCTGGGACTCAAACCTGGGCCCTTGCAGTGGTGGACTAGCACTTTAGACTCTGGCATCACTTCAATGCTTAATTGCACTTTTCATATATATTTATTTACCTGAAGTTACCAGACCAGCTACCTTAACAGATCAAGGGCTTCCTCTGCTTCAGAAATCTTCCAGGCACTAGCTCAGTATTGCAGTTACATGTCGAAACAATAGTTCTTTATTAGGACATGGTGAGAGAAAACATATGACAGGTTCTGGCTCAGGTTGAAAGATCAACACCTCTGAGTGGGGGCTTTCTTTGAGATAATAATCTGTCTTGCACACACTTACTGCATAATTAAAGTACTATGAAGCTAATTAGAATATAGGAGAAGCTATATCGTAATCTGCCTGACGTCACTGATATAATTGAATTTACATTTCCTGCAAAAAATAATTATAACATTTTAAAGCGTAAAGGAGGAATGGCTTTTGATAATTGTCTTTTGATAATCTGTGCAAGTCTTATGGATTTTGACAATATACAGGTGATGAAATGCTGTGGTGTATGAAAAGGAAGGAACATAGACAAGCAAATAAGCTGCAATGACGTTGAGTAATACTGAACACTTTGCCCTTCCAGCACACTACACTATTAACTTAAAAAACCTTTTTAAGTTCCATTCTCGATTTAATAGAAAGAAAACACGAAATTAAATATTTACAACGTCCACTCATGAGCTTACAGAACTTCTGAACTTATATGTTTAGAATGGTTTATTATTTTTTAATTAAGTTTAAATCAGCATTAATGGTTATATTCAAAGCAGACACAAGACACTGATTGTGGGGGAAGGACCCAGAGTAAACTTGCATGGGCACAAGGACTCACAAGGTGGAGTCAGCTCCCATATCATTGCAGGTATCTCAGAGCTGTGAGGCGATTACTGTAACCACATGCGCGATCGTACCTCCCATACAGTCAAGCACAAATTTTGAAGAAAGGCACAACATTTTACCATGCAATACTTCATCTTTCCCTGATGAACACAATGACTAGTAAACTTAAATGCACTATTTTGCAGAGCTTGACCTGGGTGATAAAGCATAACTTAATGTGAAATAGAGAAGGTTGCTTTCCATGACCCTTTGCCATCTGTTGTGTTGCTCTGTATCTGAAAGACTATTCTATATAATTTTCTAAATTTTCCATCTTTCTTCAAAAATTCCCATGAAAGTCGAAGCCAGCAGCAGTCTGATGTCTACTCACAGCCACTTCTCACATAGGGCCAAAGTAATACTGCCCTTATATTATCTTGTGGTTTCCAGGTCCAGAGAAAAAGCCCTCAGGGCCAGCAGCTACCAATTAGTGATAAACTGTGCCCTCAAAGAGCTTTTGTAACAATTTCTCACTGGCATTTAATCAGGTCAGGCATAGCCTATCACTGACTAACTTCAGTTCTTGTAGGGAGAGAGAAAGAGAGAGAGAGGGTGTGTGTGTGTGAGAGAGAGGGTGTGTGAGTGTGTGTGTGTGTGTCAGAGAGAGAGAGCGAGAGAGAGAGAAAGAGCATTGCTAGAATCACTGATATTCTAGAATCACTGCTGATCATATCTGGATCACTACTAATCCTAAAAAAACATCTCTTTAAACTCGGAACACATGATATCATATTATTAAAAACATCTTAAATAACATACTACTTTGAATATTTTTATTTGCTTGAACATTTTGTAAATAATAATAATATGTACTAGAGGGCAAATAATCATGTTTGTGCAAGTAAAATTCAACTTCATAGCACACAGTGACTATTTTTTTAGATTAAACAGGCCCCCCTGTGCAAATTCTAGTGTTCCTTCCCAAGACTGGAACCACATCAGGATAACAGGCCAATCTATGTGCATTTGCAGAAGGAAGTTGTTGTTAGTCGTCACATTTTTCTGTTAACTGGTTGTAAGTAAGCTCAGAATTCACTGAGACAGCCAAATTCTTCCCATGCCGTATCATTTCTTCCTTCATGGTGCCATCAACCAATTAAACGGTGCACAAGTACCTGATCGCCCACCTGACGGTTAGCATGGTGAGAATGCTTACCGTTCTGTGACTCGGCAGCTTTGTAATTAGCAGGTGGCACTACACCATGTGATGTAACACATACCTTCCATAACAAGAATTAGCATGTGCTGCTGTAATGTAAAATGTTTTTTTTTTTTCATTTGGATTTAATGTTTCGCTTCATTCCTATAACTGTCCTTTCAACTGTCCTCTTGTATCCTAACTACATTAATAAGCAGACAAAGAAAGGGCTGAGCTAGACCTCCACACCCTAATAGAGTGGCAGATCGAATAGCTCATAAATCCTCATTGTCTTTTATTGAAGGTGGCCTGTGCAAACAGAATGCTCACATTCAGGTATATTTCCTAAAATAGCATTGTCAGGTTTTAAAACACCTTCTCACCGTCTCTTATGGGTGGTAAAACATATGGTTGGTTTGTGAAACATATATTTCCTGTGCCAAAAAACTGTGGAAGAGAGGCTTGAAACCAACAAAGATGAACTACAGGATATAAGTATAGCATTCTGCAAAAAAAATAGTTGTATTAGTAACACTGTTGTGGTCAGTAACACTTCTGTGCCAGGTACACTCATGCATGCACAATAGAAACTCCCTTGCCACATAGGACTGTTGCATCCATCACCCAAATAATATCTGGTGGTGCTGTCGTGGTTTAATGTAATGGAGTGGATAGCAAATTATGTACAAGAAATACTAACTATACTAGTACAAACTGTATCATACTGTAATTTAGACTTCCTCCCCACATCCAGATTGCATTCTACTACTGCACCTTAAATAGCATCCTGACCGTTAACATCACTGTCTGTTTTGAGAACAGCTCTATACAGGAGTGTAAAGCCTTGCAACAATTTGAAAGGCAAAACACACAACTGGCGTGGCTCTCTTAGCCCCGCTGGACATTTATGTATGCTAAATGCTGCACAGATAACCATTACATACTTCAGTTACCCACATTACATTCTGTACTCCTTGCTGTGGTCTGGTAAATGCTATCTCAGCATGGAAGGAAGTACAGAGTGTTTTGGGGGAAGCTACTTTATGAATAGTATTTGGTGCCAGAATAAATCTGAATAGATCTGGCCCATTACACACACTAAATGTTCAGTTACAAACTCCAGTTCGTCATTTTTTTTTAAGTTGTACTACATCCTGTTTGTGCATTCACTAAATTTGCACATTCTTTATTGCACTTATTTACATTTGCAAATTCATCTTTTGTACATTACTGGTGGGCAGTGGATTTTAAAACAGGTAGACTATATTAGACTGTTTGTGAAGGTACACTTCATCTTACAAGAAAGCTAAAACATAGACATAGCATCAAAATTTTTACATGTCTACAGTGTAGGTGCAGTTAGTTGCACTGCCTAATTTTATATAAATACAAAGCTGTTTTACATAATAACACATCTTATTTTACTGCCACTGATTTGTTGAAGTTTGGTTAATCTTAAAAGAAAAAGTAATATTAACATACCAAAAGTAATCACCTGTTTTTTTTATTATGTACTTAAATTGTTACTGCATCTACTAAGTTAAAGCCTCTTGTAGGTATTTATTTGATGATGCTGGTGTTTTTCTGTACTTGTATAGCCTTTGTAGTTAGATTGCATTTTGCATTTTCAAATATTTTAAGTTTAATCTGTATGTTTTTACAATCATTCTGATTTACAGTGATAAAACAACAATATATATTATATTATTGTATTAAGCTTATTAGGCCCATATTTATATTAGCATTGTATAAAAATGGCTAGCCAGTAAAATGAAGTGATTACTTCTGAACATATGTGCTTCCCTGATTTGAAAAACCACCAGCTGCCACTGTACCTGACAAAATTATAAATGTGTGCACAGCATTTCATGGGGCCTCTTTTCATATTTCAGAGAAAAGTCACAGAATTGCTGTATAACCTAAAAATATATTTGATGTAAATGTAAAACATTATTAACATGCTTGAATTACTCTGAAATGACCTGAATTCTTGTGCCTGGGAATCTGTGTTGCATAAATTAAGTGACTGCAGTGACTTCTGATGTCTTTTGAAGTTATGTAAAAGCAAGCCAAAGGTAAGAAACAAAACATACATTTATTACTACAGTGCTTGAGAAATGCACATCACGCCATTTACGCTGACATGGTGCACCAGCTTGCACTGGTTTTTACAGCCCTCCCTAAGCAGTGTCTCATGTCGCACCCTCGCCTACATCAGTACTTTTTTAACACCTAGATCCGAGGTACGGTTACGGTGTTTGCGCAAAAAGTATTTAAGAAAAGATGGTACTACTTTCACCCATAAGTTGTGGAAAACACAAACAAAGCAGGTGTAGGAAGCAATCACAGGTGTTTATTAGATGCATGCAATCATAGCAAAGTCGTAAATAATAGACATGCAGGGTTCAGACGATGGGCAAACAGAGTCCAGATGGAATCAAAGTTGAAGAAAGCAGCAATAGCAAATGGTAACCCGTATAACAGTAAACAAACACTCAGTACGGCTCACAAGGGAATCCAAAATACTTTGCATCTAGCCAGCGGATGTTCAGGGATTATTATTATTTCCAAATGGAGGCATTGCTCCTTGTACTCTGATAGGACAGACACAGATAAACCTGATCTTGAAACAGTTCTCCTGAAGACCGTGCTTGTGAGTGATCCGGCATCCGGAGCCAGTTCACTGGATGTGCCTGTCTGCTCCTTTTGCTATGCGAAGTAAGCTGCACTTCATTTATTTTGCTGCAGTGTTTGTAATTTACTCTGTTTTTGTTATCGATCTAGTATTTCAAAAGATTTACTTTTAAAAGAAGTTACAAGCTTCCAGTTACAAGCTTTACAAGCTTCCATGCTGTCTGTTCTCATGTCTTTCTTTCTGTGAATCTATATTCCTGAATGGCCATAGCAAGTTCAAAAGCCAGGTTAAGCTTTGATATTTGATAAAACCTTGGAATGCCTTGTAGACTGTATGTAAATTGAGTTCACCTGAAGATACACTCCACCTCTCCCCCATACCCTGTGAGACCTTTACTGCCAGTAGTGATTGTATTGTTTGACCCACCACATAATCGCAGTGTAAATTTGCTGATTGTTAAGCACATATCTGTTCACTGTCTTTTTCCTAATAAATTTTACATCCCTTCTCCTGCTCAGCAGAAGAGTTCATGTCCTCACGCAGAAGAACACTCAGCCAACCACAAATGTATGTTCCAGCATGAGGCAACGTCATCGCTCCCTCTCTGTGCATGCATGGTGAATCCCCACACTAAAGCATTACTGGCAATAAAATGGCTTCTGCTCTGGCTGACTGCTATACATTCACTGACCTGACATGAAGTTAAATGAGAATGGAAAGAGTAGTGCAATACTCAGAGGTAATATAAAGGCCTGTATTATAGGCTAATAGCTGCTTGGCTATTCATTATGTGAGCAGGTTTCACACTTGACTGCTTGGCCCTCAAATTGAGGTTTCCATGGCTAAACCTTAAAGGGTATCTTGTACATGTATATATTTTCCATTAAGATAGATTTTTTCTCATATGGCACATTCAGATTGCAATGAAGTAAAATGATTCGCTCAAAATATGGCTTTTATTTCTTTTGATGTGTCACAAAATACAAGCGGTTACAATATACAGAATAACACGGATGGAGAGTTGTGTTTTTATATTGTAAATACAAACTGCATTTCAAAAAAGTTGGGACACTAAAGAAATTGTTTTTAAGAAAAACTTAATGCAATGATGTGGAGGTGCCAACATCTAATATTTTATTCAGAATAGAACACAAATCACAGATCAAAAGTTTAAAC
>JAVSBV010000043.1:2833952-2846733 GCA_033117975.1 Parotocinclus spilosoma | reverse complement strand
GTATATGCCGTTACTAGGCAACGCGTCCGCGGAGTGATACAGCTTTAGTGTGAGAAAGCCGTGCTGTTATCACTTATGTCAGCACGGTTAGAACACTTCTCAACCAATTAGATTGTGAGGTCGGAAATAACTGTTGTATAAAATAAAATATACCATAATGAAATTGTTATCCACTTTTATAATAATTTGGTGATCAGTATCGTCTAGCTCATCTAGAATCTCACTGCTTTTGCTTGTCAATGTCAGACGGGGTCCAGTTTAAGCCCTATCTGGGAGGGATGCCGGCCAATTGAACTTCAGTGTTTAAGTACACTCCCCTGTCTATCATGTATTTCCATGCTTTTTCACCTGTGAATTTGTGCTGTATAAACTTACAGAGTGAGCAGTGTAGGTCTCCAGGAACTGTTCATTGTAGGAACACGAGCATTTGTGAATGTGTCCCTCTTCTGTTCCTGTCAAATAGATAGTTGGATCCTAATGCACAGACAAAGAAAACGGACTTAGTTTATGTTTAATTTACCAGTGAAGTGAATTTTAATGTCATTTTTCCAATACAAAGTTGCTAACTTCATGGTGGAAATCAAAACACAGTCCAGGAGCCAGGCGAGAGATCAGAGGGTCTCTCTTTCTCTCATGTCTTTTCTCATTTCGCATCCTCTTCAGTGTCATCAGATCTGATTCAAACAAACACAGAAAAGAGTATATACAGAAATGTGTTTATACAGATATATTAATTTGGTTAGTAGATATACAGTAATCTTATCAGCTAATCTTTGAGCTTAAAAGAAAACTACCTGATTAGGAAAAATTTATTTTGTCTACAAAACTCCTGTTTGTTGGTTATGTGTGCTATACAGTTTTGCATGTAACTGTGCATCATTACTGTTTATATGGTGAAATCTAACATACTGGAAAAAATAAACATAATATTTTGTTAGTTGCATAAATTTGGATATTACATCAGTTGGTATTTAGTAACTATCTTTTATATTCCTTGCAGAATACTACTAGATCAGAAATATTCTCAGGTCATGCACAGGATGGCTGAAAACAAACCACAGATTTCTAGAAAATACCAGTGTTTTAAAACCTTTAGAAAACAATAACTTTCCATTTCTTAAAGCGCAGGTATGCGCTGCATGTGGTCCGATAAGGTCTTTATCCTTATCATTAAGATAACTGACCTACGTAACCCACGCACGGCATTGCAGCATACGTTACTATTTGTAGTTCATCAGTTCTAATGACACGTAACATTATAGCCTTTAGTGCAAAAATGTTTTTTTTTTTTTTTTTAAACACATGCATTGTTAGTGTGAGCAGACTTAATATGTGTACTGAATCTGTGCTCAATCTTTGGTTTATCAGAGCACATCCGAATGCCTCTGGCATATCTACATGTATGTTTAGGTTTTTTTTCTTACAGATGCTGTGTTAATTTTTTAAAATGTGTTATTATATATATTTATATATGTATATTCATAGACAAAACATTAACTATTTACCGGTGCAATACAGGCCTTTTCTGAGAAACCATTTGCTGATCCTCCCATCAGCAGACACAGACATCAGTGCCTCCCCTTTATCTGCGCCCAACAGACTGCGCTCATGATCTATCCACTTCACCTGCCACACTGGACCCATGTGTTTTAGGTCGCAAGCACTACACAAGAATACAAGTGAAATTGTGTATAATTAATGACAGAACATACATACTAGGTAGCAGTACAAGTCACAGTAAAACTGTATATGCATAGCCTTTTAATCAATTAAAATTATATTCCTATAATAGCTACTTCATACATAACATTACATTATAATATCTACAGTATATATAATTTCTACCAATTAAATATTACATATTAACTCCACACCCAGCATCCAAGGATTCTGAGACTTTAATGCCTCTGGTAGGGAAAACAATCAGGACTTTAATCCAGAAGGACACTACTTATTCCTCACTTATCCAGAAGCAGGATACATATAAGAGTGACTCAGCACCACAAGCCACCACTCCACCACTGAGCCACACTGGTACATATACTCTGGCAGATATGTGAGGTTTGAACCATGTTCCTTGGGTCTTGTTTCATCTGTTTATCCAGGCTAAAGTGCAAAATCCATCCAAGTTTTGACCTTTCATGTTTTTATCGCCAGGACTTTCAGTCTTAACAGTATCTTGGCTCACAGTGAGCTGGTTCTGTGGTGTGCAAACAGACCAAGGCAGCCCCATTGTAAAAAAACATGTAGTTTTGTCTACCCTATACAATTTGCAAATACGCAGTTAAGATAACGGAGGTCATGAGAAACAGGAAACTGAACCTGGAATGTATTTTTTACTAAAGTGCATTTGTATGATATCATAAATCAATTAATTGTATTCATTTCATCTACAAATGCCATTAATCTTCATTAAAACATTTAATTTCAGCCATGAAAAGATATATACATATAATTTACATTTAAAGTCACTGCACTTGCAGGTCCATATTATGTAAGTATGAGAATGGGGTACACTACCTGCTTTTGAAGACTGGGGTTTTCTCTGTGCAGCGCATGTTGTAGATAGCAATGCCTCCATCATGCATTCCCACTGCTAACTGACTGGAATTACATGCTGAGAAGTCCAGGGCTGTGACACCACTCTCACAGTGAAAGATACGGCCAGGCCACTACACAACATACACGTAACAGAGAGCAGAGAGACTTACAGACTTACGTTTTCATTACAAAACACTTACTTGAAATCTAAGAGGCAACCAACAAATGTTTATATAAAACATTACTTTTGTTGTACAGTTTCATGAAATTTATCAAGGTAAGACAGTGTGCTCATGTGGGTCTGATTACTTAAAATGAGTACAGTACTGTGCCAAAATCTTAGACTACCATTGGATTATACCATTGTGTTATATACCAAGGACAGGATACCCTGATATAAGGACCATTTCCACCAACCTGGTTCAAATCTAGAGCTGAAACTGTTTCACATTGTTTGGATGTTTTCTCAAAATCTGTTAGTATGTAAAATCTTTTTTGTATCATAACTCTGTTTCATATATCTAGTAAGTTGTAAACATGTTACTGACACTGACTTAAAGCCTTTGTAACACGCTTTCTTTAAAAATAGCATACTAGGATCTAGGATCTGTGGGCATGAGAGCAAGGTTGCAAATTATTTCCTGGTCTAAAATACACTGGTGTAGACCGTGCACTCAAATATACTGTACTAAATATTACTTTAATATTATTATTAATAGTATTATTAGTAGTAGTATTATTAGTATTATTTTCATTAGTGTTAATGTACCTTATTAATAGAAAAATAAATTGAGATAGGTATTTACATGTAGGAAATATACAAATTCTGTATATAAGGGGTACACTATTTTATGCGATTTTTAGTTTATGCGAGAGGTCTTAGAATATGTTGGTCATGTAAAAAGTGTATTATTTTCACAATAACACATTTAGGGGTTGGGGTAAATTGTATGTATATATTTATCTTGTTATTTATGTATAGAAATGGCTTCGGTTTAAAGCAATTATAAAATAATCCATGTCAATATCTGGCATAAAGGCTGAATACCTTTATTTCTAATTATGTATAATGGTCCATACACTGCTCACAAACATAAGAGGGACATTTTATTGGATTTCATTTTGAAATGTCCTCTATTTTTTGTGAGCAGTATATTATCTGAATGTAATTCATACTGTAGGATTCTTCAGAGACCACCCGCAAACCAGTCCAGATTTCTGATCTTTGAGGTTGAACTGTCCATATCCCACAGCCAGAAGGTCCTACAACAGAACATAATATAAATCATAGCCAATCATACAAGTTAACAACAAATATTGACTCAGTTCTGGATATCTTGGCTAATAGAATTATAATGTTATAAGATGTTTAATACAATAAGGCATGGAAATAAGACATAGATTTTACAAGAATAGACTGACAGAGCGAAACTGTGTAATGTATTAAGTAGTAACTACAGGATTCTTCTTGTTCCAGGCCATGCAGGTGACGGTGCGGTCCATGGTAAGTTCACAGCTAAAGGTCCAAAGAAGTTCCAGAGCTGGGCTGTGAGAGCACTCATTTTGATTTTCTTTCCTCCCCTCTTCAAACTCTTTCTGCATATTGTATGGATCTTCAAGAAAACACAGCACAGTCAGAATCTCTAAAACTTGAAATAGAAAATGGCGCAAAATTAAAAAGGTCTATAGTATGCACTTGACTGTCATATAATATCTACATCACACACAAAATCTGTGATAGCTTAATGGTTAAGGTATTGAACTAATGGTTAAGGTCCAGGGTTCAAATCCATCCTCTGCCATGCTGCATCTTGAGCAAAGCCACCAACCCACAATTGCTATGATTGAAATACTGTATAAATTATAAGGGTGTATGTAAAATCTTAACCGGTTTCTCAGAAATGCAATAATACATTTTTATATTCACTTAATCCAATTCAGGGTTGCGAGGAGGTGGGTCCTAACTGGATACTTCGATATGACGTCCAATTGGTGTTTGTTTTGTGACACTCCATATATTGCATTTACGCTTACAGCATGTAGCAGATGCCCTTATCTAGAGCGACACACAGAACTGCTTCGTATTCTTTTTAATAGGTATTATCTCATGATAGCAAACCCTGTCGGGACTTGATGCATATAAAAACAACATAGTAATGAAGGAACAATATGTTTTTCTTGATGTATTATAATAATAAGTGAATTGCAGTCTTAAAGGCAACAACATTCCTTTCATTTTATTCGTTTCCGGTATGAGTTTCAAATTGTGTTAAAGATACACAGATAATTTATATAGTTGTTTAAAAAAAAATATTATGTGCAAAACATCTAAACTACAGTGTTACTATGGTAATGTCTGATCAACGGTGGTTTCGTTAACGTTCTGTTCAGATTTTAATTGTTTATGCCACTATGAACTATGTTTACTAACAATAGTTTTCTTAGTATTTCTTTGCCCACATGATGATGCAAGGCAAACCCAGTCTTGTCTTATACTCATTGATATTCTGAATCTTTTGTTACTAGTATGGAGAACATAGTGTAAAATTACATTTACATTACATTTACAGCATTTAGCAGACACCCTTATCCAGAGCGACTTACAACTGGTACAGTCTTATAATTCAAGCAATGGTGGGTTAAGGGTCTTGCTTAAGGACCCAACTGTGGCAGCTTGGCAGAGGTGGGATTTGAACCCAGGACCATCAGGTTCATTCAGGTCCAGAGTCTCTTAACCGCTAGGCTACCGCAGTCCCAAAATCATTCAATTCTTACCAAATGTGCATTGTGAAACAGTTTAGAGCAAAGTGACAAGCCTTGAGCCATCCTTGCCTGTCAAAGATTCCCCATCTATATTAACCTGTTACCTAGTCACCTGTGGATATTCTAAACAGGTTTGTATGTTACATTCGACAAATTTACTAGATCATGTTGCCCCTGGTCCAGTTTGCAATGTGCTGCATGCATCATATTTGGAATGAATGTATATTCACATTTCTGTTACGTATATAATATGTTGATATGGTTACACCTATTTTTTATGAACTACTTCTGATTAAAATAGTAAGTCATTAAAAATTAAAAATTAAAATATTAATAGTAAGTAATAAATAAAAGATTGATATTGATATTGAATTATTATTCAAGTTGTTGAATAATGGTTAAAACCATTTTTAGCTCTGCTAGGTTGCACCTTTGCAAAAGCATCTGTCAAGTTGAAGCTGTGGATCTAAAATGGTTACACCATGACCCTCACCACAAAAAGTGGTTGGAACCTCTATACCTTGTAGAATGGGCATCCCTCTGTAAGCAGCAAGTTTGGGTTGATAGATGTTCTGTAACACCATCCTTTCCAACACCACTAGATCTTGTAGTATCTTCTCAGAGTGCATGATCAGCTCTGGCCCAGACTCACCCTCGGCCTGAACCGCAAAGACTTCTAATTCTAATTGGGAGCTAGAGCTATTGGCTAGATGGTATAAAAGAGAAATCAATAGGCATTTGTATGCTAAATGTTTTACCAGTTATCCATATCTTTTATCAAGATAAGCATGTTTTTTGTGAATTAGCATGCAGATTAATTAACAAATAAATCAAAGCAGTTATAATTACGTGAGCTGGAGACACTGTCTGTAGATGTGGCCTGGTCAAGAGAGGAAGTTGAGTCAAGACGATGAATGGAGGAACTGTTTGAGACTGTGACTCTCTCTCCACTGGCAGTGCTGTCTGACTGATCTCCCTCAGTGCTGCTCACATAAGAGTCATATATGTCCCAGTTGTTGGCCATGGTACCTGCACACAAAATGTAATGATTACACTTACAAGATGTATAAGCAGTGTACTAAATCTAACCTTATCAAAGCAGGGATTGTTTAATTGTTTATTTGGGTTTATTAAACGTTGCTACCAGCATCAGTGGATGGTAGCCATTGATGACTGACACAGTGTTACATAGATACACAAGGCAAGAGCAAAACTATATACATATACATACACACACTCAGATCAGGTCAATTTTGTACTGTGCGTTTTAGTTAACCAACTATGCATGTCTTTGGACTATGGGAGGAAACCGAAGTACCCGGTGCAGACATAGGGACAGCATGCAGACTCCACACAAAAAGGGCCCAAGATCTGTGAGGCAACACTAATACCCACTGAACCATTGTGCACCCCATGGAAGCAGTGAAAAACTTTATAAGTCAGTGTAAGTGAAAATGACATGTTGCTAATGTTGGAATTGTCCAAATCTGAAAATGACTTGCCTTTTTCCACCATGATGATGCTGTCGCTTTGGACCTCCTTGGTTTTAGGTACACCGTTAAATGTCTGCATAGCTCGCTCCACATATTTATCATTTCCCACCCTGTTTTTGCAAAGTTCTGTATATGTATTGTTCCTTTCCCTACACACGCAAAAAAAAAAGAGAGACAAATGCAACATGTATGTTTAGTTTTATATAAATCCACAGGAAGTTTTGAAAAACAACATTTTATTTTCCAAATTACAGTGGAATTTGGGAGGAACCCCTGATTTGCTACATGGGAATAAAATAGATCCCCCATATGTCAAGCACTTAGTTACAACAACACAGTTAAGCAACACAGTTTGCACAATTTCTACCCTGGTAAAAAGTTAGTGTGAAGGCTATTCTGAAATTTAAAAAAACATAACATTATCATATAAAGAGATATATGTTTACATTTACAATCACTTATTTTCTCAGACACCTTTACTTAAACAACTGGCAGAACCTCACAAGGTACAAACCAAACATTTAAAGGTTTAGGGTGTTGCTCAATGGCAACCTGGAAGTGCTGGGACTTAATCCCTGAATCAGTTTGTCAGTAGTTCAGTACACCCCACCACAGTCCAATTATATTCACTGATCAGCCAAAATATTATAACTATCTGGTTCATAATGATTGTTAAATGTCAGATTTTACACAACAACCAGGGAGGGCCCAGGGTTTCCTAAACCTTAGGCTGAGGTTCCATTGTGTCAATGGTGACCAGGCATTAGCATGGTTACACGTATATAATAGAATTTGTTTTGGTACTTTAGGATTTGGTCCGAAAAAGCGGCTGGTCCCAATAACAGGTGGTCCAATTAACCGAAACTGACTGTATTTCAACAGAATAAAACATTGAAGTTTTTATGTTGATCGATGCTCAGTAAGAATGCTGAAGAAAAGAATGGGGAAGTTTTCCAACTATTTGAGACTGAAGAAGTCACTGCGATGAGTGAAGAAATGTTACTCCCACAAAACCTTAAGTCAAGATAAACTGATTCAACCTCTGTTATTCAACTTTTTAACAATGATCAGGTTTTTGACAGCTTAAGTGCTATAACTTTAACTTGTAATTTATGATCATTTATTCATTTATTCGAATAAAGTATGCAATTTATTACAAACGTTGTTATGCTGGCTTATACTGCTAAGAGCAACACCGGCTGGCCCAATCCCAAATTTATTTACATTTATTTACAAGTAGTGTAGGTCCCCCGTTAACTGCAAGCACATGTAGTGCACCTACGTGCGGAGCATTTTAATGAATGCTTAAACAGTTTTTATAAAGGCTTAAAATGGATGAAGCAGTGATTTATTTTTTTAGTTTTCATTGGGTGGACAGATGATTCCTCTATAACTCTAACCTGGGGCTTCATAGTGGGAGTTACCAGGGCCTCAATTTAAGGGAGGGCCCTTAAGGAGTCTGGAATTAAATTTTATTTTAAATATAAATATAATTAAAATATCCTGATAAATGTTACTAATTTAAATGTAATGTTTTAGGTAAATAAATTGGTAGCTTGATGGATTGAATTGTGTGTTCTAGCTTACGTATAGTGTCTGATTACAGGAACGCAATGAGATTGCAAGATCCACGGGCACTGCTTGTGCATACGGCAGAGAATTTAGTTCAACGCCCCTGTCTCTAATATAAGTTTATACGCTGCTTTTTCAGTGATTTAGTGACATCCAGTCTTTCATTTGTGTGTTAGGTGGACTTAGTGGCATAGGTACCGTATATACCTGCTGTAGTAACTACTATAGAAGTGCAGAGTTATTTAATATCCATCACAAATCCAACCTGTCTCCAAGCACACTGTGTTTAAGTAAATGTTAATTGGCCTGCAAGCCTAAAATTGTTTTAATTATTCTTCAAATTGCTATACATTCGAAATGTTCGCATTCCCAATGGTTGTTCTAAAGTAACTTTTTGTCAGCAGTTGTCTTATTAAATCCAATTAAAATAATTTGTGATTGTGTTGTTTTAGATCAAAACATGGCTTTATTTAGTTTTTGGGGGGGGCTGAAATGTTTTCTAAGTTTTATAATGAGGCTTGACTTTACTTTACAAACTATGCTATGTGTTATAGAACCATGGAGGTGAGTGTTTCTCATCAAGCGCCAATTCATTCGGACAAAATAAAAAATCAATGCACCGAATGAAACTATTGACGTCTGCCGCGCTGTAATTCTCCCTATAAATGTTTGAATGTTTATGAGGCAATCGCCTGCATGTGAACCTGTGCCATGCATTTCTCCTCTGCTTGGTGACAGAGTGCTTTTAGAGCAATAACGCCGCGTGGCGTGGGGCGTTATCTGAAAGAAAGGTCATGCAGCCTTGCATGGGGCCCACTGAAAGGCCTACCAGTGAGATTCTTTGCCCTGTTTCCTCACTGCGTTTGGATGGAGCACCTGCTTCTTTGGGCCAGACTGGGAATGCCCTCCTCTTCCTCTGAACTACAAGATGAGACTGGGACCTGATGAATAGTGAGAACTCACTTACCAAGATGTTCCTCACTAGGAATCAACGACTGGGCATTCGTCTACCTCTGACCTTGTGACGAAAATCTGGCTAAGATTTGCTTAATTTTATTTGTCAGTGCCTATTAAATGGCTGTAAAGGGGTTGGGAGGGCGACCAGGGCAGTGATGCTCTGACCCATTGCCTGTACTTCATCTCTGACTGCTGTTGGTGAATAAAACACTGATGGCTGCTTAAGCTGTGCTTATTGAGTCTCTCGTAGGACCCCATGAGTCCCCAGGATCAACAATGGCAGCATTAATGGGTAAAGCGCAATGAGAATGTCACCACACCAGGGGGGCGAATGCTGAATAGAGAACTGGTCCTGAGGTGACTTGTGTTTCTCGGGTCAGGTTCTGTCTTTGTCTATTCATAGGCACATTCAAGTGAGTCTGTTTTTGTCTAATAGCAACTTTCTCTGCTTTATATTTAAGCCTATAATAGTTGTCAATATAAAGTGAGCCATTTGTTCCAAATGAGCCATGAGCAAATTTTATTTATTTATTTTCAAAGCACAATTTTAGTATACATAATGTCAACATAAAATCTTTATTGTTTAAATATTTTATAATTGAGAGTTACACTATATAGATAAAAGTTTCTGGACACCCCTTCTAATTACCAAACTTAGCAAGATTCACTTCTTATGAACAAAATTTCAATTTCTGGATTCTCCATAAATAAACAGTGGCAGAATGGAATGAAAAATACTTATATCCCAGGGACTATCAATATGACACATCTATAGATTTTTGACCAAGATTTGATTGCACCAAGTCAATTTATCAACTTTTGATGTCATTAAATAAAGTACCAGAATCTTGTCAGAACCTTGATCTCAACTCTGTCAGACACCTTGAAAATGCACTGGAATGCTAAATGTGAGCCAGGGCTTATTGTCTAACAGCAGAAGCCAACTTCACAGTCATGTTCCAAAATCTAATGGAAAGCCCTTTTAGAACATAAAACTGTTGTAATAGCAATGGTGGGGCAAACAGCATATTAATACTCATGTTTTCTATGAAAATGTTGAGTGTACACAGATTTTATCTATATAGTGTATTTAAACTAGGACTCACATCCGCATCCTTTTAAGGTCACTGTAACACAAATTGTAATGCTTATCATACTGCACCATGCTTATCTTGTTTCAGACCTACTTACTCTATATTATATTACAGTATATTACATGATATTGTGTTCTGTGACTACAGCAAAGACATTTCAAATTCTGACACTTTTCAAGAGAGCATTTTAATGAGTTCCACCAGTTTGTCCAAAACACACATGAAAAAATGGTTCCATTAGATGAGTCCTGTTTGCTGAAATACTCTCTTACCAGTCTGCAGTGGAAAAGTTGCCCAACAGCAAAGAACTCTTAAATATCTGTCCATCAGACCTAGTTATCCACTAATGATGTTGCAATGTTGACACTTCAGAATCAGTCACAGAAAATAGCTACAGTGAGAGGGAACACACAGAGATAGCTTCCACCCTGATATAATTTGTTGCTGCAAATTACAAAACAGAGGAGGGACTAACAACTGAAGTCAAGTTTAGTGAGAGAGAAAATGGAAAAAATTTAGGGCTGTGAGCCATCTTAATGGATATCCTTGCAGCTGCAGGAGAATGGGCTCCAGTAATGCGCCCTTAATGTGCCACAGCCGTATTTCTCGGAGTGTATCAGGAGAAATATGCCTTGTCATTTTGGCTAGCAATCACTTAATGGGCCTGCTAAACCTCAGCAAAATGGACATACACTGCTCTATTTCTGGCTTCGGGAGACAGAATAAAGCTTTGGCTTCAGTAAGAGTCAAGGTAAAAAAACAAAAAAAAAAACAAACAAGAGGTAAAAGCAACTGAAAAAAAAGGAAATGGTAGACAAAGTAAAAAGCAATCCCCTCCTCTCCGGTGTGCGTAATGTTTGTGTTTTGCTAAAGTGTAGAGGCAGTGACAAGAATTTCAATTATCTAATTATGGTGAAATGAAAAGACTTAAGTGTTGTGATTTCTGCAGTCTTTCATAGATCAATCTAATGTGTGCTCATATTGGATATGAACCAAAATGGAAGCGGCAAAGGAAGGCAGCGCCTCCTCAAATCATGCAATTAAAATGACAAATGAGTTTCTTGATATATTCATCTAAGTGGTTAAGTGGAAGGGTTTTATTCCATAGCCACAGAGCTGTCTGACAGGGACGAGAGGGGGAATCGGCTGCATGCTCTTTTGATTAAGGCCGCTGCTTAAATGCTGGGAAAATGCTGAAAGCACTTGCTGTACAAATTAACCAACTGATGGATGCGAAATGAAATTCTAAAGAGTTGATTTAAGCATTTAGAGGGACTCGGCTGGCAACTTAAAGGCCTAAAAGACATTTCTCGGGCTGCATGCATTATGTTTAAGAGGTCAGGGCCTGGAAACAGGTTTTTATTGTGTGCTGTAATGAGAGTGGCACTGAAAGGGTCACAAAAAATAAAACACCACAATAGGTCTGATATCTGTTGTGACCTTTTTGTAAACTATTGGACATGTTACCTAAGGACAGCAAGAAAATCTGCAAAGGCAGAGTAGTCCAGTCTAGATACCAGTAAATGAGTACTGTTTATGAATTTAGATTTTTTGCTTTAAATTGTATTATTTATTATAAAATAATTCATTTTCATACTTACTTCAGTGTCTGATTTACATACCATTTCAGTGTCAAACAGAGGCGGGAACTAACTGGCATAACTGACAAGGCAGGAATCCTAGACATCAATCCATCACAGGACATAGACACACAATGAGACACTTTAAAGACACACGAATTGCAATAATAGACATCTTTGAACATTAAACCAGAGTACAAGGAGGAAAACCATGCACACGTGCAGAATATTTAAATTCCACACAGGTTTGAGATCTAAAAAAGGATCTCTGGAACTGTGAGAACGGCAGCACTAATTACTGCACCTCCAAACCACCCTGATATTAAATTTTTTTTAAGTACGAAAAAAGTTAAAAGTTAGATTTTTTTTAAGTACTTTTAGAAAGTTATACTGACCAACAATATAACATTTATAAATGGGCACATATGTAGTACTGTGTTATAAGCCATTGTCAGATATGCTGTTTTAGCAATGATATAAACACCATATTATATTATTTTACAGTCTCTTTATTAAGATACAAAGATAAAATACAGTAAACTGTTACGATCAGTGGAGGTGTTTTTATTAGGACCCTAATATGCAAGATAAGTATATCCCACGCCGTATAATAAGAATGGGGAAATAATATATAACCAAACTAAAATGGGGAAAAGGGAGCAAAAGGCTCTCTAACGCATGAAAACTAAAAAAGGGGAAAAAGGGCGTGTCGCTAAATTGCGTCCCAAAAGGAGCAATGTGCCATACACCACGACGACCACTAGGGGTTGCCCTTTACGGC
>JAVSBV010000043.1:2794368-2817975 GCA_033117975.1 Parotocinclus spilosoma | reverse complement strand
ATACATTTATTTACATGATATTAGATATCTACTGTATGTGCTGGACTGTGCAGATCTATGTAGCTCAGAAGGGACAGGACAACAAATACTAACACGCTGTTAACTTGTTTGATGTTTACTGGCCTTTCTGACCTTGTTCCTGGGTAAGGTGTCCTTGTTGTCACTGCCCACTGGGTTCCTGGCCGGCAGAAAGGGAATCCTACTTATCTTCTTGTTCTGCTCGCGGATCACATTTGAATACAGCTTCTGTCGTCTCATTTTCTCGACCTGACAGCAGCAAGAGAAAGCGCGGCAGATTACAAAAGGGAGGTTTAATTACCTAAGCCGTTTCTCCCTTAAGGCCCTTCTGTCCCATTGTGTGTCTCACTCGGTGGCCACTCCACAGTGGCAAACAAAACCAAATAAAACTCATCATCTCCCTGGAACCTGTGTCAAACACAAATCAGTCTCTGTGTCCCTGAAAACCAATCTGAAATTCAGATTCATTGAAGGTTTTATTATTGGTGACAAAAGAGAAAAAAACAGTGAAACTGCCCCTCTCCAAGTCCTATACTCATTAGGTTTGTAAATTCCTTTCTTTTCTGTTTGGAGGGATGAAAGTCCTTTGGGTTCACAAGGAAAATATATGGAGCTTAAAACCATTTGCTAGCATAAAATTGCTGTTAGGGATTAGTTAAACCAACATGAAGAAAAAGGGAGTGCATGTTTCAATTAGGTCCGTGTCATTATTGTATGGTAGTACAGCTCTTACCAGATCCTCAGTAACAGTGTTGGATGGACCGAGACCTCCCAGCTTCACATCCTGTTTTAAGCTCCGGTAGTCCTTCAGTGTGTATGCCTAAAATGATAGAGACTTATGAAAATATGCTTAACTTATTTGTGTAACCGTTTTCAATTGCAAGTGGACAGCGTGTCTCTGACATATTGAAGGAGTAAGCAGTTAATCCATTATGGATGTCTACGATGCACTCAAGCAGCAATCCACAGGTCCACCCCCCAAAAAAGTAACTAATTAGGCCAGATCTAGCTGGCTCCTTCAGGCTCTAGGGCCTGTCTCGGATCATCCATTGGTCATGGACACTGCAGGCTGCCTGTTTCCTTCACTGATCTGTTCCCCCAGAGTTGCAACACTGGTTGTTTTACAAATTTATCTCATAATCCCATGAGACATGATGGCTGCCACTGAGAGATGAAGAGGCTTTCTGTTTTATGATATAAAGACGGCTTAATCCTGACAGAGCGTAAAGTGGATATATTCAGTGAGCTTGCCACTGAGATTTTTGTTTATTTGTTTAACCTCACCATGTAATTTTGCCCCCTGATGCTTGCTTACACCTTCCTTCAACTAGGTAACTGAAAAATTGCCAAGTAATGTAATTTCATCTTTATTAAATTTGGTAGCACACTCACCAGGAAGTGATTTAGTACCCTATATGATTTTGTCTTATTTGTGATTGGTTTCAGACAACAATTTCTTTGTCTGTATTGCTATGTATGTGTTGTGTACACACCCTAATGTCTGATAAAAAAAAGGGATTAACTCAGAGTTTTATCATTTGTCCATGTTCAGAACATTGCTGCTAAACAATTGCTTCCGTTTTTCCCTTTTTTCTTCAGAGTTTATTCATTTGTCTCTTGGTAAAAGGCAAAGTTTAACACTGGGACATTTGTACTTAGGCATTTAAGGTACAGGTAAAGAACAAGACAGGCAATTGTCTGAGGCCTAAGAATGTGGGTGCCTCTTGGAGTTGGAAATGTCAAGTGTCAGTATGTGGGTACGCATTGAAATGTCTCTAATGGATAACATGCAGCAATATCTTTGGAATCTTCCCTAAAAGGGGCCACTCGTGTTATCACGTACATGTATGCTGATGTCCATCCGATCAACATCCATGACTTAATAAGGTCTTATAAATATTAACAAATAACAACAGGAAACATATCTGTCATTTATCCAAGGACGTGGTGGCTGTAAACTGGTATAAAAAGTATAACACCGCCCAACATATGATGTTACATTACAAATATTTTACATAATCATTATTACTGATTCCTATGTACTAGCAGATTTTTTGCACTCTAGTGGAGTGGGTTTTACTTCTTCTGCCAAAGTTGGTCACACAAGCAAAACTCAGTCAATGTGATTTGGGACTTTATTTGTGTAAGTTTCTCGAGTTTGTGTACATGACTTTTCTGTGTTTAATTTATAACAAGATATAAATGGTGTAGGGGCAACAAGGTGGTCGTCTTACTGCTCCAAGATCCCTGGTTGGACTCTAGTTAAACCATGACAATGGCTCATTTTTAATCTGAAAATTACAATTGTGCTGCAATCCTGATTGCAATCCCATCCAGTCTGACAGCCCAGAGAGATTACAAACAGACAGCAGTTACTTATGCATTTTGCTCTTATCCTAGGCAAAGAGTGTGGATAAGGGAAGATATTTTCTTAACTGTGGGAAAACTATTGTCAAATTCAAAGAACTATTTCTACCACTGGTTGAACACTGATGAGCCAAACCACCTGCCTGAAATTATGTTTATATTCGGTGTGCCTCTATCACTAAAACTCTACCTCTGAAGGTGCTCTGTGGGATGTGCCACAAGAATGTTAGTAACAACTAATTCCTGGTGAACTGAAGCAGCTGTGATTTGGGCTTGTTGCTCCAGATAGTCCACTGGGTTAAAATCTGGGAAATCTGGAGACCTGGGCAACACTGCGAACACAAAACCTTCAAACCGTTCTCGAGTACTGAATGCATTACTGCATTGCTGAAGGAGGAATACACAAAGTATGAAAAATTTCACAAAGGACCATACCTGATATGCACAACAATGTTTAAAGTGGTGGCAAATGTCAAACTGATGTCCATTTAAACAAAAAGTTTCCCCATCAAAACAATTGTCAGATCTCCTCACATCACAATTCCTCCACTGCCTTGGCTTGTTGACACAGTGCTTTCACTGCACCTCATTCCATAAATTACTTCAACAACATCATGGCAACTGTCCCTCATATCATGTCATGTCATAGTAATTAGTGTCTTCAATTACTAATACAATTAACCTGCAGATAACAATCATTAGCCCCACCAAGGGGAAGAGAAGGACTCTAAAACAGCTTCTAAGCCAACTTTCACACCATGTCCAATTAAGTTCATTAAGTAATTAGAATATATTTGATAGTTGTTTTTTAAATTGATGCATCATCAGACAGATCCTTACATCACAGTTAATACAGCCAATCACATGTAACACACCTAATAATATCAAATTAAAGTAAATGATTTGTGTGCCTCACAGTAGCACAGCGGCACCGACCTTGGGCTCCAACTGTGTGGAGTCTGCACGCAGTCCCCGTGTCCGTGTGTGTTTACTCTGTGTACTCTTTATAGCTCTCACTGTTTCAGAAATACTATTGTGAATACACTTTGTAACAGCCCCATCCATGCCTTCACATCTCAAGAATATAATAATATAATTCCCATAACGCATCCAAACACCTGCCCAATAAACACTTATTTTTGCACATTTGAATGGTTTAGATGAAGCCATAAATCATATTAAAAGAAAGCATATCGTGTTGTGCCTTGTTAATTACTGCTATTTGTTCCTGTTTTGTGTGGACAGTCATGACTTACATTTACAGCATTTAGCAAACGCTCTTATCCAGAGCGACTTACAACTCATATAGTCTTACAATCCAAGCAATTGTGGGTTAAGGGCCTTGCTCAAGGGAACAACTGTGTCAGATTGGCAGAGGTGGGATTTGAACTCAAGATCATCAGGTCCAAAGTCCAGTACCTTGACCTCTAGGTTACCGCATCACTAAGAGATGTTTGTCATTCGTGTACTCTAAAGTTTGTGACCTGTTCCCCCACCGTGGCTATTATCGTACACCACGCTATTAAGCGATGACCGTATGAAAAACCTCAATAACGACCAACCCTACTTTGGTCTATACACATACACAAATCAGGACAAGGCCTCTAATCTTTTTTCTTTTTCTAACACTCTCAAGCTCAAAAAAGATAAGAACACTACTAAGTGGTACATATAAAGACTATGTGGACTGTGGTAGCCTAAAGGTTAAGGTACTGGCCTCTGGACCAGAAGGTCCAGGGTTCAAATCCCACCTCTGTCAAGCTGACACAGTTGTGCCCTTGAGCAAGGTCCTTAACCCACAATTGCTTGGATTGTAAGATTGTATAAGCTGTAGGTCGCTTTGGATAAGGGCGTCTGCTTAATGCCAAAAATGTACATGTAAATGTAAATACACTACTCTGGACAATCTGATCCTGTCCAGTCTTGGATGACCATACACCCTACTAAACAATATGTTGCACTCTTGTCCAGTTTGACATGCTTCTGTTCACCCTCATGAACATGACACTTGGCTTGGCATCTAATTTGCATAATCGAACACATTTATTTGACTTTTCATTTGCTTTTATGAAGATCTTGTTTAATGAAATAAAATCAAATGCTTCATATTGATTTTGAAATATCCCCAATTTTTTGTGACCAATTTAATTAATTTATTTACTCATCACAGGAAGCAGTTTGGTTGGCACAGTGCCAAAATTGGTAGCGTGGTACCAAACTCAGAGTTCACCTGTGTGGAGTTTGCTTGTCTTTCGTGTGACTAAATGGGTTTCCTCATACATTTAAAAGACATGCGTCACGTTAACTGGTCGCTCTAAACTGGCTCAGTGTGAATGTGTACAACTAGTATTGATGCAACCTTGCTCCTGTCATGAATAGGCATCAATGTGGCATTAAATTTAAAAAATACCAACAAACATGGAAATCAGCTTCATTACGATTAGAGCTTTGGTCGACTTGGATCCTTATCCATGAAACATTGGGAATACATCCTTAATAGGGCACACATTTATTTCAGAGCATCCCCCACAGGTGCCAATTTAGAGTGAATTCACACTCACAGGACAAACATGCCAAAGACATAGTATCCAGTGGTATAAATCATGGTCTCCTTTGCAATTACACATACTTCCATATCAACAGCACCTTAGCTTTACCACCCAGTAGACAAATTAATCAAATTACGTAGAGTCAAAATAATGTACAGTGCATGTAGGTGACATTAAAAAAAACATAAATAAAATAATACCTGACCATTCATAAAATCATGCTCTACATTTACACACCTTATAAGTGTTCCTGGGCTGAAGCTGTTTTTGCAGTTGTGCCAGATATCCCTCCGAGTTGCTCCTATGTATAGCATTTATATCTTCTTGAGTCCTGTCACTGGCATCTGACCTGCCTATAGGAGGCAGCACTGGATAAGCACTGCTGTATGTTTGGAGTGCGACATCAGAATCACTTTTTTGTCCTTGAAAATGTAGCACATCAGGAGTATTCAAGGTAGAGTTCTCTTCAAACAGTGGCCATTTCGCCATAATTCTGAAAAAGACAAATTTAAAACTCATGCAGCAAATAGAATTCAATTGTAAGCAAGATAGAATATAAGTATACTGCTCACAAAAAGAAGGGTATATTTGGAAATTAAGTATTCCATAGTGAAATATCCCCAAATTATTGTGAGCAGTGTAGTATAATATAACCTAAGCCCAAGCCTGGTATATGCAGCTTTAGAAGTGCAGGCACAAAGCTTGTGCTACCATGGACCCAGCCCTCTAGACCTAGATCATATAGAGGAAACCGGAACCACAACTTAATTTGACTATTATCTGCAATCAGATTCCCACAAGAAAGATATGAACCGGGGAGTGGGAAACAGTGGTTCACCAACTGAGCCAATCTGGTTTCTATTGTGCTTCAAATAGCACATCGGCTCCCACAAAGGCTGGGGTTCCCGGTCCATGTCCCTCTTCCACCTGACAGGTGTTCATGGTTCTGGCTCTCCCCCAGTCAATTCCAGTCTTACGTACTGTAGACACCGTGTGTGTAATGGCCGGAATAACATCAGTAGAATTCCATATCAGGATTAAGATTACATTCTGGTGCTCTCTGTTCTGCTCTATTTCTAAATATGTTTTTCAAATTTCACAAAAACATTTTAGGATGATCAAGTTTTGCTTCTAATCTGGCACCTGGTCCTATTTTTCTTAATTATTTGACAGACTGTATTTATCTGGCTACACTTGTAATCAGTTTGCAAGATGGTGAACTGCTAGTGGTGAAATCCTGAGACAGCGGTTTGATCAGATAAAGGCAGTGGGATGGGATGACCATTTTAACCATTGCAAAAGAAGCGGGTCATTCCAAGAGCATAAGTTCTAGAATATGCAAGCTTTACAATGACACTAATTCAGTCAACTTATCAATAAATGCTTATGTTTCATGTAAGACAAAAGCCAAAGATAACTAAATGAAGAAGACTTTTTTTAAAGAAAGGATTCAACACTGCAGCTGGAATCGCTCAGCGGTTCACCATTGAATGAGGCTGGGATTTGACTCAACATGCATCGTTTTGCTGTGTGAGCTGTGCGAGTTCAGATTGAAAGTGTGGTCTGCACGCTACTCATCAGAAAAAACAATCAAATGGCTAGACTGCACTGGATTAAGGAGCATGTTTGTGTGGATGCAGAAGAACTGGTCCAATGTTTCAACTTGTTACCTGTATAAAACATGTCACCTGTGCAATCAATCAAACTCCAACCTGTCCACCATGCCAAGACCATATATAGGCAACAGCTTGGTGAGAAGGCAACAGCAGCTAATGCAATTATTGGAAAATGGAAAACCAAGATGGACAACAAACTCCTTCCTTCAGTAAGAGAACTGAAGATGGGACATGGCTGGTCTTCCAGCATGACAATCAAAACACACAGCCAAGGCAAATATAAGGAGTGGCGCCATATGAAACATTTTAAGGTTCTGAAAAGTTCTAGTCTCCAGACCTGAACCCAATAGAAAATTTTTGGAGAGAGCTTAAATGTAATGTTGCCCAGTGACAGCCCGAAACCTGAAAGATCTGGAGATCGGTCTGTATGGAGTTAAGGGCCAAAATCCCTGCTGCAGTGTGTGCAAACTTGGTCAAGAACTACAGGAAATGTCTGACTTCTGTAATTGCAAACAATTATTTGAGTATTAAGTTCTGTTTTTATCGTAGGAAATACTTATTTTATGCAATAAAATGCAAATTCATTATTTAAAAATCATGTGGTTTTCTTAATTTTATTTTTTAGATTCTGTCTCTCAACATTGATGTGATTACAATTACAGATCTCTCCAATTGTGTAGGTTGGAAAACTTGCAAAATCTGCAACCACAAAAAAAAAAAAAAAAAAAAAAATTGTTCACCAATCAGAATTAGGGAAAATTCTCAATTCATTATATTGATTTGAGGTCATATCACGCAGCACTACCTGTGATAGAAACGTACCTAATAGAGTTGTACTACCCACAATAGCGCGAATAGAAGCTGCAATTTGATTTTGGCATGGACTGGAAAGGTCATACATTGATGTATGTTGCATTAAATAATTATACAGTTTAGCCAGGTTTTGTGGATGCCTTTCCTGGCATCTTACTCGTTGTTCCAGGTAGGCCCACAGATTTTTAAGAAGGTTCCCATCTGTGGATTTTGTGGGTCAGTCCAGATGTGTGACTTCTAATGAATGTTCATCATGCCAGTCAGTCACATACACTTTGCATACACCTCCAAATCAGCAACTTCCTTCACACTAGGTCCACTGGCACACCCAAATATGATCACTCCTTTTCACCAATCATTAGCATCTGCTTTGTAACCTATTTTCCAAACATCAAACAAGACAGTCTCTGCACTGTACCACCTCTTCTCAATCTATGAGCCCCATCTCTCACCTCATAGGTATTTATAGCTATAATCCTCATGCAATGCCATCTTCAGGACCCTGAAGTTACTGCCTCCTTAACCAGGCAATCTCTGGTTTGGTTTATTTAACATCACTGTCAGTATCAGTGGCCATTTCAGTGACACACACACACACAAGGTAAGGTTATATCTATACTCAAGGTTATATCAAGACATACACTCATATCAATGCCAATTTAGAATAATCAATTAACCTAACATGCATGGACATGGACATGCGGACTCCATGCAAAAAGGCCCTAGGCCGCTTCACCATTCTTGCGGTGCTACACATTGCCCATGTGGGACAGAATCACACCACTTTTGTAGTGTTGAACATTACAAGCTACTCTTTAATGATTTAAAATAAACAATATTACAAACAAACATTTCTCACAGCCAACGGTAGCATAGGAATTACTACTTTGGTACTCAACACTGGTTTTAGTCAACCCCCCATTAAGGCCTACACACTAACTCCATAAAAGGGACTAAACAATTTCACAATAGTAGTGATACTAGTGTGTATCACATTTTAGTAAGCTATTTTGTTGTTGGAAACATTCAAAGCCACCATCCACACTCTCGTTTAATACGCAGTCCCTTTAAAGATTGTCAGCTACGCTGTTTTTAAATTTCTGTGAACTTACGTGTTGATCTCCCAACAGCAAATATCCCACCATCCAAAGACCAAAGAATATATAGAATTGGTCAACTTTTACCCATCACTTTTAATCCTCCGCTGCAGTCGGGGAGGAAGAGCGAGTGTGTTGACATGTTCCTGAAGCTCAGTATTGTGGAAAGGCTCTGCAGGGCCGTCTGGTGCACTGAGGTTGGTAACTGGAGCTAAAGGGAAAGAATGATGTGAAATGTTGCCAGACTCTGATGCGCTGAGCATTTGCCGATCTTCCTCTGAGGTTTGCATCTCTCCAGGCTGATTCAGGAGGAGTTCAGGCCTAGTTGTGGCGTCGGAGTGACTGCTCTGGATGTGGATCTGTTGTAATTGGGTAGAAATTAAGAAAATGCACTTTACATTCACATCCAAATTAAAGCAGACAGTGGTTATTAGTTTGCTTGTGTTTAGCTTCATCCAGTGTACTCGAAAAAAACATTAGCTATCTTTTCCTAAATGACTCACTGCTAACATGAATAAAACAATTTCAACAAATATGATCAGGATGCTGCACATATTTATGTAAAAGAAAATACAGTGGAAGAGTCCGCATCTAATTTAATCAAATTAAAATTCAAAGAAAAACTTCATTCAGTTGAGTGCTCTGAAAGACACAAACCCTAATTTAAAACATTTTTAAGGCAGGAGCTGAAACATTTCATGTTATTATGCAGAAATAGTTGCTTATACAATTGCAGCTTTGTGTCTATTGCTATGGTCCTTGAAGGGGCAGGGTGGACAGATGGCGTTTTTCGCTGTAGGCCTGGCAGTGCACAACGCTGTGCCACACATTATTCAGTGAGGTTTAGGGCTGTGTCGCTACATGTAATGCCTCTGATTTAGCCAACACCAGCTTTCACCATTCTAATGGGAAAATATTTACTCTCCTCTGCCTGCCAGCATTAGGGTGACCGCTCAAGTGCTCAAAATAATGATGCTTCTCCATTCCCCCTCTCTCTGCCGCACGGGCTCCTTTTCAAGACGTTTCAGAGGCTCCATTGTGCCTGAACAACTCTATCAGAAATTGCATCCATCACAGTGGAAATGAAATCCCGGGTGACAGTGCGCCCACTGTGTAGACATTTTCATCTTGAGAAGAAGCCCTTGCTGCCAGTTATGCATTAGAGCAATGGGTTGTGCCAAGCAGCCCTACCTACGTCCACACAGCAAGACAGAGGGTGAGAGAGAAAGAGCGATGGACGAAATCAATAGATTGAACAGGTGTGAAGGGTCCTACCTTCAGTTTTTCACATCTCCGTGTCTGTATCAGCTCTGGGTCTTGGACATTGTCAGAGCATCCTGGGCTGTCAGTAACTGTAGCATCTTCAGCAGAATGTAGGGCCTGGAAAGGCAAAAAAAGGATGTTTATTAAAAAAATGAGAGGAGAAAGTTAGGCCTTGCTGATGAACAATGACTTTAACTTCACACATATCAAACCCCATTAAAACAGGAGAGGATTCTGGAGGCTAATTCAGAATTCATTGGAAAATTCTGGATGTGGTGCCAGTCCATCACATGTTAGTTGCATTCTTATATTTATTATCTAAGCCACCCAAGGAAGATGGGTTCCTTTTTTATTCTTGGCCCTACCAAGGTTTCTTCCTTATAACATTTAGGGAGTTTTTCCTTTACACTGTCACTCTAGATTTGCTCAATTTGGGACTGGTTTTAGATATCATAAGATAATCTAAAATTGTAAAGATGCTTTGATGTTACATTTTAGAAAATGCTACATAAGTAGATCTGATTTGACTTGAGTTTACTATTGTGGAAAAAAAAAAAGTTTGGGAACCACTGATTTACTCGAAACCGTTGTTATTATTATTATTATTATTATTATTGCATGTAGTTACACTCTATACATTTAATTTCCAAAATCCACATCAATAAAGTGAATGGAAAGACAGTTAGTGTCAGAAAAGACATTAAGGATCTGCTATGAATTTTTAAAAAATGCACAACACAGTCAACATTTCTAAAAACACAGGGGTCTTTTGTCTTTTATTTTATTTCACCAAACTACATAAGCTACTTGAACTACTTAATTAAGAACAATATTCTGCCTTATGGGTCTTTGACACATCTTGGAAGTATATTGATCCTCTGTACAACAGTCCTTTCAGAGCAGTTTGAGGATAATTACATCAATTCACTCTCCTTTTTTTTTTCAATGCACCCATTCAGCGAGAGCATATTTGCCGCTAATACTGTAATGAAAATCATTTAGTAAACTTGGAGTCACTTTGGCCACTGAGGACAATCTGGCCAGATCAATGCTATTGATGGCTTGAGGAGTCTCCGAATGAATGTGGCTAATTCTGAAAGCACAAATAGTGGACGGTCGAAGAAAAGCATGCTGCAGTGAGTGGATTGAGTTGTAACATATCCATCAATAAGCAGGCAGCCATGCTGGCCTATCTATTTACTGAAAGGCCAGAAATGCAAAGAGCAGATCACCACTCCTCAAGCAAGAGCTGCATTTGAACATATTAAACAGGTAAAGAAAAAGAAATGCCGCTGGATATTTTCCAATGAATCTGAAATGCTTTAGTCAAAAATGCAAATCCCATTTGTAATGAGTATTTCAGAGGGTAAATTTGTTAATGGCAATATAATGATGTCCAGAGATAAGGCAAAGTGGTCTATTCCTCTCTCTGCATTTGGTGGATGTACTGTGCTTTGTGCAGCGCTGCCATTGTGCAGTAACAGGTGTGTGTGCGTGACTGTCAGACAACACATGGCCTCTCCGTGGCAGCAGGCCACAGCCTTTGCCCAAGCCACTGCCACTGCCTTTTGTCCACCATTTTAATAATCTCATCCAAATTGAGAAAATGATCAAACAAAATTGCATTTTGAGCTTCATAAGCTGTGTAATATCGATTCTGTTAAATTGGGGGTCCATAATTGCCTCTTGGTGAGAGATGAGGCAACAACAAAGTCAGACAATCTGAGCTTGCCATTTTCCTCAAGACTGAGAAACACAGCTTTTGCAATGAGAACTTCAAAGGCTTGCAGTTCTTGAATTGCATTTGGTTGCTATTGTGGCCGCCCAGGCAATCTTGATTAGGTGTTTACACTGAGGCAGGGTGTACAGTGGCAGAGAGCCACGGAGCCACAGTCTAGAGCTATTAAGAGATTGTACATTATGTTCCTGGCTTTGAAGTGAGGGTCTGGGAGATGACGAGGGACTCTGGCTGAGTGCAATGGCAGAAGATTGCTCTGCTACTTCTGTCTTTATCAAAGGAGTTTCTGCAGTGCCTTAGCCTCGCTCCCTCGCACGCGGCCACAAAGTTGGCGCGTTATGAGATTGTGTACATTTAATAACTGCTAATTGTCAGGACTAAGCAGCGCATCAAAGAGCAAACAGTGGCCTTTAAAGACAGACCAACAGCATATGCAGATAAGGGCACATAATGATGTTGAGACTGAATTAATAGGATCCTTTATCTCCCTTTGAAGGAAATCAAAAAATAAAAAGCACAGTCAAGGGCAAATATCAGAATATAAGATCAGATAGATGAGCACATGAAAAATGTGGAGCATGGGGTCTTGTGATCTTTCTTTCATATTGTATGAAATCAAACAAAAATAAACAAACAAAAAATCTGAGCCATACTTTTTTGAAAGAAAAGAAAAATCCACAATAATTTCTTATTACAGAAGTCAATCTTTGTTAGGGGGTTAGATGATAAAATAGGTTAAATAAAGGGGCTTTAGACCATTGCAACCCAAGCCCTATCCACAGTACGAATCTTAACTGGCAGACTTAGAACTGGGCAAGTACAATCAGCGCTGCATTTGGGGGGAAAGCCCTCAGTCTGTTTACCATGTCATAATGCTAACAGCTCTTCACTATGCTAATGCAGCTGACATGATGAGGCATTAAGGTGGGCAGGGGCTCAGATGGGCCAGGAAAGGCCTGAAATGTAGCAAATCCTCATGTGGTGCAGCACACAGACAGGCCGAGACTGCCAATTACACAGCAGGGCCAGGTGCACTGATAGCTAAGAGCCTATTGGTACCCATGCCTCTCTGATGTCCTTAATAGCTACTGTTGTGCAGATCAACTCATAATAGGCACTACATAGCCAGACATGCTTCCTTTTTCCTTTTCTGTTCCTAGTGTCTGCCAAATTAATTTCTGAGCCACAGCTAAATTAGGCTGCTTATTTCCTTTCCTTTCCCTACAGGAGCATGACAATAGAAAGATCATTTACACACTCAGATTGTTCAAAAAGAGCAATGATAAAGGTCAGGTTATATCAAATATTGGATACCTGTTAAACAATGTGGACATCTGCTTACAATAAGCTGCTCTGAATCAAAAGATCAAGACTCCAAGAAGTATAAGAAGATTTGACATGCCATTCATAATTAAACTCAGGGGTCAAATGGCTTTATGGCTTTAGCTTTATGGTTTTAGTTTCCTATAGGCAAAGAATAGGCAAGTAAAACAGCAATTTAAACCTTTGAAGTGGCTAAAAGATGTGATTTTTTTGTAAATCAATGTAAGTATTATATTATTTCACAATTACCTGTTGCCTAATAAAGGTATTTACAGGAACACGCAGCACATGCAACAAAATTTAAACCTACCACTCAAATAATCTAACATCAAATGAAATGTTAGAAATAAAATTCATCATTAAAATAAATTAATCACTGTGTTATACATAGATTACTGGGGGTGTAAAATGGGGCGCTTTTCAGTTTTGTCTAAATGTAATAGGATTAAGACAATCCTATTTAGGTTATTTAAAACTAAAAGGAAATCATGATGAAAAAGTGAGCGCGACAAGGGGAGACGGAATGCATGCAGTGTGCGCCCCCTCGTGGATAAGATAATAGTCTGTGACCAAAAGATTCTATTTTGGAGCAGAATGATCCTTGAGTATAAACAGTCAAGACGATTATCAGCACAAGGCGATAACATGATGATAACTTGTGTTCTTTGTTCTTGAATTATCACATAATTAAACACTGTCTCTCCCAAATTTCAGAACTCATGTCACCCCATTCGGGGTGTAGCTGTAGCCCAGTAAATTCTGGAATAAGTGGTGCTTTTACATTTACATTTACAGCATTTAGCAGACGCCCTTATCCAGAGCGATTTATAATTAATACAGTCTTACAATCCAAGCAATTATGAGTTAAGGGCCTTGCTCAGGGACCCAACTGTGGCAGATTTGAACACTGGACCTTCTGGTCCATAGTCCAGTACCTTAACAACTAGGCTATCACAGCCCCATGCTTTTAGGTTTGGTATTAGATGGCATTGCTTTTACACACAGAGAATCAGTTGAAAATGTTAAAATACTATGGGTACAATGACCCCTGGCACTGAAATTGGAGGTACAATATTAGACATGCTTATTTAATTGAACAGTGTGTCCATTTGGATTAAGTGAAAATTGTGCCAAAGCTGTGTAAATACAATAATGTTGCTTTTTAAACTAAGTGTTGGCTGGCTGAGTCCTTAAATATGGGCTCTTAGTTTTGGTAGCATTAGGAACTTCAGAACTTTGTTTGCTTTATCTTGTTGGAATATTTCGGTTAATATGTTTGACATTAAGAGTTTTCTGGTTGGTATCTGGGGCATTTAGAAAGTGAGTGTTTTATAGTAATTGTTTTTTTTGGCAGGTTTTGCATTCTAGGGGGTTTTCACCCTTTAATGTGTAAACCTGGTATGTCAAATAGGACATTTAGTGTAAAGTACTTGGTCTCATTGTTTGTCAAGATATATTTTAGGTATGTTGACTGGTCACTCGCTTGCACGTTCCACTCAGTTTGCCACTTTTCTTGTACATGACAGTTTATTTCCAGAAATGGCGTTATGGCCTGGGATCCAGAAAAATCTCTAATCACCCAGTCAAAAATGACTGATTGATTAATTTGATAAGGAATTCCAGTTCACACATACTATGTACACTTGTGCAATAGTGCAAATATCACCTGTATGTGTATTTTAATTCAGGCCAGACTCTTTTGATTGCTTGATTTACAGATCCGACAAACATCATATTTGAAAAAAAAAAAATATATATATATATATATATATATATATTTATATTTATTTTATTTATTTCTAGGATCCGCCGCAGCACCAATGGTTGAAATTCGAAAAAATAAAATGTAATTTTTTTCTTTTTCAACCCTCCGATGGAGAGCCAACTATTTTCTTCTGTTCATTGAATTTTTTTTTCCCAGATTCACTTTAATTTAATTGTAGGTTAAATTAATTTTATTTTTTAATTAAAATGTTTTTTTATTTCTATCTTCTTCCTTGTATCGATTCCACATAGTCCTCGAGAAATTGAAAAGTGCTTAAAAATAAAGATTTATTTTAATTTTTTTCCCTCCCTCCTCAGTAGATTGTTAAGTGGGGACATCCGAGGAACAAGCAATTTAAAAAGTCTGGCCTTAGACATGTGTAAATAGTATGATGTACTATGTACACCAAGTACAAATACAGTAGTATTGTACCCATATTTACACTGTGTGCATATAGCATCTGCTTTATTTGAAATACTATTCACATGCACAATTTAAGAATTGTCTTACGATACATTTTGTATAATTTATCAACCAAAATAAAAAAATCAAAGAAAAGCATTGCATAAACATACCTGATTAGTAGTCTGTAGTTTTCCTCCTTTTTGTTCATACGCCTTTAGATACGACCCTTGTTTATGATGTTTAATACCTAGGGTAATTTTATTATGTTCCAGTATGTCTTCTCTCGACCTGCTTGGCCTGCTTTTTTGAGAATACCTTCTGTGTTGGGGTAACAAGTTGAGCTTGCTTTTAATTTTGTCCTGATCATTGTTCTGATCCACTTCATCACACTGCCTGTTACTTTGTTTTTGCGGCTTCCGCTGTTTGCCAGGCGTGTGCTGAGTTGTTATGGATTGATCTGAACTGGAACGTGGGACGTTCTCTGGTGATGTACATGTACGTTTCAGAACTTGGTCTAATTGGGTATGTAAGTGAAAGGATGACAATGTGGGCCTGGGCTGAACTGTGTACATCTCTGCTATCACAGGATTATGGATTGTAACATATTTATTCATGTTCTCTGCAGATCCATTTCCTGCATGACTTTGAGCCTTTTCAGATTCACAGTTGGAATCAAAGGAGAGGCTGGACTGGAGAAATGCCTTTCTCTGGTCTGGGTAGACAGGATATTCATCAGGAACCCACTGCCTGAAATGTAAGAGAAGCAAGCATAAAGGTTTATTATACCTTAACAGGACATTAATAAGATTTTACCCAATGGATATCTTTGTTGAACTGGTGCCAAATAAAGTGTTGTGTTTCTAGTAGCATGAACACATCTGCAAGGTCTAGCACAGCCAATAAAATCTACTCACGTTTCTTTTACCTGCACCTTCATCCTTCTGTTTCCCCCAGCTTAGCCCCTAATCACCAAGGGTCTTGAACCCACTATTGGGGTATAGTTTTAAAAATGGCAAATTCAAGGGTATAAAATAGGCTGAAATCACTACCTAATGTGCTCCTTGCATCACCAGATGAAAAGATCTCATTAAAATAATTAGAAGAGTGCCTCTTTGTTGCACAGCTCTGAATGCTATAAGATGCTCTTCATGTCTCATGATGCCAAATACGGTGCTGCCGAGGCGTACGGCTCTTCATCCAACGAGGGCAAGAGGGCAGCGAATGACTCAGTAATGACTCTGCTGAAATGAGCTTGAGAATGCAGTGTGGGCTCACAGCTGTGGAAGCTCCTTAACATACGAAAAACCCACTCAACGCTTTTTTGAGAGATCAAATCCAGCCTCAGCCTTAGTGCTGCTTTGCTTCTTTCAGTAAGCGAGTAGGACTCTCCTAAACACAAGATACTCCAGTAAAACAAATACAGTGGAATAGACTTCAAAGTAATATTAATACTAATAGCATTTAATCAAACTAGAGAAATAGGGCTAAGCAATATGAAGAAATAATGTAAACATCATATGAATTCCAAATAGTGATTCACCAAACTAAAATTTATTGGGCAAAGCCGCTAAAGGTTTACTAAATGAAACAACAATACTTAAATTTACATTTACATTTACGGCATTTAGCACACACTCTTATCCAGAGCGACTTACAATCCAAGCACTTGTGGGTTAAGGACCTTGCTCGGGGACCCAGCTGTGGAAGCTTGGCAGAGGTGAGATTTGAACCCTGAACCTTCTGGTCCATAATCCAGTATCTTAACTGCTAGGCCACCACAGTCCCACATAACTTATACTTATAACAATAAATGTTTTCTACTTGTCACCTCAGATCAGTGATTACAGATCACTGGTCTAATGTGCCTGCCATATATTTCACTTTCATTTCCCTTTATTTTACCAGAAAGCCCCAGTGAGGTAAATATATATATATTTTGCAAAAAGAGACCAGGCCAAAAAAACTAAACTAAAAGTAAGCTCAAGTACTGCTCAAAGTAAGTACAGTGTATAGTGTGTTATTAATGTATGCCCTTCAAATGTGTCACAAATAAATAAACATTCAGAATACGGTGCTGAAAGATGAGAAGAGACAAAAACGGTTCTAATCTAAAAGCCTCACCACAACAACACACCAGTCTGTGGTTTTCCTCCTCTTTGTTCATACGCCTTTAGATACGACCCTTGTTTATGATGTTCAATACCTAAAGTAGCTTTATAATCTTCCAGTATGTCTTCTCTCGGCCTGCTTGGCCTGCCTTTTTGAGAATACCTGTTTTGGGGTAACAAGTTGAGCTTGCTTTTCATTTTGTCCTGATCATTGTTTTGATTCACTTCATCACACTGCCTGTTACTTTGTATGAGACAAAAACTGTTCTAATCTAACAGCCTCACCACAACAAATACAAGCATGGAAGCGTTTATTGAATTGAGGCACAAAAGAAGAAAGTTACTCTTGTAACCAATATATTTAGCGCAATATAGCAACCATTATGTATCAGTTGTATCAGTAACCCTGTGACTCTGCTGTTTTTTGACTGCTTTACCTAGGTAAACTCAGCACATAAAGCAGAAATGTGGTGCGTTTCTTAAAAAAAATACATCATCATTTTTAATACAAAAGTACCACCACACATCCCTAGGTGGAACCCTAGGATGACCAAGTTTAGGCCTCAGCAGCCCAGGGTTAAAAGTTCTGTCCAATAGCAACATTTTTTAAAATACCACTCATTCAGGACTAAATATCATGTATTAAAAGCTCCGTCAAAAATTGGAAAAACAGACAGACATTTTCGGCTAGAGAACAAATGTTCTTATGCCCATAATGTTTATATGTGAAATGTCAAGGCTTACATGAGGACAATAAAGGGAACCAGAAATGATTAAACAATTAATCACAAATAATTAACATGTTTTGCTTTGGTTTCGTGCAGAAAACAACAAATCCATGTCAGCCATGGTCATTAAATTCAATCTATGTGGGTGTGAAGTGGCTCTTCACTAAATGATATAAGCAAAATATGAATAAACTAATTCTCTCTAAGGTGAAGGTGGATGAGATGCTACAGGTACTTCGGATTCCAGAATCTGTTGTTAGTTATTTCTATATTTTTTGCAGCACACAATGGTCTCCAATATAAAATGCAACAAAGGATCCACTTTGAAAAGGGGCTTTAGAATGAGCTCTTATTATGATAACCTCCTGCAGAATGAAGCTCTAATTTGCTAAATTAGAGCAGCTATATGGTATGTCCCAAATTAGAGGGATTTTAAATGCATTAAAACACACTGTACTCTTCAAAATCTGCTATTACCTAAGAAGCAAGCTGTTAATCATTTCCATTATGCTCCTGGGCTGCTCGTCAATAAAAAAATAAATTAAAAAAACGTCTAATTTCGAATATGATCTAGTGAACGTCAGATACTGTCATTGTACACTCAGTCTGCTTCAGAGAGCCTAATTATCTACATCAATTGCTGATGGTACAAAATTGCATATTATCCTCAACAGGGTATTCAAGCTGTAGCAGCCTTTCTGATAATTACAAATATTTATGTTTCAGACTGTTCATTCCAGCCCAAACCTTTCCACAGGTTTTCACAATTTAAAACAAAGCATATGCTAAAACAATGAATCATCAAATAACCCAGAGGCATAAGAAATCTATCAAAAGGAGTTAAGTGTTCACAGAGGCTTTCTTATAGTAACTAACCAAGCCTTAACCTAAGGAACTCTGTTGTACTGCTAATGCACTACATAGCCTTTTATTAGATTTGATCTTTATTTAATTGCCAGTTTTGCCCCATGCTCTGTCTGAAGTTTGCATGTTCTCCCCACACTCACATTTTCTCTTACATTTCAAAGACATGGGTCAGGTCACTTTAAGTGTCCCAGTGTGACCAGTTCACCAGTGTGAGGTCAAGCATATGTGTGTTTCCCTTAGGACACGTTTATAGCCATTTACATACAGTGGGGAAAAGAAGTATTTGATATGCTGCCGATTTTGCAGGTTTCCCCACCTTCATGGAGAGGTCTGTCATTTGTATCATAGGTACACTTCAACTGTGAGACACAGAATATTACAAATAAAATCCAGACAATTACATTGTATGATTTGTAAATAATTAATTTGCATTTTATTGCCTGAAATAAATATTTAGACAATAGAACCACAGAACCTTTTACAGAGGTCAGACACATTTATTCAACAGAGGCACTGAAGAAGAAAGTTAATCTTGTAACCGATCTATTTGGCGCAATGTAGCAACCATTATGTATCAGTAACAGTCCCCCCCCAGACTCTGCTGTTGTTTGACTGCTTTACCTAGGTAAACTCAGCACATAAAGCAGAAATATTATCATTTCAAATAAATTATTATTTTTAATATAAAAATACCACCACCCATTCCTAGTTCGAACCCTAGGATGACCATGTTTAGGCCTCAGCAGCCCAGAGTTAAAAGTTCTGTCCTATAGCCACATCTTCTAAAATACCACTCATTTTATTGCATGAAATAAATATTTAGACAATAGAACCACAGAACCTTTTACAGAGGTCAGACGTTTCCTGTAGTTCTTGGCCAAGACTACGCACACTGCAGCAGGGATTTTGGCCCACTGCTCCATACAGATCTTCTCCAGATCTTTTAGGTTTTGGGACTGGCTATGCCACTCTAGGACCTTGAAATACTTCTTACAGAGCTACTCATTAGTTGCCCTGTGTTTTAGGTTATATTTATGCTGAAAGACCCAGCCATGACCCATCTTCAATGCTCTTACTGAGAAAAGGAGGTTGTTGGCCAAAATATTGTGATACATGACCCAATACAATTGTCCTGTCCCCTTTGAAGAAAAGCATCCTCAAAGTATGATGTTTCCACCCCTATGCTTCACCACAACTTGTTCTTTGGGTTGTTCTTATTCTTCTTCTTCCTCCAAACACAGCGAGTGGAGATCATACCGAAAAAAAACCTTTTATTTTGGTCTCATCTTCCTCAGAATCATCCTTACCCAACAAGGTGAGATCTTGCATGAAGCCCTAGACCGAGAAAGACTGACAGCTATTTAGATTTTCTGAAGTGTACCTACAATAAAAAATGCAGACCTCTCCATTCTTTGCAGGTGGGAAAACTCGAGAAATTGGCAGTGTATCAAATACTTATTTTCCCCACTGTATGAGCTCTGCAGAATGGACAGAGAATCATTTTCCAGAGTGGCCACAGGTAGCATACGGCTGTGTCCTTACTACAACAAATGTTCTGCATGCCTTAGGTGCCTGTGTTTGGGAACGCCTTTACTTGAGTAAACTGTCAGAGTCGAGCAGAGTCGAATGAATCTGATTCACCTTGAAATGTACAGTCATATCTCAGTACTCTACCACCACGTAACACATTAAATTTGTGTTTCTGAGTCATTTTGCTAAACAATTTGAAGTGGTTATGGCACTCAATTGTGTGACTCAAAACACATGACTTATTCCAAAAGAAACATATGAGCACAAACAAGTTTCACAACAGCTCTCGCTCAGTGTAGAGCTCTGTTTTCTCATAGGTTTTTTTTTTCATTATTATTTGTACATCTACAGTACTGGGTCCTAAAAAGGTTAGTGATAACAGCCAACCAAAAGAAAAACTGTGAGAACCACTGCACCACACGATTCTTTGGTACAAAATCCTTGGTTCTCAACCACCTCGGAACTCAACGAATTTCATTCGTTTTGCATTTTGAGGATTTGTGTCAGTTCCTGACCTTTTAAAAAAAATAGATACTGCTCACAAAAATGCTTTAATCTTATAATGAAACATCCCTTGATTTTTGTGAGCAGTGTAGTACTTCAAAATGGTTACCAGCTTCAGTTTAAACGGGTTTAAACGAGTTCACTTTTGAGTCTTTTTGGCTGAACTGCTGTTTAGTTGCAAAAACAGCACTGAATAAGTCAGAATCATAGCTTACGATACAAACTCGGTAAATTTAAGCTGATATACCTGGGCAGTTTCTTGTTGTCTGAAGTTCCGTGTCTCATGGTGATAGCATGTTGGCTTTCAGTATTTTGTGAATCATTCTCCTCCTCGTCTTCGGATATCTGGATGTCCACTTTCTCAGCAGCAGCATCATCATCATAAAAGGGACCAGTCTCACAGGTTTGCTCCCAGATCCGTTTGTGAAGCCCCCGCTGGTAAGCTTTCTCCTGTACCAAACTTTCAGTGTCGGACTCTAAAGAGTCCCAAATGTTAGGAGTGTTTTCCTCGCTGCTCGCTCTGTCGGAATCGATCACGTTAGAAATGTTCCTGTCGCTCTTCTTATTATATTCAGCTCCATGTGCTGTAACGCTCTTATCCATGTCGGTAGACGAAATTATACTAATCTATATACTGACTAGATCACGATTATAATGCGTTATAAACCGATCAAAGCTACACGGCAACACAATAACAAGCTAGGTTGTTAGCCATGTTTATAGCTTGCTAGTGAGCTCAGTTATTTGCGCTAATTATAAGCAGCAATGATAACAGATTACTTAGTACGAATTACAACAAACTTAACTTCAAGTTCGTAAATGTAAAGTTTCGGGAGAAGAAATCTTACCATCCTAATAAAACGGAATCCTAAAATCCTTAGCGCCGAACTAAAGCGTTGCCATGGAGACAGACGCGAGACTCAGGCACATGCGCAGTACGTATTATAACTACACGTTTGTAAAACATCGGCTAAAGCAAATCGTGTGTTCATTTGTAATTCATTTCTCATGCCGTGCAGAATAAAGATCACTTTAGTGTTTAGTCACCTAGTATAGTGTTTAACAGTCTTTAGTTTATGAGCATACGCAGTGTTGGCAGAACTGATTGGTATGAAGGGAGTGCAGCTGTGCCACTATTTAATTCTGTGCGTTTCGGTACAAGAAGCCTAGAAATAACACTGATATTCCTCAAACAGAAAAGTTGTAGAAGCAAAGGGCATTATCTGTTCCATGTGCATCCCTGGGCAAAACTCAAACTGAAATCAGTGTTGATGGCTTTAAATAGCAGGCAAGAAGCTGAAATGGTTTCCTTGTTTAATGTGGACTCAAACACTCGGCAGGGGGTCAAATCTGAGCTCTACGTAAAAAAAAAAAGTTTAAAAAGTCTGATGGACTGTAGCAGATTACCAACTATTGAATAGTCTTGTTTATTTGGTTTATCTAACATTGCTCAGTATCAGTGGCCATTTCAACACACATGGGTATCTCAAAAATAGTCATATACACTGCTCACAAAGATTAGGGGATGTTTTTAAATAAATTCTGTTCACCCCCATGAATGCCACTTTCTACTCAATCACGATGGAGTTTGCCACATTTGCATGCTTGTACTTTGACTTTTCTTTTTAAACCACTTCATATTTAATTAGAAATATCCCCCCCAAAATTATCAGGTACTATTAGTTATTAAAAATAAAATATCCCATTACTTTTGAGTAGTATATACACTGCTCACAAGCTATGGGATATTTGACACCCAATCATGTTATATTCTCTCCTTGTCCAGTAATTCTTAGTTCTGAGCAGTGATTTAATTTTAGACTTTGTACATTTCCTGCTCATAATTAAGGGCCATTTCAGAAAAAAGCTGCAAGCAGTAGATGTAGAATTCAGGAACTGTCAGCATTTAGCCCTGAACCATATTGAGGAGGCCCTCTAGGACTATTGTGGGTGAAAACATGCATCTTGCTTCAGTTTGTCTCGTGTGGAGACTGATCTGCTCAGCACTAGGTCAAAACTAGCAACCATACTTTGACAGATTTAGAGCTCAAGACCCCTCGTTTCAGTCAAGCTACACTTCACAAAAATAGGAGATTTTATCTTGGGAGGGGCATAAAAAGCTATAACCATTAAGGTAGTTCTGGTTATGACGTTTGTCTCACTGACATGCTGTGGTTAAATGGTGTGGACAGTCAACAACATGACAAAGTATGGGAGGAAGTTCACACTTTATTCATTATTACAGGTATTATAGGCAAAACGGTTGCAAAAATGCATGCAACACTGCTTTTAACTGTTGATAAATAAACTGTTCAATGTTCAAGTAGAAAAGTCTGTTCCCTGTGATGTGTTCCCTTAATCCCCATTTTTCTGCAGTCACTCTGTAGTAAAATTAATCAAAACCCTGAACACAAGTTTGAGGAATCCTTCTACAGAGGGTGGACAGTTAACGTTGCAGAGGTAGCATGTTTCAAATGGCTTAATCGACCTCCTCGATGGTTGGACCAGAAGATCCACCCCCAGGTGCAGCTCCAGCACCAGCTCCTGGGAAACCACCAGGCATCCCATCTGGCATACCTCCAGCACCCTGGTACAGCTTTGTGACGATGGGGTTGCATACCTTCTCCAGCTCCTTCTGTTGGTGCTCATACTCATCTCGCTCAGCAGTCTAGAAGAAGAGTTGCACTTTAGTCATCCCATTTTGTTCTTAAAGCTGAAATTGTATTTGATTTTTTTTTTTTTTAAACCATCATACCTGATTCTTGTCAAGCCAGCTGATGACTTCATTGCATTTGTCCAGGATCTTCTGCTTGTCCTCATCACTGATTTTACCCTTCAGTTTCTCGTCCTCCACAGTAGACTTCATGTTGAAAGCATAGGACTCCAGACCGTTCTTAGCAGACACCTTGTCACGTT
>JAVSBV010000043.1:2767323-2786267 GCA_033117975.1 Parotocinclus spilosoma | reverse complement strand
AATATTGTGAAGTTGCTTTGAGACAATACTCTATTGTAAAAGGCGCTATAGAAATAAAACTGAATTGAATTGAATTGCTAGAGTGCACGGAACACTGCCCATCCTTCACCTAAAGCCCCCCTGACGATATGCTGACGTCATACTTTAAGGGGATGGCGGGTGGGGGGCAGAGGGAGAAGAGAAGGCAAGTCGAGCCGCCGACTGTAAGATCTGCTGTCGGGATTATTACTTACTGCACACAGAAGACATGGAGGTGCCACGCGTGGCTTGCAGCCTGAGCAGCCTCACGAGCCCGTGCGACGACGTGATGAAGAACCTGAGCTTGGAAGCCATGCAACTCTGCGACAGAGAAGGTAACACGCTGGATTGTCCAGCCTCGTTCATTTCTCACGTGGGTTCTGGGTAGCAGGGATGGTCTTTCCTCCTGTTGCTAGCTTTTTACAGCCAGTTCAATTTCAAGACATGGGCAGTGTGAGATTAAACACAGAATTGCAGTTCTCTTTGACGCGCTCCTGCGTTCAGCACCATGGACACAGACCTCCAATCCAACAAGACGCGCGAGAAAAAATCACGCCACTTTCTGAGACAAAGCCCAGATTCTGTGCAAATGGGAAAAAAAAAAGAAGAAATAAATGTGGACGCATTTACTTGAAGCGCAGCCGTCATTTTGCTCGTAGTAAAACGGGAACATGTGCGTTCATTTGTGCTGATTCATCTCCTGTAAAGTAGTGCGCCTTTGGCTCAACAAGGTCACTTAGGAGCACCGAAATCAGATCAGGATTTTTAGCCTAATATTTACATCAGACTTAAAGAAGTCGAACAAAAACGAATAATCTGTTTGGCCTAAATTAGGTTTAGTGTTCACTGGTTGAGGAACTGGACCCCAGTAACCCTAGACTGGCACCAATGGAGTTCTGCACTGTATCATGGAGGGTTGTGTCAATCCTGTAAATACGTTGTATTTCAATGTAAATAAGAAACAGCGTTTCCTCTTTTGGTGTACAATATGCAAGGTGCGCCATAAACGAGTCCAGATGTGTGATGCACGCTAATTAATTCCAGCGGTTTTAATTGCTTCTAGCGCTTTTGATTTTGATCAGTATTCTTCCGCCCAGAAGCGTGCATATCTATAAATGTACAGTACGGTGTAAAAGTTTTAGGCCACCATGAAAATGAGCGTAAATACCATGCAAAAATTCCAATCATGGATCCACCAGTCTCTAATCCTCTTTTCCACGTCTCTCCATTCCAGTCTTTAGTTTAGCTTTAGCACGTTTGCCTTTTTCCCCTGTTTGTCTTTGGAACAGGTGGTTTCTTGGCTGCTACATTTCGATAACACAATTTTTTTTTATATAAATCTTCTTCAGACTGTAGTGCTCAACTTGGCTTCATGAAGCTCCCAGATGCTGCCATTGCTCAAGTATAAGGAGAGGTCACACTAAATACTTAAACATTTTTTATAGTATTTGTATTTTTTCTGGGGTTTTTGTTTAAATGTTGCTTACTGTATTTTCTGGTTGTATTTGAAACAGACTAGATAAACAAACAGAATATCAGAATACTGTATATGGTCATCATTTGTTCATATCATGAAGGTCAAATACTTTTGCCCAGTACTATAGGATAGTTAGGATAATTCCTAAACATATTGCTTATTGGAGTGATTTGAACTTGGTGTTTCTCGCTAGTGTCTGCTGTAGAGCATTTCTAAGGAGGCTACTTTGTATTCCACACCAGCATCAGCACTCTGTTAGAGAAACCTAGAGTCCCTTTGGCCATGCTGAAAAGAAAGCTAGAGAGAAAGACATGTAAGAGTGTATGGTCTTTGTGACAAAGCCTGAGCTGAAATCCAAAGCATAGTGTTTTTTTTTTATTGCATGTTCATGTTAACCCTATTACAGTTTCCTTCTTTTTGTTTATTTTTACCACAGAGAACCTATTATGTCCTGTCTTGGTGCAGCACACATGCAGGGCGTTTTTAATTGAGTCCTTCTTTGAATGTCATGTTAAACACTTAGAATGGCATCGTAGCGGAACCGTAGTGATCGAGCCATGCTGGAACATTGTGTTCAATCCCAGCTGATCTTTCAATCCTAGCATGTGGGCCGTACACACCCTGTTATACCTCCCGTGTCATTGTGCATCATTGACTTTTTTCATGCAGATTGGTTTAGAGTGGGGGTGGGGTGGGGGGGTATGACACCCTGGGGGAAAGCCCCAGCAAGTCCAGCTGAGGCAGTCTTTTCAAGGAAGAGTGATGATTTTTTGTTTCATGGCTCTGTACGGTCCAGCGATGTGTAAACACTCAGTCCAGGATAGGCTCTTCCATCTGCCAAGCCTGCCCACCCGTCTGCTAAATGAATGGACCGATTTAACACAGGCCATCAATTTACTAATTGTATCCACAAAGCTTGTGTGATTTAGGAAAAAACAAACAAACAGCAAACTTGGCAAAAAGAGGAGAATTGTTTTGTTATTATTCGTCCATTCATGCTCGGTGTGGCAGGACGGGCCGCTCGGATGCGTTCAGGCTAACAATAGGGATGTGTTTGGCTTGGCAAAGGGTTAAACCATTAATGGGTTGGCCGTTTAAACCAATTGAATTTGGCAAAGAGATGGTAGTGTTATGGTTTAATAGGATAAATGATGAACAATCGCTATATTTAGTCTTGCTTACAGGAAAATGTTTCATCATAGAGGAAAGGCTTCATTTCCTGTAAATCTCCAGAACCATGTAGTTAATGAAACAAATAATGTCTTGAACGATAAAAAGTCTTGTGCAGTCTTTTACTCATTTACTTATCAGGATCTGGTGGATCCAGCCAAGGGGATAACAGCAAGACAGCTAACAGACAAGTGATTCATTATCTCAATCTCTGGCTTGTCACAAATGTTGGCACAGTTTAATTTTATTGTAACCACAATGGATGAATGGCAATCCATATTCCATCATGTTTAATTCTCCTGTTAAGCCAATAACCTACAGTACTTATCATGAGTATTTTGACATACACTGAACAGCCACTGCTAGTGTTGGACCGGCTTTGGCCTTCAGAATATCATAAATTCACCTAGATGGTGAACTTTCTGCAGCAATACTGACCCAGGAGTGCATGATGGCTTCTCACAGAAAGAAGTTGTACTCCGTCCCAGAGATGCTCTCCAGGATTAAGTTCTGGTGACTGTGAAGACCAGGAAAACAAGCACAACTTAATGTCAATTTCCTGTGACCATTACCTGCCCACATGACCCTTGTGGTGTGGTGGATTGTTCTGCTGAAAGTGTCCTTCTGCCCCAGGGAAACATCTGCCAAAAATGAATGAACTTTGATATTTGTTGATGGGTGTTTGTATTGAAGTTCTGAAGCCTACAGAGGACCCAGCGACCCCACACCATATAGCACATTTTACAATGAAGCATTGTCTCTAAGCAGCTATACAATTTTAGATTACCTTCTTATACCTAGAGCCAATCCCAAATTGCGCAAGCCTAGGATAACAGCGGAAAGGAAAAACAACCTAAACGTCAGAGGAATGAAAGCTTTGGAGGGCCAAGACTCAAAAAGAGACCCATCCTACTTGGGTGGCCTAGATGTTGATTGAAATAATTGAGTTGTAGCAATAAAAAAAAATCTGACATAAATCGATTTAACTATTTTTGTTAGGTGTCAACAGGTTAGTCTGGTTAAGGAATGTTAAGGGGATTACTGGTGTGGGGTTACTGGGTCCTCTGATACTTGTTTATGGGTGTTCGGGCAAGTATTGATGCCAACAAAGTTCATCAATTTTTGGCAGATGTTTCCCTGTGGCAGAAGGATACTTTCAGCTGAACAATCCACCACACCACAAGGGTCATGTCGGCAGGTAAGGGTCGCAGGAAATTGACTTTAAATTGTGTTTGTTTACCTGGTCTTTACGCCTACCAGGACTTAATCCTGAAGAGCATCTCTGGGCCGGAGTACAACCTCCACCTGTGAGAAGCCATCATGTACTCCTGGGTCAATATTCCTGCAGAAAGAGTTTAGAATCTAGGTGCATTTATGCCATTCTGAAGGCCAAAGCAGGTCCAACACTAGCAAAGTGGTTGTTCAGTGCATGTCAAAATACTTATGATATGTATTTAGGCTGTTGGCTTAATAAAACATATTTGTCTTATACTTTTAAATGGACATTAAAAGTGATTAAAACAACCTACAGTTCTGAAAGTGTTAGGAAGAAACCCTAAATGGACGAATATGTCCCTTGGTCCTCAAAGGGTTAATAGAAGAATTAAACATGGTAGTATACAGATTGCCATTCAGCCATTGTAGTTACAATAAAATTAAACTGTGCCAACATTTGTGACAAGCCAGAGACTGAGATAATGAATCACTTGTCGGTCAGCTGTCTTGCTGTTATCTCCATGGCTGGATCCACCAGATCCTGATGTAGAATCTGGGCCAGACAGCTCAGTGACTGACAACTGTTAAGATTTAACTGGCAGGACTTAAATTCAAACTGTTACCACAATCCAATTTCTGTCTTGCACTTAATTTTGACTTTGAATAACTATTTTTAGAATGGTTATTATGTATTAATTAATCTTGTACTGGGTTCCTCTCAAGCCTTGGTTTTGTTAAGTTTCTCTTTTCCACTGTCACCTTTATGCTGTAGCGGTTTAATATACCATATACTCCTATTAATTTACTCTCTAGAACATCTCACAGGGATCCAAGTGTGCCATGACTAGAGGACATGCAAATCAGGGCTTGTATGTAATGATTTACACTTTTTAATTAGGTTTCACGTGTCCAAACACAACCCAACCAAATCTGTTCCAATTACCCTTCTCGAAAGCCATTGTGAGTCACTTGCTATCAGTGACAGCTACATTTCACACTGCGTGAGTTATTCACACCAAGCTTGGGCCAAAAGCAGAGTGCTAGACAGTTACATCTCACATTATTGCTCTGTTAGCTTTGAAGGCGGTTTTCAGGCGGGGCTTTTTATTGAATAAGATTATGAAAATCTGAGATTAAAAATAAAGGTAGCAAAGCAGACATGGTGCAGTGACCTGTCATTGTAAGTGATGTTGATTACATTGTGCCAACAAAACTGTCAAGCCAGGTCTTTGTTCAAGGAACCTGCTCCATTTGTTCACCATTATCCTCAATACACAAGTGTAGCCATCGGGTTACATTAGCCATGTGGTAACATGCATGTAGCTACAAATATGCTAGTTTCACACAGGCAGTGGCCAATCGGTGCCAAGGTGTTGTGATTACAAAGTATTTTATGGAATCTGCTGCCCTGATGTTCAAAGCCTATAAAGTTAGAGTTATTAAGGTTAGTAGGGGTTGGGTTTAAAGTATTTAGGGGTAGTAGTCGATAGGTTTAAGGTCAATGTTGGTAGTATTTAGAGTTGGTATTGGCTGGGTAAGACCAGACGTTTTCTATTGCTTGTTCCTCGGATGTCCCTACTTAAGAATCTACTAAGGAGGGAGGTAAAAAAATAAAATAAAAATCTTTGTTTTTCAGCACTTTTCAATTTCTCGAGGACTATGTGGAATCAATACAAGAAAGGAGGAAGAAATACATTTTTATTTTAAAATAACATTTATTTAACCTACAATTAAATTAAAGTAAATCTGGAAATAAATAAAATAAACAGAAGAAAACTGAGACTGTGGTAGCGGTTAAGGCACTGGACTTCGGACCTGAAGGTCCTTCAAATCCCACCTCTGCCAAGCTGCCACAGTTGGGTCCAGCAAGGCCCTTAACCCACAATTGCTTAAATGGTAAGAGCATATCAGTTGTAAGTCGCTCTGAATAAGGACGTCTGCTAAATTCTGTAAATGTAAAACGGTTGGCTGAAAAATATATTTATTTTTCGGGTATTAACCATTATTGCTGCGGCGGATCAGAGAAATACCTAAAAAAAAAAAAAAGTATTTTTTGTATTATTCAAATATGATTGTCGGCGGACCCGCGAAACAAGCAATCAAAAAAGTCTGGCCTTAGCTAGTTAGTAGTCATTTGGGTTTGTGGAGTTAGGGTTAGTACTGAATAAGACTTAGAAGTAAGTAAGTGTTAGAAGTATTTAGGACCAAGGCTGCTAGAGTTAGTCATACAGTATTCAGGGTTGGGTTAGTAGTCTTTAGGTTTTGTGGGGTTAGTAGTGTTAATACTGTATTAAAGAGAGTTTGTAGTGTTAGAAGTATATAGGGACAGGGTTAGGAGAGTTAGGATTAGGTTAGTGGTTATTAGGGTTTATGGGGTTAGGGTGGTGAGGGTTAGTGTGGGTAGTATTGATGGGGTTAGTTAGTAGTGTTAGGGTTAGATGTATTGAAACAGAGTTAGTAAGTTTAAGGTTGTTGGGGTTAGCAGTGGTTATAGTTAGTAAGTAGGTTTAGGGTCAGTATATCATATGGTTAGTCATATTAGGTTTATGGTTAGTAATGATTAGGGTTAGAAGGCTTGATGCTAGCAGTGGAGAGGTTTAGGATTAGTCATATATAGGGTTAAAGGTAGTAATGGTTAGAGTAAGCTATTCTAGTAAGGATTTAAATTTGTTTACCACACTCACCAATGCTATGACGACACAGAGGTCTAGACCTTGGTATTTCTTTTAGAAATTAATATGAATGGAAACCAAATGCAACCGTTCAGCAGTTCAGGATTCCTCAGAGACAAGTGGGTATGCCTATTTTTTTAGTTTAGACTTGCAATTTAGTGTTGCGAGAGATGGTGCTTGGTTTGTGACGTGGTTTGTTAGTCAACCTGCAGCATAGCCTCGGTTAAGATCCATCAGCGTTCTTATGCCGTCACCTGTAGCAACCTGGTACAGTGTCTGTATGAGATGTTAAATATGCATACACTGACCATGAGGAAGGCTAGGCTCTCCCCAAACTCCCACTCCACCAAACCCCACCACCACCACCCCTCCCACGGGCCACACTGTTTTTCAAACCATGGCTATGGCCCCCGATAGAGATACAGCAAACCAATTTATACCAACCTGTAGCAAATACTTAGAAATGACACGTTCAGGGTTACTTTATATATTCCAAACTATGTATCATGACATCTGAGCTGGTGAGGTTCTGGTCAGGTTGGGGAGACAGCCATGCTGTGTTCACCATATGTTCCTGTACTCTTATTTGCTGTGCTCACCACTCTTTTTTTTGGATGCTTCTCAGGACCTCTTGCCTTGCCAGCACAGTCGGACAGGCAGGTCCCGGATGACTGCCAGCATTGATGTTCCCATCCTGCTTTTTCTTCAGATTGAGAGCCACTTAAATAATGGCATCATACCTTATCGCCACCGACCAATATATTCATTAGGGAGCAGCTGGCTGACTTCTACCTAACAACCTATTCACACCCTCTATTTTGAAATCTAATTATTCATGTTCTTTGGTATTCTTCTTGTCTCATCTGACACATCCGTTGGTGAGAAGTTACAAGATTCTAAACAGTTCTCGATTATTCTGACTTCAAGATTATTCTGACTTCAAGCTCCAGAAATTGCTAATTATAAGTATACAGTCTGACAGACTTATCTTTTGTGTTGGAGGTGCAAAAGGTTGGAGACCGTCTCAGCTGTTCAGGATGAGCTGAGCCTCTGGGGTATACTGCAGCAATAGTTAACTGTAATGATATTCAAGTGTATTCTAAGGACTCATTAAAATGGGTGCTTGTTAATTACAGCGACTGAAAGTCTCTCATTTCAGTCTGTTGTTGCTGCTTTTTTATTTTTTATGTTTTTAATTTGAGTGCTTCCAAGGTCTTTGCAGCCCTACTGTATGTTCTACTGACTTGAATATATTACATGAGATGATGAAATGTTTAGTATTTGTGGGATCATTATTGGTTAGTAATCCCCAGCCTTTTAAACCCTTTCTCTAAAGGGGTAAGAAACAAGTGTATGCAAAATATGATGTATTTATTATATGAATAAACTAAAAAAAATAACACCATATACACATGTCACTAACCAATTAAAACCTACTAATTAGAAGAACTCCAGTCTGCGTGATCCTTCTGATTATAACTGGTATGGTCACAGATTTATACAGATTATATACAGATTTATGATATTCACTACTGTGGGTGATCCATATTGGTGTAACCCCTTTTTAAAGGTCATTCATAAATAAATATCACTGTCTATGCATGTCCTTGTTTGGCTTAGATAAGATAAAATTCTGCGATACATGAAATATTTCAGCTTTAATGCAACCTAGTCTGAGTGTAGAATCCAGACCATTTTCTGGCAAAGGAGCAGAGGATGGACTTTAGGTTCAAATAAGCCTGGTGAGTTTGCTTTCCTTAATGTCTTGTCGTACCGAATACAAACAAAATGAATGATCCTACTTTGTTGAATGGCTGTGCTTGTAGGGTATCCATCAATTAATCTCGAATGTGTGATACAATACCGTAATTCACCCAGTTAAAAAGAATTGTTGGTTATTTATAGGCCTGGGGATTTACAGCTAATGTAATTTTCATGCGTTGCAGCAGATGCAGGGAGGGTCTGTAAATATCTGCACCTTTCCTCTCTCAAGTTAGGATAGAGCAACCTTTAATATACATGGAGGAATAGCACATGGGCTGGTGCAGAGCTTGAACGAGCAGCATCATGCACAATTTATGAGCATGAGTAGAGACAAAGTAAGACTGTGGTGTCATCCCGTGGTGAAAGCAGGAGCACTGCAATGCATTTTTTTTATGGCTGTGCACACACATACCCACAACAGCTCCAAACTATTGGCCCAAACGGCCAGCTTGGAGCACATAAACACAGCAAACCTTCTCTCCATGTACCATTGTTGCAGTCGTGAGATACATTATCTTAGAAAGAAGCTACCCTTGAGTTGTTGGTGGATCTTCCAATTCAAAAACGTCCAAATCTACACACAGCTGGTTGGATTACCAAAGACTTATTTTTTGACATAGTCATCTTAGTGTTCTAACCTAAACCCCATTTAAAAACCTTTGGGGTAAGCTAGAGATCCAACGAGATCCAGCGGCATTCTCTCCTCCACCTTAAGTGCGATAATTCCACATGTTAAAAATGACTTTTTGGGGGTTTTTTTATAGGGATGGGGATTCCTCGTCACCATGTGCCGTTTTCACCTTTCACCAAACAGATTTTGCAGCGTGCACCCAGATTTATCCTTCAGACTAGAAGGCGGTGACGTCTGATTCACTCTGTCATTGGTTCTAGAGCTGCAGGGTCCAATAGTGTTGTTTTTTACCCCACCACAGCCACTTTGTTTGATTAACTGTCAGTCTTTGCCCATGACTGCCCAACTTCACAGTTTCAGGCAGTTCCTTTAAGATTTTTTGTTGAGATGTATTGAATTGACAAAAAGTCTTTCAGCACTTATGCTTTGTTAGCTTGTTCAAACTCCAACTTTCTAAACTGAATGTTGAAGGGTTATTTTTTTTGCCAACTCTAGACTTATCAAGAAAGCCCATTTCAGGATCTACTATTCACCACTGCTAATTGATCCAAATATTTGTTTTAAAAAGTACATTTGTGGAAATGTTTGAAGAACTCAAAAAGAGTCCTTAAGGCATCACTCTGTTGTGCTGTAGAATTTTACTACCGAGTTTGTCCTGTCTTCCTTCCATTTATAGGAAGATTGCGATTGAGAAGGCTAATAATAGACAGTAGTGCTCTCATGGTGGCTTCACACAGGGCTTTGTACTGTATGAACCCGTCACGTTTTTGTGTTAATCACTCCCCCGGGTTAATGGAACAACTGCATGGCCTTTCCCCTGCACTGTGCAGTGGGTGGTGAGTTGTGTGATCCAGTTCCCTATAAGGAAGGTCCTTTTACTGAATGAGACTCTTTTAGGGCCCACTGGAGTGAACCAGGGAGCACAGGGAGGATGAAAACATGCTTTGTGTGCACTTGTCTGTCTTGTCTGTTTATTGTAATCTGGTCACATGGTACTGTTTACGCTTTCGTATGGGGAAAAAAGTGGAGGGTGTGAAAAGAAGTTTCCATATACGTTTCCTTTAGCTTCAAGTACATGTGGTTCTGGATTATTGCATGTAAAGGAATGGCTAATGGGAGCATGTTTAGTCAGTTTTCATCCATTTTTCATGGCCATGTGGCATTTCATGTGCGACTTTGGCAGCTCTCGAAGCCCGAGGTTGCTCTTTGAAAATTGTTTGTTGTCGGTGTGCTGTGCAGGTTTGATCGAGATTCCACACACTTGTACTTGGGGTCACCGTTTGCTTGATCTTCCGTTTTATGATTGATCCATGAGAGATGTGCCCGCTCCTCGCATGAAAAGCTTGTGCCGCTAGGCTAAGTTATCTTAATGGAGCTACATGAAAGGTCTTATTTGAACTGTCTTTGCTGAGGCAAGTGTTCATTTTTCTATTTTCTGCATGCCCACTTCCCTTAAGCTCCAGGGATTGTTTCTTAGTGCTTAGTTCTCCCTATACCCTGCACTACTATTAAACATGGTTTCAGTGATTTTGATCCCTTTTCCAGAACGAGGTATGGAGCAGACTGCACTAACATTCAAAACACAAATTGTTGTTAAAAGAAATTTGACAATAACTACTTTATCTGGCCTGCAACCAGCACTAAGACTGCAAAAAATATCTTTAAGATCTACTGCACAATGCTCTCGAATAGTAGTGAATTTTTGTTTGTTTTGGCCAGGAGCTTATCACTGCTCTCTTGCTTTTTTTTCCATTCTCATTTGTGTTGAGCTTGGGATTCAGAGGGTTTTAGTTGATGACATAATCCACATGCAAGAGTGTGCCAGGCTTCTCAAACACCCGCCCTAAGCCGAATACACTGGTGTATAGGGTCAGTGTTGGAGCTGGATACTTGGACAAAGGCCGCCCTCAACTAGGGCACCACAGTCTCCTCATATTGTATGAGGGAAAGCTTTCTTGGGAATCCATGAAGGAAAAGTGTTCTTTTAAGCAGGTATGGACTCTTATTTTGGTTCTAATCTGTTCAAGGCTTAGCCCAAAGCTGCCGTTTTGCCTGAGACAAGATTACACAGGGAAGGACAGGGACAGAGATGGACAGAGGTAACACACTTGATATTGGTTAAAAGAAGATTGATATATGTCTTTGCAAATGTAGACATGCATGAAAGAAAATATTTTAAGTTTATAAATGACATGAACGATGACATAAATGAAAAATAGGCATTAATATGTATGCACCAATCCCCTTTGCTTCATTTTTTGGTCTTCAGTGGAATGTTTACTCCTTAATGTTTGTGGAATTTGCCTTTGATTATGTTTGATGCGTTTTATGGGACAGGTGATCTAATTTAACTGTTAGGAATCGTGATTGTTTTCAACAAAACCAATGTTCATTTCATGTATAGTAAAACTAATTATGTCAGATCAAACAATTTAGCTGGATACTGATCTAGATTATTGTCTATTTCTGTTAAGGATTAATAAAAAATAAAAAAAAAGCTTTATACTTTATCCGTTTTGTCCTTAAATAATTTCCAAGACAATTTCCACATCACAGATCGGCATACTGGTCATTCCAGTCCAATCTTTATACATCCTAAATAGATCCTCTTGCCATCCATGACAATGTCCTTATAAGGAGAAAAGCCAGTTTGCTGCTAAATTCCCAAGACAAAAACAGCTGGAACTTGGCTCCATTCAGTGGATGAATACTTATGAGACACAGACAGTAATTATTTAGGGCAAGTGATTAGTTCTGCGTGATTTGTTTGTCATGTCTACAGGTTTCCTGCTTCATAAGTCATCTTTGCAATTATACAGCGCATGCGGTGTGGATTAGGATTGGACTGATTGTTCGGGATATTCTTGAATTATGCAATGAGACTAAAGCTTGAAATTGTAATGGGAATATTTCACCAGCTGCTAGGTCTGTTGCCCACTAGCACAGATAAAGCTGTGCTGAAGTCAAAGGATTTGTGTAATCACAGCCATTTGTGTATTAAGCTTCATAAATGCTGCTGACTAATAATGATTAGTTTAGTGCCTGTTGCATTCATTATAATCCAAAATCTAGTTAGCTAAAGTTGCATCTTTGTAACCTACAGTTGAAGCGATTTCAGCCTAAAAGCTTGTTCCAACATTTGGGACTCATCAGTAGTAGCTTGGTGGAATGTGGGATTTGAACCATGGACCATCTGTCTGCAGTCCAGTAACCACTAAGTTATCACAGTTACTAATGCACGTTCAGAACACCAGTCTATCGCAGAAAATATCGTTCACCAGCTAAACTGGAATTTTTCTTAGGACCTGTCTTGGATGAGCAAAGTGCTCAATATGGGCTGGACTGCTTTAGGAGATCAATAAGTGAATCAACCCTGAAAGAAGGAAGTAGCAAGCTATCTTTTCACATCTACATTCAGGAAGTATGTGAACCCTACCTACTACAGCTCATTCAGTTGCAGAATTACCAAAGCATGTAAGTAAGTAAAAAGTAGCTTTAATTTTTTTTTCCTGTGTCCTCAAAATAACTAAACACACAGCCAATAAATTCTAAGATCTAAACAGCTGGCATTTAAAGTGAGTACACCCCTAAGTGAAAGCGGCCAAATTGTGTTGGTGTGAATGGGGTGTTAAATTTGGTGTTATTGCTCTCTCACTGTCTCATACTGGAAGTTTAACTTGGCAACTCATGGCAAATAATTCCCTGAGGATCTGAAATACAGAATTGTTGCTCTACATTCAGATGGTCTAGGCTATTAGAAGATTGCCAACCCTCTGAAAGTGAGATGCAACACTATACAGTGGTCGAGACTATACAGCGATTTAACAGGACAGTTCTATTCAGAACAAGCTTCGCCGTGGTCGACCAAAGAAGTTGAGTGCACATGCTCAGCGTCATATCCAGTGGTTAACTTTTGAAAATAGACATAGGAGCATTGATGCAGAGGTTAAAGGGGTGGGGGGTCAGCCTGTCAGTGCTCAGACCATACACCGCACACTGTATCAAACTGGTCTGCATGGCTGTCGATCCAGAAGGAAGCCTCTTTTAAAGATGATGCACAAGAACGATCACAAACAAGGACATGGATTACCGGAACCATGTCCTGTGCTCTGATGAGACCAAGAAAAAAGCTTATTTGCTTCAGATGGTGTGAAGCATATGTGGCGGCAACCAGGTGAGGAGTACAAAGACAAGTGTGTCTTACCCATAGTCAAGCATAGTGGTGGGAATGTTTTGGTTTGGGGGTGCATGAGTGATGCCGGCTGTGGAAAGCTAAAGTTCATTGAGGGAACTGTAACATACTGAAGCAGAGCATGACCCCCTCCCTTCAGAAACTGGGCCACGGGACAATATTTCAACAAACTGACCCCAAACACACCTCCAAGAGAACCACTGCCTTTCTAAAGAAACTGAGGGTAAAGACCAAGCATGTCTCCAGACTTAAACATTATTGAGGATATGTGGGGCGTTCTCAAACAGAAGGTGGAGGATTGCAAGGTCTCTAACATGTTCCAGAATAGTGATGTCATCATGAAGGAATGGAAGAGGATTCCAGTGGTAACCTGTGAAGCTCTAGTGAACTCTGTAAGTAAGAGAGTTAAGGCAGTGCTGATAAATAATGGTGGCCACACAAAATATTGACACTTTTGGCCAATTTGGCCATTTTCACTTAGGGGTGTACACACTTTTGCGGCCAGCAGTTTACGCATTAATGGCTGTGTTGTTATTTAGAGGACAAATGTACACTGTTGTACAAGCTACAAACGGACTACTTTACATTGTATCAAAGTGTCATATCCTCGGTGTGGTCCTATTTCAAAAGATATAATAAATTCGTTAGAAAAATGTGGGGATTGTACTCACTTTTGTGAAGCGCAGTAAATCTAAGAAACACTGCATTTATGTATATTTCAAGCTTTACCATTGTGTGTACTTTTCTTGTGAGCTTAAAGGGAGGAAACTTTTTTTTTTTTAGATTGTGGATGCTTTATGAATCATTGTTTTCATTGACTTAATCTATGACAGGTGGGGATAGAGCTAGAGCTTATCAAGTTATGTAACTCTTCAAGCCTCTTAACATGTTATACTCAACAGCCATTGTCTTCGATTAGCAGACTGATTAACTCCAAATGATTTCATTGTGGAAAATGCTTTGCGTGGCAAACATTCTAAGAGCAGGAGTTCCATAACTTTTTGACCGTAAAACGTTTTTACGTTGTTTTTTTAACATATGGTGAAGCTTCAGTAGAACACTTTATTCTTATTTATTGATATCAGTTTTGAAATGTGAAATGTGATGTTTAAAATATTGATTTTTAATATTTATTTCTTGTAAATTGCAGGTAAAATGATTCAAGAAAACCTGCATTGTTTTGCATTGTCTAAACTTCAGAAATAGACCATGACCATGAGCGGACCATGAGCTCAGTGCCATGAATCAATTTGAATCCTAAGCAGAGTAAATCATGTTCAGTTATTTGCAAATTAGATTAGATTTATTTGTCACATATACATTGTAGCAGGTACAATATACAGCGACATGAAAACCATCAACCCGGCCGAAACCAGATAGTGGACGTTTATTTGGCTCAAGTGATCCCAGTTTACGTAGCACTCTTCTGAATCGTGGTCCTAAATGTATCCATATTCGTCTGCAGAACCGATAGCTTCTCCGAGATTGAATCCATTTGGCGAGTAATAGTCAGTGTATTTATTTATTTTAGATTTATAATGTTGTGTGCAAAGAGTTTGGGCGTCATATTCAATGGTCCACTAGTGTTCTTTGTCTTTGATCTATAGATGTTTGTAATGCTTAATTAACATTTGCACAAATATACCACATTTCATTTCCCTGCAGAGATTGTTATAGCTCCCTTTCAGTTAAACAATCTCTGTATAAGCCCCTAATTTAGCCCCACGCCAGCTTTTTCTAGCTTCATTCACTACACAGACCTCTACTCAGCATCTTAATTTTACACTGCTTAGCAGTGTGGGTGTGTTAAACCTCAGTGCATGAGGATTCTGGTGACAGCACGGTATTTGTGACCTGCAGACACCCCGTACTGTGCAATTACTCTGAAAGAGAGAGATAGAGTACTGTAACTGCACTTTAATCTTTGTCTTCATTCCTTTCCCCTAAAGCCTTTTTTATGAATCACAAAGCGATTGTCTGTGATCTTTTCTGGCTTTTTGAAGTCAGGTTCTTTTCTTTCCTGAGCTGTTATTTTTTTCTTTGCTATAGAGCGAAACACAGCATGGCTCCCTTTCTCCATTTTAGAACCAGCATCGAGATTCAGCTTTATGTCTTGCTATGAAATATTTATTGTAATGCGTTTGCTGCAGGGCTGTCCTGAGGTCCTTGATTTTCTGAATATATTGTCACCATTTCTACACTTCTAGGACTATAAGCAATTCTCAATAGTCCTTACATTTTGCGTATTGTGCCCAGAATGTGTGTTTGTTTAAACTGACTGGGAAGGTAGAGTAAATGAGCTATGTTTGGTCATTACTTTTGCATCATCACATTAATGGGGAATGGAAAGAGCACCATGTAGCTAAGTCCAATAGAATAACTGATTGGAGCAAATTTTGTCCAACCATTCCAAACCAGTTAGAAAAGACGCCATTTTTGCTTACCTGTATCCACGTGTCCTAGGTGATGCTCTAAAAAGTGTGAACCTGCCATCTATTTTGCTCTCAAATTTGAGAAACTGAAAAGCTAGGACCCAATGGGGCGGGATTTGGGTTATTGAAAAATGTATATAAAGTGTTTGGAGATTTTCACTCTGTATGCTAAAGCATTTTCAATTTCATTTTGGTATGGTTTTCCCCATTTTCCCCAATTTGGCATGTCCAATTCCAGCTTTTCAACCCGGACATGACCTCACACCAAAAAGAGGATGCCCATAGGCTATTCTACAAACACCAACAACCGCAAAGTGCCATTTTTCTACCAAGAAAAAAAGAACCCATCTTCGAGGCGGTAGAGGGCGGGTACATTTGAGCACTCAAGTCGATTTCTAGTGGTCATCAGTTACAATTCGTACGCGTCGTTGATTTGAACAGGTATTATGGATGTTGCGTTTCTCAGTCATGCATTTATGACCATGCTGACCTATAGAGACGGGGATTTATTCAACAAAGATAGATTAATTTGACCTTTCAAATGGATCCAGGAAGGCATAAACAGTTTTATTACTAAATGCAACATACTATGCACTGTGATGTCTCACGATGCAAGTGTGTTACGATTTCCATAGTCTCAATGCACCTTAGTTCTCTTTATGCGCCTCTGATAATGACATTGCATTCTTTGAACACCAGAGGGCGCAGTCATGCATCATATACGGCATATCTTCCTTCATATTGTTCTTGTGGGGTAATTATGGAAACTGAGGGGATTTTTAAAGATGTATGTATAGTTTATAGATATTTGTATAGCACTTCTCACACGCAATTGGTTTAAAAGGTGTTTGACACTATTGATAGTAACAGGTCTCATTTTCAGTTTAAGATAGCACTTAGGAAATTGTGCTTTGTTGTTGATTTTTTTATTAACTTTCAAATCATAAACTTAGTATCGTGAATCGAATCATGAGTTTATTGTTATACCCCTATAATATATTGTTTAATGCTTGCATTATACAAATCAGTTTTATTGTTTTGTTCCTTTTAATCAAATAAATGTGTAGTGTACCTGTGCCTCTAACACTGTGGGATGCCTCAGGGTTCTATATTGGGTCCACTTTAATGTTTCTTGAAAATGGACTTGTTAGGCCTTTTTAAAGCTTTGAATTCAGTGTTTCTTTTTACTTTTATGCTGATGACACCCACATATCTTTTCCAAAACCCAAGTGTAAGATTGGTCAGTCTTATCAGTTGTGTGACAGAATAGTCATGATCAGATTCAAATCTGGATGTCTCGAAATTTAAATTGAACAAAACCAAAACTGAGGTCCCAACTGTGGGTTCAGAGGAACACAAATGTGCAGTCAGGTCTTGACTAGGTCAGGTTATAGACTAAGCCATTTGTAAGAAATCTCTGCGTTTTACTATACGCTCTTTCTTAAATTCTGTTTTCAGCTTAGACATATAAGTAAAGTCAGATATTTCCTGCCATTTATAGATATTAAACAAATCATTCATGCATTTGTCTTTAACTGTCTGGACTCCTGTAGTGACTTGTTCACATGTCTGGGTCGGAGAGAGGAGGCTCGTCTGCTCAACATGTAGCAGCCCATCTTCTCACTAGGCCAAAGCACATGAAGTATAGTACCCCAGTTTTGGCCTCTAAACCCCTGGCTATCTGCTAGCTGCAATATTGATTTGAAGAGTTTAGTGCTCTCTCACCAAGCTTTTCATAACAAGCCTCCAACATACAGTAATGAACTCTTAATGTGCCACATTAAAGCTTCATAATGTAAGAAATATAAGGGCTTTAAATCAGGTGTTATTAGTTGTCTTCGAATCTAAGTAAAAAATTAAGGGAACTATGTTGGGTGCATTTTATGAACTCTGGTCCAACCCAGCCATTACTGCTACTGGTTTAGTGGGTAGACCTGCATGATCTTACTGGCCACCTGTCGCCATTGGCTTGCTCATTAGGGAATTCAATTTGTGACACTTGTTATATATCAATGTAAAGCTGCTTTGTGACCATGTCTATTGTAAAAAAGTGCTATACAAATAAAATTGAATTGAATTTAACTGTTAAACATCAAACACCAGCATGTATTATTTTTGAGACTAGTATGCTACCAGCTAAACCGCCACTGGATCAGCATGGGCCAGCATGGTAGCTTTCAAAACACAACCTATGCTGCTTTTGCTGGGTTGTTCTTACTTTCTATTTAACCACAATGCTGGGCAACCAGAACAGGTCAGAAACTGGATTGTCCGAGTTATCGAGTGTGTTGGGTCTCTGTAGTACAAGTTCAGACGCCTCAGCACACGGGTCATGTGGAACACTCAGTGGAGAACGAATAGGTTAACTGACATAAAGTCTATTATTCTAAACAGTCTGACCCAATTCCAATAATGCAGGTCATAATTAAGCCTACAGCCACCCCATAAGCCACCCCTACAGCTTCCATAAGGCTCTTCCTTCTCTTGCTTGAATCTTCAAGCTTTAGCATGCACGGCTTCAGGCAAAGCCCCTAGCTCAGTCTGTGCCTGTTCCATCGCTACTGTTGCTTGATATCTATCTTCCTGGTTCGTCCTGAATACCTGCACGACCTTCATAAGTGACTACACCATTTCTAAAAGTTTCACCCATTGTCCAGCGTATCCTGTGCTCATCCGTGTTCTTCACTGCCATGTACCTTCGGATGCTGATCTTGCTCTTCTGTCATGAAGAGTCCCTCTAGGCTCAGCTTTTGTGAAATCTTTTTTGGATCAGTTTTAAGATCATAGCCTTCACCTGAGCAATTCAGACAAACTCTAAACTTCGTCTTAAGTACTGCTTTCTTCAGGTGCCGTACACATGGATGAAGCCAAGAAAGCTCAAGCAATACATACTTCTTATTTAAAGACATTTGCTGTCCCTGCCATGCATGCCTCAGTGTTTCATTTCAAAATAATAAGCTAAAAAGCTCAACCACTTGATGATGTGTGATCACATATTGTGCTCTGAAGCAAGAAATTGTTAATATCTCTAAAAAAATTATCCTAAATGCTGCTCAGAGGTTTTCCTATCAAACATGCTGGCTAATAATAACCCATACATTTAAATGTTTATAAAAACTGTAATGTGTTGTTTCTTATTTGGGTGATAACTGTGGTGTAGTAGTGCAATGGGAATGAGTCTCAATCTCATGGCAAGAACCAATATAGTTATTTCTCAGCATTTTATTAGGTTATGTAGGTTTTAGCGTTCGAAAATTACATCGAATAGTTTCAACCGTGCAGTTCCTTCAGTTTATCATTAATACAGTCGATTCCGGTTAATAGGACCACCGGTTAATGGGACCAGCCGCTTATTCGGACCAAATCCTAAAGT
>JAVSBV010000043.1:2743692-2758530 GCA_033117975.1 Parotocinclus spilosoma | reverse complement strand
TCTGTCTGTCTGTGTGTGTGTCTGTCTGTCTGTGTGTGTGTCTGTCTGTCTGTGTGTGTGTCTGTCTGTCTGTGTGTCTGTCTGTCTGTCTGTGTGTCTGTCTGTCTGTCTGTGTGTCTGTCTGTGTGTCTGTGTGTCTGTCTGTCTGTGTGTCTGTCTGTCTGTGTGTCTGTCTGTCTGTGTCTGTGTGTCTGTCTGTCTGTCTGTCTGTGTGTCTGTCTGTGTCTGTGTTGCAGTCAGAGACGTGTAGTGTACTAATACCAGAGTTGGAGTTTGAGCTTGGGATGGCAGTACTGGGAGGAAAGTTCACCACAGTGGAAGGACTCCTTAAGGACATCAAAGAACTGGTGAGCATCACAACTACTCTGCTGACTCATTTTTGGATGTGTAGAGCTGTAAAACTTTGTTCATCATTGTGCCATTCTGAATTGTTGTAGATTGTCTCAAAAAACCCATTCTTGTGTGGAGACAGCTCGACCACTGACACCGCTGAGAAACTGGCGCTGTTTGGGCAAAAGATTGACCAGGTTTGAACTTTTTTGGTCATACACTTGGTTGTATATGAAAATCCAGTAACAAAGTCAATGGTTGGTTATGAGTTATTAATGAACCTGCAGCATTTCTGTACAAACTATCACTGTGTGCAGGATGGTTTGATAACTTAAGGCTAGACCTGGACTGATAATCAATATTATCGAGTATCATAATAATGGAAATAAGCACCACTATTGTTTTTTTTCAGCTTTATTTAACACTTGTTCTTATACAGTCATCCAGTCTGTGGTTGGTATATATTATTATTATTATTATTATTATTATTATTATTATTATTATTGCTATATAAGAAATCCAGTAAAACAGGCTTCACTTAATTATTAACTATTATACAGATTACGCCTGGGTGGCTGAGTGGATAGAGCCCAGCTGATAAAGTTATGGATGGGACTTGAAACAAGTTGGAGTGGTACATTTTTAGGAAAAGACCCTAGCCAGTGTGGGTGTACTCTTGTCCCAAGCCTGGATAATTAGGGTGGGTTGCATTAGAAACTGTATGAAAAATGATAATGTATTCAACAGTCCCTATAGGGTTTTATACACTCTACAAAAATGACATCACCACCTGATTAACTACATATTAACATATACTGCTCACAGTAATTAGGGGATATTTCAGAATGAAATCTCCCATAATGAATAGTCCCTATTTTTTGAGCAATGTATTTGGGAAGTATTCAGGCCCTTTCACTGTTTTCATATTTTATGTTGAGGCCTTGTACTAAAATATAATATAAAATATATAATACCCCATGACAACAATTGGACAACTGAAAATGTTTTGCCAATTTATTCAAAAGGAAAAACAACAATTCAGCATTGACAAACATATTCAGGTCCTTGGAAATTTAGACATTTGAAATTTTGCTATGGGGCCTCCCATTACTCTTGATCATCTTTGAGATGTTTCTACACCTTGTTTAGGTCCACCTGTGGAAAATTCAGTTGATTGGACATGATTTGGAAAGACACACCTTTCTATCTAAGGTTTCATGGATATGCAACAATGCATACCAGAGCAAAAACCAAGCAATGAGTAGGAAAGAGCTGACTATAGAACTCAGACAGGATTGCATGGAAAAGACATGAGAAAACCTGACTGGAGTTTGCAAAAACCACCTAAAAACACAAGATGGGTTTTCATGGTACCTTTTAATGAAGAGACTGGCCATTTTGCCATAAAGCCCAGATTGGTGGAGTGCTGCAGTGATGGCAGACCTTGTGGAAGTTTCTCCCAACTGCACAGGATTTTTGAAGTGCGGCGATTGTGACCATTGGGTTCTTGGTCACCACACTTACCAAGGCTTTGTTTTGTAAAATTCACATAAGATGTGAAAAAAGTGATTTTTGAAAGTGTTTAGGGTCTGAAAACGTTGTGAATGGACTGTGTACAAACGTAGAAAACCACTAAGAATTTCAGTCTGGCTGGGGCATATGTAAATTAAACAACTTCTGGTTTATGAGATACTCGTTTATGTGGAGAAGAAAGAAAATAAATAGAAGGGATGTCCACAAACTTTTGTCTATATGGTGTACACAGAGAAGAGCTAAACCTTTGCATCTGTGCCGAGGGACTTTCAAGATGAATAAGTAGAAAAATGCATTGTTACTTTATAATTTATAATTTGTTTTATTAATTTATTAATTTGTACTTTTGTGATGCAGAGTAAACCTTCTAGTAATAGTGTGCGTGCGTGTGTGCGTATAAGTGTATTCTTATATGCTACATAAAAGTCATGCAAAAACAATTAGAAAACATGTTTATAAATGTATTAAAGAAAATGACATACTGTGGAATCTGTAAATCTTAAAAATGAACCCATCAAGAAAACATGATACAATGTTATCTGTATCAGCTACAACTGACCTTTATATACCAGCAATATATAGATTTAGAACTATTGACAGTGGCCATCTCGGATTAATCTGAATTGTCCCTTTTTCTTGCCTGTCTGTGTGAATTGTAAAGATCATATCTGGAGAGTTAAATGTTCACATCATCCTAGATGACCCAGCAGGGAATAGCTACCTCCAGGTAAATCCATTCCTTTCATGAAAATGGCCATAGTATGAACCAAGGTCAGAAGTGCTTTCAGTCCGATTAACCTTGAGGTTCCTGTCTGTAGAATATTTACGCTCCAGACCCTGACCCTGAGATGAAGATTGAAAAGTACCAACGATCATTCCAACAGAATGAAGATCTGGGGTTAAACGACATGAAGACAGAAGGTTATGAAGGTTGTGAAGAGGAGAACTGATTGAACAAGATATGTCTTTAACTTCTGTTTCTGGCTCCTAGATTATGTCCCAATCAGTCATTAACAGAGCATAAAGTGTCATTACAAACAGCCATGTCATGAGTTGAACCTTTTTAAGTTAATGTACAGTGGCCGTTTTCTGGATGCTGTATAATAGGTATTTGAGTTTTGGTATAAGGTGGAGAATGCCCTTGGATGATAAAGAAATTGTACCGCAGTTATCAAATGATGGGATTAAACCACAAGAATATTTAAATGGCACTTAATTTGTTTCTACATTGGTTGTCCTATGAAGATGAATGCCAAATGCATTGACTTTCTTTGATCTGGGTAAAAACGAACATAACAAATGTTTTGTTTGTACAGTAACAATAAAAAAGCCAGTCCAAAAAGTGATATATAGCTCTTGTTTTGTTAAGGCAGCCATTTGTCACATATTTAAATCAATTGTATCTGTGTCTCTTCCATCTCTGTAACAATACAAAAGTATAAGCTTAAGTGTTGTTAATGTTTTTTTTTCTGCTCAGTACGCCGCACATGCTTAGTTTAGAATCATTGTCTATTTTATCAGTTCCTCTTGCCATATTGAAGCACTATGTAGTTCAACAATTACAGATTTATCTACATTGCTCGCAAAAATTAGGGGATATTTCATTTTTATTTCATGTCGTTATTATTTTTTAGAGTAGTATATTTCTCTATATACTTTGTTCGACCTCTGTTCTCTAATGGTCAGGGCCAGTACAAATAAGATAATATTTGGGTGCTGGATCATTCTCAGCACTTCACCGACGTGGTGCCGGTGGCATTGGTGTGTTAGTGTGTTGTGCTGGTATAAGTGAATCAGATGCAGCAGTGCTGCTGGAGGTTTCATCCACTACTACTGGACTGGAAATAGCTGATGACTAACACATTTGGCATTAACAGATGAGCTACTGTCTCTGACTGCTTCTATAAGGTGGATCGTTATGGTAGCTGTGACTAATAGTGTGCGCACTGAGAAAACACAGCATGTTAAACCTCCAGCAGCACTGCTGTGTCTGATGCAATCCTGCCGGTACAACACATATTAACACAACACCACATCAGTGTCACTGCAGCGCAGATAATGATCCTCCACCCAAATGGTACATGGTCTGTACTGGTCCTGGCCATTACCGAAGTCAGTAGCATTTATATGGTATGTAGAACTGATATAATAGACAATTATTGAGGTATACCTAATAAATTGACACAAAATGTACTTACTTTAGAATTAACCTAACCTATTTTAATAATATGCCTTTACTTAATGATAACATTTCCATAGTGTTGATGTTTTGGAAGATTTCTTTAGAATTTAGGGAAATGTTTGCTTCATTCAGAACGTCCCAAAATGAGATGCCACTGAAATTATTATTATAGACCAGCTTAATCCCTACTAAAATATTCAAAATCCTATCAATAAGATTCCAAATCAAATTAAATTTCACTACTATTCAGAACCAAATGAAACCCCACCAAAAAGGTTAGGAATCACATGAAATCCCACTAATAAATATTATTAGTTCATATTATTCATATTTATAAAAAATATTCAGAACCAGTTGAGTATGTTTAAGTTTCTTAATCAAATGTAATTCCTTAAGTAATAGTCAAAACCAATTAAAATTATACTATTAAGTAAATAGTATTATTCCATGGCACATGACAACCCACTAATAAGAATCCGAGATTAATGAAATTCTCACCAAGAAGATTTAGAATCATTTTTTTTTTTCATTATACATGTTAATTGCTGGGTGAAACCATTTTATAACACTGCCACAGTAACTCCAATTACACTCAATTTTTCCCAATACAATCATATGTTTTCTTATATTATCTAAATCAAAGATTCATTATTTTAAATTATGCAAATGAAGGTTATTTATATATAGGTCCAATTTGCATACTAATAATCAAGAGCTTAAATAGTGATGGCTAATTGTATGAAAGTAGGTTCTCCTTGTTCACCAGCAGCGTCCAAGTTAAAGATCTAAAAATGAAAATGTTCATGTTAAATTGTAAATAATAAGTTAATAATAATATTGAGATGTAATTACGCTGTATTACACTGCCTCACACACAATAAGAGTCCGAACAGGTGCCGTTTGGTTTATGCAGCTTTGGAAAAACACACTGCGCGTCTTTGTGCCTTTAGTCAGGCGTTTAACATTTATTGAAATAAAACAAATGAGCAAAACAACGTTTCTTGTGTTCTTTAAAAGCCGAGGCAACGACCAATGTTGGTCCAGAAATGAGAAAGTATGTAGAGGAACCATCCTGTTGTTCTTCCACACAGTCCACCTCCATTCGAGTTCAGGTTGAACATCTGCTTGTTATCAGTTGTGGTTACTCTGGTTCATCCCGAAGTGGAACCGCATTGCCTTTTTTTCTCCAAACGTCCGAAAACATCAACAGCAAAATACATCATGAACACACACAGCAGAGGAAATCGAGAACAAGGAATACAGACTCAAAATGGTGGCTCTAAGAGCTGTGATGTCAATGTCCACGGTCACGGAGTCCGTTTACTTGCTCTTGGCAGGTTTCTCCGTTTTCTTGGGCAGCAGCACGGCCTGGATGTTTGGCAGCACTCCTCCCTGGGCGATCGTGACGCCACCCAAAAGTTTATTGAGCTCCTCGTCGTTCCGGACGGCGAGCTGAAGATGGCGGGGGATGATCCTGGTCTTCTTATTGTCTCTGGCCGCGTTTCCAGCCAGCTCCAGGATTTCAGCAGTCAGATACTCCAGCACTGCGGCCAGATAGACGGGCGCCCCCGCGCCAACGCGCTCCGCATAGTTCCCTTTGCGTAACAGTCTGTGCACACGGCCGACTGGAAATTGAAGTCCAGCTCTGGATGAACGAGATTTCGCCTTTGCCCTGGCCTTTCCTCCGGTTTTCCCTCTGCCATACATGGTTCAATTACAACAATGTCAACCTGTACTGCGTACAACACCTCTCGCTTTCGTCTCAACACACCTCAGCCCTATCTGCTATGATGTAAGCAGGGTTTGGTATTTATACCCCGATCCTGCTTCTCATTGGACGCAACGTTTCACTAACATGCGACCAATCCTTACGCGATATGCGTAGTGCGCCACGACAAGGCTGCCCTATCACGTACATTTTTAGCCTTACACTCATTTGCATACCAACTCTATAAATACAGGACAGACCACAAAACCCGATCGAAACAGCTGACGTTTGTTTGCTATACAGAAAGATGCCTGAACCTGCGAAGTCTGCCCCTGCTCCCAAAAAGGGATCCAAAAAGGCTGTGACCAAGACGCAGAAGAAGGGAGACAAGAAAAGGCGCAAGACCAGAAAGGAAAGCTATGCCATTTACGTGTACAAAGTGTTGAAACAAGTCCACCCGGACACTGGAATTTCATCCAAGGCGATGGGCATTATGAATTCCTTTGTGAATGATATCTTCGAGCGAATCGCTGGAGAAGCTTCCCGTCTGGCTCACTACAACAAGCGCTCCACTATCACATCGCGAGAGATTCAGACCGCCGTGCGCCTGCTGTTGCCTGGAGAACTGGCCAAGCACGCCGTGTCTGAGGGCACCAAGGCTGTGACCAAGTACACCAGCTCTAAGTGAAAGGACAACATGGACTAACCTGAAGCGATTTCTGCCGTTTGATATCGCACGTTTGGCCCGACATTCCTCTCCGTCCTGCACAAAATACGCCCTGATCTTCTTGGGAGGACGTTAGGGAGACTGTATATCGCAACCGTTTGTCTGTTTGGTTTCTTTCATCATTGATTTCGACTGTACTGCCAGATTTCTGTTGAACGTTTGCATGTTTGAAGGGGCGCTTCTGGTTTCTCATGTGTAACAGCTCAGGTGCTCTGAAGCTCCAAAGTGCTGGAGCTGACCGAATGCACGTAATAACACCAGTGTGGTTCCAGCCAGACATACTAAGAACGACTGGCACATCATCTGCTGTACTGTACCAACTAAAAAAATCAACTGTCTTATTCATGTACGATAATTCACAACCATCTTTGTCGAATCAAGCAAATAAACATGTCAATTCATGTTAAAACCATGCCTTAGTATGTTATTATTGGGTTCTTATTGTGTTATGTAGTATATATACACATGTAATTATGGTATTTTTATACTATTATTGTTTTTACAGTAATAAAATCAGCAGTATAAAATGCAGTGTCAATTATGACATAGAACAGAATTTTAAGGTGTGGCCGTTTTAATAAAATATACCAATTATGAAAATGCATAGTCAAAGGCTGACAATTACCATATTTCAACAGCTGCTCTAGTTTTGGTATGCTTATCATACCATACATTTTCCATTCCATATTTATCACTCTTTGCCATCGGAAGATAAAAGCCGGTGTAATCTTAATTCCAGATGAAGTTGTGGTAGGTGTACTTGACAATATATAGAGAGCTAACTAGATGTTGAGAAGCTTATTTACAAACAGCAATGAGAAATTGAATTGGTTGTAAAGTAGAGAACCATGTTACAGTGTCTAAGCGAAATAAAGCCACTAAATGTTTATTTTGTGGTCTATAATTATGGGAACATCTGGCTATTTAATCCTAATGTCAATCTTTAATTATGGCAGAGTTCTTGAAACGTAATTTTTCTAATCTTTCATCTTTAAAAGTTAATCTGCTGGATTGAACAACCCAAGGTGAAATATCAGAAAATAGACCCAGTTGTTTGAATTCAGAGGTAATGTTCTGTCATAATCTTTCCGGTCCAGTCTGTTGCCAGGTGCCTTATTCCAATCTCCCTCTGATATTCTGGCTTTGCTTTCCTATGCCTATTGATGATCAAATACATTGATATCAAAAGGAGTGCCTTATTTATTACTGTTTATTTGATTTTTTTCTTTTAGATGCATAAAAATAGGATATTTGTCACAAATGTTATACACTTAGTTCAGATAAGAGTAAACTTCAGACACAGTGCTTAAACTCATCTTACTTGATGCTTCTTAATTACGCCTTAATAAACTATCAATACAATTATTTTCAGTCATATGTTATAAGTAAAATGTCAAGGTTTTAACAAAAGAAGACTGCAGTTTAAGAGAATTGTTTTCTCTGATGCCTTTTCCACAATTTTAGAGAATTCACTGGGAGCTTAGTAAAGTACAGTGTCTAACATCATTTACAAGTACCATAAGGATCATGTATCAGAGCACCTTATCACATTTTCAAAATATTTAGAATCAGTTTTGAGCACCTGTCACATTGAATGATAATGATTTACTAATAAGTCCCCCACCCCCAACTCACCACCACCCCTCAGGTGATCCAGGTCAGGTTGTATACGTAATGTAGCAGCAGGAATCACTCTGGAGACACAATTACACTAATTCTCTCATTTTGTTTCTTTCTAAAATATCACCCTAGCTGGAACTGCTAACTAAATGACCAACAAAACACACTATAATGCACAATGCTTTGCACAATGGAGTGTTGTCTCAATGCAGCTTTCCAAATATCTAGACCCACAGCCCTATCTGAGCAGGGACAGTATTTTATCACTCTTTAAGGAATTATTTATTGCCTTTCCTTTGTTGTAGACAGCAGTCAAGCTTTCAGCCTCAAATAATACATACTAGAGGTGGGATTTTAAACTACATTTTTAGATTAAGATGATTATAAAAAAGCAGACAAAGGCACATAAACATGAAACATCCCAAACTTTTACTTTGTCTTTTACCATCTTTAGTACATAGAAGCAAATCATACACACAATAGTATAGGATGGTTATTATAAACAATACATTAATAACTGGGCAGCACGGTGACTCGGTGGGTAGCACCGGAGGAGGTCCCGGGTTCAGTCTCAGGGTGGAGTGGTCTGGGCCCTTCCCGTGTCTGCATGGATTTACAAAAAAATGCGTGCTAGGGTAATTGGTGACTCTAAAATAAACCTTAGTGTGTGTCTGTGCGCATGACTGTGTGTGTATGTGTGATCCTGCCCTTGCGCCCAGAGTTGCCGGGTGGCCTGTAACCCCATGTGAACTAAGCGGAAGATGATGGATGGATAGATGGGAATTAATAACTACATGGGTAACTTAAAAGCATATTGAATGGTTCAGATAATATAGTGATGGTCCTACTTGTCGGAACTAGCTATCTTGCTAGGCTAAGCATTGCCCACACTTCAGCCTATAGCTAATCAAAAGCTATAGTCATGACAGTTTTGAGCCTTAAAACAGTCTTTAAACTAACTAACCTGTTAACCTGATCTTACTGTATTTATCTACATTCAAGACATGAGGAGATTATTGCATGCAAAAGACAGTGATAGATAGCTAGCTGACGGAGTATCTGGTATTATCAGCTATCAGTTATTTTCTAATGTAACATTTACAAAATTCGGGAAATAAATTGATTAAGGGCAGCAAGCATAGGTTCATTAGGCTGTCTGGGTGCATATTTTGTTATTCTCTAGGTTTTAGGTCAGTAGTTTATATGGACAGTTTGTGTTCATGTTTCTAAAAACAGTAATAACAGTAAAAACAGACCTGACTGGAACATCTCAGGTTCATAAACTAAAGAAAGTTCAGCCCAGTTTATAGTTATAGTCCTTCAACCTCACCCTCTAGTGATTCAGTTAATTAATGGCTTATTAGAACACGCCCCACTTAGCCATTGTTTTAGCTGTACCAGTTGCTCCACTGTGGAGGTTAACAACTGTGTGGGTGGAGTTGATTGCTAACAAAACCCAAAGCCACACAAATGGTCACAAACAGTCAACGGTTAAAATACTAAACAATATTTCACATGTTTAAACCTCAACCTTTTCTCTCCATAAATTAAAGAAACATTAATAATAATAAACATTTAACATGAAAGTTCAGTTTTAATGGCTCACATATGTATACACACTGCTTTTTGTGTTAAATGTGGCCCATATGATCTTCTTGTCAGATACACAGTGTCACCACTGATCTTCTGGCACTACCGGACTTCGAAATTACTCAAACTCTGAAGATGGAGGCAGCAGAACATTTATGTCATTTAGCAGATGCCCTTAAGAGCAACCAACGATCAGCTCTTACAATCCAAGGAATGGTGGGTTAAGGGCTTTGCTTAAGGACAGTGGTAGAGGTGGGACAGCCCAACAGTGGCAGCTTGGCAGGGGTGGGATTTGAATCCTGGAACTTCTGGTCCATAGGCCAGTACCTTAGCCACAAGGTTAGGTTATACCTCAGTATTACTGCTGGGTTGGCAACCAAGAATGTCAAGTAAACAACATACTTTGGTACTGAGCTTAGAAACTAAATAAATAAGCGGTGCAATAAAAAAAAAACCCTGTACTTTCTAACTGTATACCAAAAATGTGCATTATCAATGCCTCTTTACAGGTGGCCAGTACCCAATACGTTTACAAGCAAGCTTTATAGAACAAATTCAAAGATGGCACATGACATGAGGGGTTTAAAAAAGTTTTTTATTAACAGCTTAGAAACAAACTCTCTTTCCCAGACATTAGATACTCTCCCCCAAAAAGACTGGCACAATAAGGACACAAACTGAAATGGACAACAAATAAAGGTGGTGAAATTTTTTTTTCCTCCTTGCAACAGAAAATGTTTTCATGAGGGGGGATAGACAAATTCTTTAAATTCCATCAGTGCAGTCAATGAGTCCTTAGGATTCACTGATAGTGCTGTAACAATTCACAGCTTAATGGGTTCTGTAAAACAGCGCTGTTAAAGGGCTAAGTGCATGACCATCATGGGACCGAACACTGAAGTGGCACGAGCCATGCACAGAAATTGAATGCATTTACATGAATACGTTTGTGCCCGTGCCCACTGTATTACTGATCAACACTTCTGCATTTCTAGACAGATTTAAACAATGGCATTTCAAAAGACAAAGTATGCAGTTGTATCATTTTAAGACAGTCTTGTCTGATTATCCTCCCAAAATTTCACTGGGCTTCTGAATAAATGCCAATACCCCCACACAATTCCAACACAAAGTGGGACACAATAGGAACATTTTAAAGGAGTGAGTGGGTTTGAACCAAAAGCGCGTACACATTAAAGGGAAACCGAAAAGGTAATGTGCACAATTCACAGCTAGAAATGATGATACAACTTATTTGCAATTCACAAATTGTTGGTCTTTGAATATTGTCACATTTAACAAATGCATAACGGAGTTGAAAAGAAAAGAGAGAAAAAAAAAAAAAAAAAAAAGATCGAATTTTACGTGGCTTGAAGTGTGTCGCTGTGTTGTGGGGAAAACGCATAAACGCATCAGAACCTTTCGAACACATTCAATAAATATGACAGCACAATACAGATGTTCCAGTTGTTATAATTCATCCTCTATGTGGTTTTGTGAATCACTCTCATCCGATGTTTCTGAAAAAGACATGAACACAGTTACTGATATGTCTGGAACAAAGAGCAAAATTGAACCATACATAAACAGCCCTGTGACTTTTAGGGTGCCACAACAGTCTAATTCATCAGCACATTGCCAGTGAAAGCAGGGCTCAAGTCCTGAACGTGATAACCAGCCTCGTTAGAGGTCACAGGCATAATGTCTGTCTGAAAGAGGGGAGGCAAAGGAGACCCAAAGTCAGACCTGTGAAGGACTGATGCCACATTTAGGCTACATGGTCTTCTGTGACCACATCACAACCCAAAGTTTTTTTTTTTTTTTTTAAATCCCTGGTACAAATACTAGCACAAGTCTAAAAGTGCAAATCGATCTGCACCACTCTAATGATGACTGCCTAAGAAAGACAGGCAGTTTTCATTCCATTAATAAAAAATGGGTGTTAGGATGACAATGCATCTTGACACAGAAAAAAGCTTTAACATTCTTCTGTCATTTCAGCAAAAATATATCAACTCGATAACATGGGCAGCAAACTGTCTGGATCTCAACTTATTTAAATTTCACACCGCAATTCCACACAATAATATAATTTCTTTGGGGAATATTTCAGAAAGCCAGAATGCGCAGCCATAAAATGAGATTTGCTACAAAGTAAAAAGCTGGTTCAATATCCTAAAAGTGTAGCAATTTCATAATTTTACCAGGGGTATTAAGCCATAGAAGACTGCTACACAATTTTATATGTTTATGTTAGATAACCCGACCTGTACTTTTTGTAATATGAAATAACTTCTACTACAGGAAATTACCTGGCTGTTTCGTATCTTCAGTTATTGTTGATTCAGTCTCAGATTCTTTATTGTATTCCAAGATGGGGGGCTCTTCTGCTGGTTTTACCTCCTCAGCAGCATCTACAAAAAGAGACCGTAAAAATGCAGCCCATATTTTGAGAGGTAGCACCAATATACTCTCAAATATTAGAACATAATTCCAATGTTTAGCTTACCGTTTTCATCTTTGGGAGGGATGACTTTCTCAGAGTCCGTGCTGTTGACTTTGCTGTTCTCAGTGCTAGTCGAGTTCTTGTCTTTAGGTTTTGGTTTGGGCTTGTGAAACTTGGCTTTGTTGAGCAGGTAGTTGACTTCCCGGTCCAGGAGAGCGATCTTAGCCTCGATGTCTTTAGACAGAAGGACTGGTTTCTCAGTAGGAGAGCGCTTCTCTTGTTCAGCCACAGTTTCATTTTTCCATGTCTACAAAGAGAGCCCAGTCAGGAAAGGGGAGTAAATGGTTTCATTGGTTAACTATCTTCCAACCGTTTTCAGGCTGCACCTAGCAACTACACATTACTCTAGCAACGGCATAAACAAAATACATCCACCATTTGGCTGCGACGATAACCATATTTCTGCAATATTAACATCGGCCAATTAAACTCTAAAGCCATGCCATCAAATTCCATGCCATAAACCCCCTAAAACACAATACAACGCTCATCTCATACAAGGTACACATGCTTAGCCACGTAGATGCATACATGTTTTGATCCACTGCAGCCTTATTGAAAGATGAACTGTGGCAAGAGCTTAAAAGTATAGCTCTGCTTTGTGAAAGAAAACTAAAAGGCAAAGTCCAATATAGTCGAAGATTTGCTCTTTAACATAGCAAAAAATCTAAGGTATACTGCACAGTTAATAGCTCTTTATGCCAGTGTTGCACTAGCCAGCCCCACAAACAGAAATAACGTGTATCCAGCACAGTAAATAAAAAAAAAGAGAACAAAATGCCCTAAGAGACAAAAAACATGCATCACTGGAGTCATCATCAGAGGTGGTTTGGCTTAAAAGACAGTTGTTGCTTAAAAGACAGTAATCTACAAACTATGTAGGAAATGGGTTGCGGTATAAGGCAGCTTGAGAACCAGTTTATTTCATCATCTGCAAACGAACCACTGAAGACTGGGACAAATTTGTGAGACACCTGTCCATAACAGGCTTACACCAGCCAAGGTCTCAGCACAAAAACACAATCGGCATACCTTAGTGGGTAAAAAAAACAAGCCATGACAAGAAAAGCAAGAGGGAAATACTTGAGTGCTTCAGACCTAAAATATACACTGCCAAAGTATCGTCCAATCATCATTATTGGCAAAATCATGGAAAAATTATGTTTTCCAACATGATACACCTACTAATCGCTATACTTTAAGATCCTATTGTGTTCAAGCTTGCATAACAGCTTGTAAAAAGCACAATCGATGCTCCAAAAGTACTGAGAAATGACATACCATGGTCTCATTGATGACTTTTTCCAAAGTCTTTATTTCAACTTCAGTAAAAATCTGGTCATCTACCGCAAGCAGCCTGGCACCCCTACATTGAGAAAAACAATATGCATGATTATTGACGCGCCTTTCCAAAATGCATTACAAACATAATGTAGAATTATAATAGAATAAAATTGACGTTTTACAATGATGAATGTATGAGAACCCTTCAAGATTTGCATATTTAAAAATGAAGTCATTTAGCAGGTGACTTGATCCAAAGTGACTTACAACTGATAAAATATTACAATACAAGGAATTGTAGGGTAAGGGCCGTGCTCAGGGACCCAACAGCGAAAGCTTGGTAGATGTGGGATTTGAGGACCCAGGACAATGTGGTCCATACGCAGTTCAGTACCTTAACTACTTATCCATTACGGTCTATCACAACACGTTTATGCCCGATGGAATGCAAATAATTGTCTAAGCTTAGTTCAACACTTACTTGAGGAACATGCTAGAGTGGTTGAGCATGCTATCGAGTGCTGCTAGCCTGTCCGGCCATTTCTTTCTCTCATCCACTCGGAAGAACATGGCTTTACACAGCTTCTTAAGCTCGATTAACTTTTCTTTCAGTTGTTTGGTTTCTGCAGAGTAGCCCTCATCATCCAGCCATGCAGAGGCCTCGCTCAGCTTGGTCGAAATCTCTTCTTTCTCCTCTTCAGTGATTACAGCCAAGTATTCATCCTGGTACAGTTTATCCTGTAGAGGCAGAATAGAAGTTATTATCTTCTAGGTCATTAAGAGCTTTATCCAGGGCAGACAGACAACTGCATTTTCAAGGCAATAATTAAATTCAGACCAGCATTTTGAATATAGTACAGTGTTGTTATTCATGCATAAGTACTAGGTGAGAGAACAGACATAGCAAGTACAATAAGCCATACTTGTGTCTCGAAGACAAAAGCCTCCAGTGTGTTGAGCGCCTTCTCGCTCTCCTGTTTCTCCAGGTCGCGGTTTGTCAAATCCTGCAGCCTGGAGAGACACAGCAGGAAACTTAATCACCTGTGAAGCTCTAAACGTTCTGATTATATACACTTTCTTTTCAATGACACTGTGACGCATTAAACCAGACAGAAACTCACTTCTTCTGAGATGTGCCAATGTCTTCTGTGCTGGGATTAGGAATGTCATTAACCTCCAGTTCCACTCCAATATCTTCAGAGATTTTGCTCTTTTTCTGAGGTTTGGGGATCTTCTCTGCTTCTTTCTCAGCTTCCTTCTCTACTTCCTTTGCACCATCCATTTTCCCATCACCAGACTTTCCTGCATCACTCTCCACTGAACCGCACCTTATATCGCAAAGTGAACTTAACGATCTT
>JAVSBV010000043.1:2717607-2734806 GCA_033117975.1 Parotocinclus spilosoma | reverse complement strand
GTGTGTGTGTGAGTGTGTGTGTGAGTGTGTGTGTGAGTGTGTGTGTGAGTGTGTGTGTGAGTGTGTGTGAGTGTGTGAATGAATATGTGTATGTTAGTGTCATGCAATGGGCTGGTACCTTGTCTAGGGTTTGTTCTGAATTGTACATTGTGCTGCTGATAATTTCCCTTTGTTGATACGGTAGTCTGTGAGTGAGATAAATACTAAGATGAAATATTTCTGTAATGCTTTTATTTCCAGTGCTCTAAAATACACATTCTCAATTGTTTATTATAGAACTATTGGGAAACTAGAGCCGTCTTATGTCATCCGGAAGTTCCTTGATGCTCAGAGAATACACAACCTGACTGCATACCTTCAGGCTCTCCACAGACAGTCCCTGGCCAATGCAGATCACACCACACTGCTGCTCAACTGCTACACCAAACTAAAGGACAGTTCCAAACTGGAGGAATTCATTAAGGTTCGTTACAATGCATGAAATTGATTCACTTCTAAATCAGCTAGAAACAAAAAATGGACTCACTACATTTAGAGGATGAACACAAGTGCTGCCTGATTTATAATGTGTTGTGATAAACCCATCGTATATTGACTGTATCGTAAACCAAGGTGTTATTATAATATATATACTATACTATACTATACATCATAGCATAGCCTACCTTAATCATGCTTAAAACACTTGTTAACCTACAGTTAGATAATATCAACAACATAAATTGATGATTCATAATAAAATGGTAAATCTCATGTAATTTATTGAATAATGTATTGAAAGAGAAAATATATAGATATATGCTTACTTGCTGCTGCTGAGCTCAGTCTGCTGCTTGTTGCCCAGGTACATAGTATTTGTAGTAGAGTATTGTACTGCAACTCCTTATTGTCTCTTGCCAGGAGAAAAGAAAAATGTTTAGAATGTTGTGTCTGATGTATGTGTATTATTGGATTCCTAAGGTTTAATTGAAATATCATCATCATAACTGAATCATTGTAATCCAAGTAGCACCTATTTTTAAATAATGGAATTAGTGTGTTGCTAACCCAAATGTTTTGCAGAAGCAAAAGTCTTTGTTGTTGGGGAATGTCAGTTAACCAGATTATAACATATAATTGATTTTTTTTTTTCAGAGCAGTGAGACTGAAGTGCATTTCGATGTGGAGATTGCCATAAAGGTGTTGCGCCAGGCTGGTTACCATAGCCATGCAGTTTTTCTGGCAGAAAAACACTCCCACCATGAGTGGTACCTGAAGATCCAGCTGGAGGATTTAAAGGTAAGGGAAGCTCTCTCAGAACTCTAATCATCCAGTGGAATTTAAAGTGTTTTGATTTAATTCCTTGTTTCCTAGGTTTACTTTTTTAGACACAGCTAAACATTAGAAAAACCTGGTTCATCGCAGTATTTCATTAGGTTTTATGCATTAACATCCACATGAATGCTCAGACCCAGGGATTGCCTTCAGAGCAGCATGTTTTGACTGATCATTGTAGTCTAATCAGAAGAAAACAAAGTTAAACATAAAATGGAAGCTTGCATACTTAAATTCTTTCACATCTTATAATTAAATGTGTTGATTTAAATACAAAGGTTTTCATTTAACTGTTGAATTATCTTTAATTTGATCTTGAATTATTTTTTATGTAGAACTATCAGGAGGCTCTTCGCTATATTGGAAAGCTACCATTTGAGCAGGCTGAAACCAATATGAAGCACTATGGGAAAACTCTGATGCACCACGTTCCTGAAAGTACCACTGTGCTGCTCAAGAGGCTGTGTACTGACTACAGACATAGCCCAGACTCTGCTGACCGGGACACTGTCGATAGATCAGCACCAAATAAGGTGACGAGTCCTGGGAATTTGGGACAGATTTCCATATTGGAAGTAAATCTGTTGTTAAATGGTGCACACCTGAATTTGAATTTTGGCTTTGTCTTGTAGAAAGGCATGAACTTGTGCTTACTTTATCATTGAACTTAATTTGACTGAATCATTTAAAAAAGTTTAACAAATGTCCGACACTATCCCTCATTAATCTAAAACAATCTGAACATTTTTAAAATTCTTCATCAGTGTAGTTACACAAAGTCCAGTTTGAAAAGTTACCCAGTAACCAAGCTGGATTTATTGTAACTATCCAGTTTTTTGTAACTGTTATGTACTATGAACTACTCTACCGTTCCAGGATGAGTTTGTTCTGTAGGAATCAAATATATGCTCAAGATTAGTATATATCATTCATCCTACCTGTATGCTTACTATGGTCAAAAAGTGTTACATACTCTTTAACCTTAATGTTTTTTTTTTTGCAGGCCAGTTCAGAAGAGTTCATCCCCATCTTTGCAAATAACCCACGAGAGTTACGAGAATTCCTTGAGCACATGATTAATGTGGAACCAGATTCCTCACAAGGTGTTTATGACACACTGCTGGAGCTTCGTCTGCAGGAATGGGCCCATGAAGAGTTTCCCCAGGTGAATATAATTCAATATATTGCTAAGATTATACGTAGATTTAGTGGTCACTCAGTGGTTTAGTAGTTTGCACATAGTTTTTTAAAGCGCTAATTTAAATTCAATTTAAATTTAAAAAATACAATATAAAAGCATTTAGTACTGTACTGGACAATGCATTAATCTTATCTTTTATACAGCTTTAAATATGTAATAAAAATAAAGTCGAATAAAGCCATGTTTTTACATGCATATCAATGCTGTGATTCTCTTGTCTGACAGCAGATGTCACCAAAGGTTTGCTGAGGGTTTGGAACTAGTTTTCTGTCATTCAGACATAAATTAGATGAATATAAGAGATTTCCTGTTAGGATTTTTAAAACATTGTCCATTAAATCGTGTGAATGTTGATCAGATGGACGTTAAACTGCACATAGCTGTGTTTTTACTATCTTTGTGCATATCTTTATTTACCATTTTATTCATGGCTCCTTTCAACACGCTACTGACCCATGTCACAAAGAAAAGGTATTCTTAAACTTGTTTTATGAATGTTATATTAAATTTAGTGTTCCTCCGATAAAACATCTTTGGGATATGGTAGAACGGCAGATTCGCAGCATGAAACTGCACTGAAAAATCTGCTGCAATTGGATGATGCAATCTTGTCGCAACTGCTTTGCATTTGTGTCATATATTTATAAGTCTTTGGTAAATGTGTAGCACATCATCATCTGGCCTTTACCAGGTCCTAAGATAAAGTAAATCTATATAACTAACAGATGCCATGTGACACTTTATTTATTTATTTATTTATTTATTTTCTACCAAAAGACAGTTAATATGCAGATGCCATATGTGAAAAAGGTAAATAGTCTTATTCCGTAGCTTATTTAATCACCTTGAAAAGCATTAACATGATGTGTTTTTGTAATTGTATTTATCCTTTTAAAATTTACATGCATGTACTGGATTTTTTAAAACTCTTTTTCACATTTACACCCCATTTGGGGCTCTGCCACATATCCATGGAAACCACAATGCACAGGGCTTTGCTATCGCGTTACTATATATGACACCAGACCACGTTGTAAAACACCACTGAGACTCAAACTCAGGGGTCCCTGTGGCAGTTGTGGGCCTGAATGCCCCTTATTTTATTATATTACGTAAAATGTATGAAAAATGTAATTGAAAGGGGGTGCATTTTTTCTTATCAATTGGATATATGAATAATTATGCTCTCTATGGCTGGGAGTGCAAGAAATAAAACAGTACTGCTGTCCTAGTGACAGGGATGACATTGCCTAATGGCATTAGCCAGGCCATTACACACTGAACACATTATTTAACTCTTCCTCTGTTTGCTGTTTGGCAACAAAAGCTCACTGACCAACCACCATGGCTTCTGCACCTCATGGAGCAGCTCCTTCATTTTTTAATCTGCTTCTCCACTGGTAGCCTGTTCATACATGGCTCGAGACTGAGTAAAAACTTTGCGTTTGTGTTTTTGCATTCCTCCAGGAAACCACAGAGCCATTTCACTTGCTTATAAAATGTTCAGGTTCGGGCTGATGTTAGTAAACTTGATAAACTTGATACAATTTGATGTACCTCCAGAATCCTCCTGGGGAATATCTTTATCATTTTATCTTTATCATCACAAGAAGACATTTTGTTAGTCTTGTCTGGTTTTTTTCGCTGTGAAAAAAATGAATCAGGCAGCAAAATAAATACAAATAAATAAATTAGAATGTTTAGCCTCTGCTGTGTATAGTTTTGGGGAGAAAAAAAAATTCATCAGGATTTAGTACTGTGGACAGGGACAGTCCAAGCCCACATTAAACATGTTGAGTATTGTGTAAATTGTGGTGACTAGCATTGCAACCTTTACCTAGCTGTTGTGTTACAGGAGAGACACACTAAATCTGGCTGTGAATAAACTTGGAGAAAAGAGAGGGCCAGCAAAAAAATGTAAACGTAAAATCTTTAAGCTTGATATTTCTGTTTCATCTCTCTAATACCCATTTATTTTTCAGAGGAAGAAAGTCCTGCAGGAGGCAGCATTGTCGTTGCTGAGGCGTGAAAATACTGTGTTTGACAAGGCTCTGGTGCTGTGCCAAATGCACAATTTCAAAGAGGGCGTGCTTTTCCTCTATGAGAAGGGCAATCTGTGAGTACTCTGAAAACACCATAATAAACTTTACCTACATAGCACTTTTTTCACACTTTTCACAAAGTGCTTCACTTTAGAACTTTTTTGTTTAAAAACAAAAGAAGTAGAAACATTTAAAAAAACATTAGAAAATGCTAACCTGAACATGTGCTGTAACTCTCCTCTTAAATGTGACAGTATTGTCCAGATCCCTCAGGTCATCTTGAAGAGAGTTTCAAAGGTTTGGGCCATAATAAGAACAGGCCACCTTTCCACTCTTTTGCTGGGTGGTCAGTACAACCAGCATGTTCCTGTTAGCTGATCTGAGGGCCCTTGGTGGAACGTACCTAACAGTCATGTCACTGAGGTACTGGTGAGCCAAACCATGGATATGTTTTTAAACCAGTAAAATAATCTTAAATACAATTCAAAATGAACTAAGAATGGACTGAAGAATTGAATACTACCCTCTACCAAATCTTCCCCTGTACATAAGTTTAAAATATGTTCGGTTTAAGTGATGTAAATGAGGTTCATCATAGGTCATCTGATTATTTCACAAAAATGTGTATTAAAGCAGAAATGTTACAGAAGTGTTCATTCATGATTAAACACATAAATACAAAAACTCCTTGACTGAACGGCATAAGAAAAGAGTACTACACTAAAAGCAACCTCTAAGACCTTTTCGGAAAAACCCCACCAGGGAAACATTTTTGACCTTTACATCACAGCAACTACTAAAATCTGATCTAGAGACTGGAAATTGCAAGAACACTCTTGTTTAACACTGCTATAAGGGTACATGAAGTAGCATTAATTCATGCTTTCATGAGTGAGTATTAATTCAATTTATGCATGTAGTACATCGTGAATATGTAAATAATGAGCATGTCCCATGCACGTGTTAATGCAGGAATAATAGTAACTAATGTAGGAACATATCTAGGTAGAATATGAGTCTTAAGCATGATAAAGTATTACTGCTTCCTGAATTCATCACCAAATATACTGCTCAAATAAATTAGGGGATAATTCGAAATGAAATGTTCCATAAAGACATGTTGCCTAGTTTTTATGAGCAGTGTATATGCCATGCATATAGCCATAGAATATGAGATAGCATTAAAACAAATGAATGAAAAAACTACAGTTTGTGTTTGTTACACCAAATCACTGATTGAACTGCAGACTGCAAAAAATATTTGAAGGTCTGTGACTCATGTTCACATCCTGCTCTCTTACACGGCCCAAGTCTTTTTCTCTTAACCAGTGATTTATGCACCCACAAAACTCTATTCCAATTTTGACTATGTAAATTGGATGGCAAGTCCCTTCCAATGGAAGCCAAAAGTTTATCAACACTTTATGCTGAGTACATGATTTGTAATGCACAACATTGTATTAAAGATCAAACCATTTTCATTTGTGATCTTACTGTATTCTGTGCATGTGTTGCTTAATGCTGTTTGTTCCAGTGTGCCCCACTCTTAAGTGTGCAAAAGATAACACAAATGAAATCTTTTTGAAGGTACCAGCAGATAATGCACTACCACATGCAGAATGAGGAGTATTCAAAGGTAGTAAAGGCTTGTAATGACTATGGACATAAGGAGGCCTGTCTGTGGGAGCAGGCTCTGGGCTACTTTGCACGGAAAGAAGAAGATTGTAAAACTTACATCAGTGAGGTGCTGCAACATATTGACCAGAAAAACCTTATGCCACCGCTGTTGGGTAAGCCAGTAAGATGCTGCCTCATGATGTATAGCGTGACTTCTGGTTTTCACACTTTCAAGTGGAGCATTGCCTGGTTGCAGCAACATTGTTGTTTCTCTTTAGAAATGGTGTACTGAAATGGCTGTAGAGAAAGTTATTGCCAATTTTTAATGTATACATAAACTACAACCCCAAAAGTGTAAAAATTGTGATGGTATGAAAAATGCAAATGTACAACAAAACGCACTGTTTCTTACATGTGCTTTGACTTTTATTTCTCTGCAGGCAGTATGAACCCAGAATATATAATATTTATGAACTGACACAATCCCATACCATGAAAGGTATCTCTGGCTTTTGGAGGTGTTTCTGACAGTAGTTCTTTAGGTGGTTCTTTAGGTCCTTTACATCTTTGGTCCGGAGAAAAGTGTCCATTTCTTTAAAAAAATAAAAAAATAAAAGAAAAAGATATGCAATATTGATTCATCTGACCACAGTACAGGTTTCCACTGTAGGATGGTCTTTCCCAGATGCTTCTGAGTCCACACAAGTCAATGCCACTTTTAGACATTTTTTGACAAACTGGAGATCCCCTGGCCATCTTTGCTCCTAAGACATTTATAGATACTGCTTTTATACCACATCATGATTATAATCACCTGTTTGAAATCACAATGATATAGTCTTTTTAAATTAATTACTAAATCTAACTCTAAATTACTAACTCTAAACTGTCCTTGCCCCGACTGGTTTTGGAATGTGTTGCAGGCCTAAAACGCAGGAATAGATGTTTATTAACAAAATAAATGATGTTGACCAGACACCGCATGAAATAGCTTGGGTTCATACTATCTGCAATGAAATAAAAGTCAAAGGTAATTTAAGGAACACTGCATTTTTAAAAAAAGTTATTGTTATAACTTTCTTATTTGAATCCGATTTAGGGTTGTATGAGACTCACTAAACAAATCTTAGCATTGGCTTTAATCAATCCCCCTTTACTACAGAAAATACATATGTTTACATTTTACTAAATTTACATTTGAATCAGATATAGAGCTCATGAGTTTCCTCTGTCACAGTGGTGCAGACACTGGCTCATAACTCCACAGCAACGCTTTCAGTAATCAAAGATTACTTGATTAACAAGCTGCAAAGGGAGAGTAAGCAGATTGAAGAAGATGAGAGGAAGATCCAGCAGTACCGCGATGAGACGGCACACCTGCGAGCTGAAATTCAGGAGCTTCGTACAAGGTAACTAATGAGACTTTTGTAAAAAAAGACAAAAAAAAACGGTCACCTGTAAAAATGTAAGTGTAGCATTCTTCTGTACTTAACGACATATAAATATAAAAGTTTTGTTTCAAAGATACAACTGAAAATACTAAACTGTTCTATCAATGCTAAAACTTTTGTAGTTATGGAAATTCACAATAATTATAGAAAATACAATTATATACTGTTACCACCCTGTGTAGAAGAAAGACATAACACTTAAGAGTATGGTATGATGTAACTGACATTTTGGTTTGACACATGCCAAATATGAATTGATTGACAGTGTTTCAAACTACACAGAAGATCAGTCATATGAACTCGTAAGCCAACAAGTGAATGAGAAGCAGTTTACTGTATACTTATAGGTTATAAAGAGTGTGCAGGTAATATGGGGGAGGAAAACAAAGGAGTTTTACTTACAATAGGTCAGGCACATACACTTACAAACACAATTTACAGATTGTTACAAATAAGAAGTGGAGACTCATGCACACAAACACAAGTTGCACAAGAAATAAGGTAGTTGCACATGACACATTACTGCTCTGAAATACCCTGCTCTTCTTCTGAATATACAGTATCAATTGGCTTTAATGTCTGTCAAGCATGTCAGGTAAAGCATTAAAAGTGCTGCAGTACATGGCATGTGCTGTTGTTTAACCCATACTTTACTCACTCACTCTTGACTGGACCTAACCAGGAGCACAGGGCAAGGAGCGAACCAACCCTAGACAGGATGCCGATCCATCTAGGGAGCACTCACAGACAAACAGGTGGCAGCCAGCACAGAACTTCAACACAATGCTACATGTTGGTCTAGGGTTGGGGTGCTGCTGGTTAAACCCTGGCTCCCTGCAGCTCTGAATTGGATTAGGAAATTGAAATTTGAAAATGAATAACTGAAAACTTTAAACTGCTAATGAAGAAAGTGATATGCTCACTGCAGTGTGAAGCCAATGTCAAGTTTCCATTATAGGTGAGTTTTAAGGTGACTGGTGTGTAACTGGTGTGTGTTATCCTATAGTTATACAGAGAAATGCCAAAATTGTGGTAATTGTTCAGGCCTAGATAGAAATTATTTTGGACAAAAAAAACCCACTGGAATATTTAATGTAAATTTAATGTCAATTATATCCATTTTGCACCCCCACCCCACGACTGCCAGTGCAAAGATTTTCCAGAAGACGAAGTGCAGCATGTGTAACAGCCCTCTAGAGTTGCCATCTGTGCATTTCCTGTGTGGTCACTCCTTCCATCAGCATTGCTTTGAAAGCTATGCAGAGAGTGAGGCAGAGTGTCCCACCTGCACTCCTGAGAACAGGAAGGTGATGGACATGCTGCGAGCACAGGAGCAGAAACGAGACCTGCATGAACACTTTAATGGACAGGTGAGGCAAACAAGCACGTCTCCCCATTGCAACGTGTACGTCATGGCATACTTTGTTGCACAGATTGTACTGAATTTAAATTGAACCTATATTCCTTGTTGAATATCATGCAAATAAATGCAGTGTTTTTGTTGTTTACTTTTGCAGTTGAGAAGTTCTAATGATGGTTTCTCAGTGGTGGCAGATTACTTTGGCCGTGGAGTTTTCAATAAACTGACACTGATCACCGATCCTCCTGGTGGCAAGGCTGGCCAAGGGAATTTGGTGGCTGACTTACAGAGGGACCTGCTTATTCACACCAAGAGAAACGCCTGAGAGACACTAATCCGTATGGTGGGAGCTGAACTTGGATTGATCTTCCAATTTGTCCTATGAAGTCTAATTTAAGTGCAAGGGTATTTGATACAATCCTGTTTCGCTTTTTTAAGTCTTGCCTAGTAAGCTCATGGCCTGATTCTGTAGACGTGGATTTTGTACATGTAGTCATCATAATTCCTCAAAACACTTTTTTGCAACATTAAGAAACACGTAACTGAAGTGTATTCAAACATAGAAGCTATAAACTGCATTGGTTATGATTAGCTTATCAGTATTTTGTGGGCCCCTATGCACCTCATGTCTTGATATACTTTTATCACCACTTGAAGTCTTTTTGTACTTTTTAAAACCCAACTATCTCATTGTCCTGACCCACAGCATTTTCTCACTGTGATATATTTACATTACCAACACAAAAAAGTAAACACAGTTAACTGGTTTACATGGGTAACTGCTCATGATAAAACAATTTTTAAAAGATTGGAAGAAAAGCTTCATTTATAAAGTGACATATTGCAAATGTAGCTTCTTATGCAGACATGCAAACACCAATGCTAAATTTAAATGAAAATAATTTCATCTTGTTAAGACCGCTGAACGTAATTCTGTTCTTCATTGTCCTTTAAAATGTACAGATTATACATATTTGAACATCTTTTGGGCCGTTATGGTGGTATAGTGGGTTACTGTTGTCACCTTACAAATCCAGAGAACCAGTTATGAGGCCTTCCTGAGTGCTGTCTGTGTGGAGTTGCCTTGCTATCTTTGTCTTCATGAGTTACCTTCAGGTAATCCCACAAGTCCTCCCACATTTCAAAGAAATTGTCTCTAAAGTGTCCCTGTGAATGCAGCGTTGGTTCCCACCCTGTGCCCCATATTTGTCATGATATTAACAAATGGTTCCAAATAAAGCATAATTTACTGAATAATCCAATCCTTTATTCTCAACTCTGTTACCACCTAGGGTTGCACAGTAATAACAGGATTGAATATTCTCAATTTTTTGTAATATAATGCAAATAAAAGTCACTGAATTAATGACTGAATTAACATGTAATAATATTTTATATTGTTGTATTAGACTTCTGTAGAGGAAAGAACAAGGTCTAAAAATCATAAGCATGATTAGGAATAAAATGTGAAAAATCATGAAACGTTTTATCAGCGTTCGGAAATAACATCAACATTCTTTGAACATTTAAAGATGATTGCATTAATGCAATATTTGGTAACACTTTACTTTGTGGGGCTCAAAGATTATGAACTCATGAAGACATAATGCTAAAGTATAATGCTTAGAATTCATGCCCTCTGTTAATTACTACTGAAATTCATGTATTGCTCCTGCATGAAGGCAAGCGTGACACATGATCACGCCATATAAAGTCATAATGACTTATGATAAATGAGGTGTTTAAATGAATGATTACTCATGCATGAAATGCTGCATGAGTTAATGCTTTTTCACATAGCCTTATAGTAAAGTGGTACCCAATATGTACTATGTAGAAACTAACATGTAGTTACTACAATCGTCAATCAAAGAAACAACTGTAATCATTTCTGTGTAATAAAAGAAGTGTGAGAACAACGCAATAGTTATGTAATAAACTGTTATTTTAATGTGTGACAGAATAAACCAGTTACACTGTAGGTTGTACAATACCTATGTCATTGTGAAATAAATACTTGTACCAAAGTTGGCAGTAGTCACACCTCCTCAGTTTCTCCCTACCCTAAGGTTAAGAGCTTGGGTGTCATCATCGACAGCTCATTATCTTTTCAATCTGATGTTACTAATATTACCCTGTCGGAATAGTTTCATCTTCGTCGTAATCTTAATCATCTCCGTCCCTCCTTTATCCCTCATACCGCGTCTGTCCTTGTTTATAATCTTATAATGTTACCTCTAGCACTGATACTGTAATTCTCCATTATGGTCTCCATCACACATCCCTTTATAAGTCCAGAACGCAGCTGCTCGTATTATCTCCAAAACCTCCACCATTCCACCATAGTACCCCTGTGTCACATCTCTTCCATATTGCTTAGATTTTCCATTCCTTATCGTGCCCTTTGCCCACCTTAGCACTATAGCTGAAGGCTCTGCTCCCAAACTGTTTAATTCCCTTCCACCTATCTGTAATATTGATTTTCTTCCTCTTTTGAAATCTAGACTTAAAACTCTTAAAAATAGCCTTTTATTTGTAATTTTTCCAATTTTTCTTGTTTAATTCAGTCCCTGTAAACTGCATATTTTATTTTGTGTGTTGTTTGTTTTCCTTTTATTCTTGTAAAGTGTCCTTGAGGGTCATAAAAAATGCATCATGCAGTAGGTTAGAAATGCAGTGTCAGTAATAAGGAAAAGTTTCACATTACACCTATAACGTATTAAAAGTACATATAAGACTATTAACGCAAAGGCTTACGTTATCAAAAACAAAATGAATGCATTTTATAAAAAATATTTAGGCTTCATTTGTTCTTTATTTATCCATGGTAACACTAAATTGGCCTATTCAGTGTTTACCAGGTTTATTTGTTATGCACGGTTGTGCCGGTACGACTGATTGGCGAGCAGGGGGTAACAGCTGTGCCCCTTTAATGTTGTGTCCCAGTACAACATGTAGTCCGGAAACATTTCTGAGGGAAAGAAAAACACAATGGAGCATAAACACACAAAACGCTACTGCTAATCGGCTCTGCTTTTGTAACATCGCGAGATCTGTCTCCATAGGTAACAGTACACTCTTCAGTTTACATGGAGCGGTCTGAGCGACAAAAGGTTTGTTATTAGTAATCTGCTCGTTTATGTCAGAGCGCACGTTTTAAAGCTTTATTGATATATTATGTTGGACTATAGTGGATAAGTTTAACTTGAGTTTGCTCCTAAAAAGTCCAGGAACTGTCTTGGCTTGTATTTGGCTTTATGCAACTGTTAGCTAACGGGTTAGCATGCTGCTTACCGTTAGCCAAACTATGCTGCCCACTAACATTAGGGGATATTTCAAAGTAATATATTCCATAATTAAATAACCTACACTAAACAGCTACGGGCTACTCTAGGCAGCTGAATGATGTCATTCACAATTTTGCGATGAAAAATAAGCATACGCCTGAAATAAAGCGATTAAAAAGCTTTGGATTATTTTTCAGTCAATAAGAAAAAGCAAATGTAAACTCAAATCGTGATTGAGTAACAAGTGACATATTCATGGAGGTGAACAGAAAAATGTCAAACTGGACGACAATCAAAGCATAGTGAGCAACAAGGCTACGTATCAAAATAGAGAACGGAGATGTACACTGATTTTAAGAGATGTCACAGAACCAAAGCTTGAATACCAAAGTGTGTGACTTCTGCTCCTTCAGAAATGAGTCAGTAGGAATGGGGTATGTGAGACCATAAGGAAGTGTGGAATCTAGAGTTCTGGAAATGAAAGCCAGTTCACTTTTATAATAGCTTAAAGGGATGATTAGTAATTTAAAAACACTGCTTGTTTTCCCCTCTCCTGCACCAGCCAGCTAAGATGTGTTTGAGCAGCCCAAGGTCAGCCATGTGGAATTCTTATAATTTATTATTATCTCCCCATAGAAATTAGTCGACTGATCTCTAGCAGAGTTATGTGCTATTTAAAAAAAAAAGCAGAAGCAAAACAGTTTAACTTAGTGAAATTTAGCTCGCTTGCAGTTCTGCAGTGTATTTTGGGAACTGTGTGGTGGCACATCGGTTAGGTCATCTCCCAGCTCCAGTGTTACCTTTGGACTCCATCTGTGTGCAGTTTGCATGTCCTCCCTGCGTTTGCGTAGGTGTTCTCCAGTTTCCTGCCACAGTCCAAATATGTTTGTTAGGTTAATGGGTGTCTTCAAAGTGCCCTTAGTATTTGAATGTCCCTGCATCGTGCCCTGTGCTGCCAGATAGGCACTGGCTTTGTTGTGACCCTGTCCAGGATTAAGTGGATAAGAAACTGAATGAATGAAATGTAATAAAAATGGGAATGGTTTAAGTCAAGACAAGATCCGGAGGAAATTACTGATAAACATTCTTATAGATGGGTCAAAGAAAAAGCAAAATCCTTAGGCATACAGGTACTATGAAACCAGTTCAGGGGAAACGACTGCAGGACAGAACCGAACTCTGTAATCGACAGACAGGACTTTTTAGTTCTTGCTAGAACTGGAATATGACCCAGAGTGGCTCAATAGCTACAGTAACTACTGGTGCCAGTAAAAGTCAAGAAGTTATGAATATGTAAAACATAAATACGTATCTGAGAGTTTCTCAAGTTTCTGTGCCTGTTGGGCCAGGGGTGCCCCCGTGACAGCTGGAGGCAAACTGGTATCGAATGCTAACGTTTGAAGAAACAATGATTAAATATTTTTGCTGAGAGAAAATGAGAAACATTTTAATAAAATAACAAATGACCAACTTTTAAGCCCAGTGGTGATGTTTGGTATTGTGTGGCAGCCACTTGCACAGGAAATATTATATGGGTTTGGCTTAATATCAACAATCCTAAAAGTTTAGTGAAGAACCTAAAGCATGAATTTACAGTAAACAATTTTTTAAACCTTCCTTAACGTCAACCATGACCTACTTTAAGAAACAAACAATCTACAAAATAAAGTTTTGGAATGGCAGTCATAATCTTCAGTTGAACTAAATTTAACTAAAAATCATACAAAAACAAGCATGTTACCATTTAAGACTTTGTAATGAAATTAAAATGGTGTACTAATTAAATTCCGACATGACCTCACCTGAATGTTTACAGACCCAACTTATAGCCAACCAACCATACGACGAGACATTGGATATCAACGATTCAGAAGAGGTCGCCAGTTTATATACACCAACACCACGACGAACAGGTGTTGTGCGATTATTTTCCTTTAATATTATAAACATTTTAATAAAGAATTATTAAATCATAAAGTGATGTGATTTCAGCCTTCAGTAACACAAGTAGACAGCAGTTGATTAACATGATGAACAGCAGCAGAGATGAGTTTGGAGATGATGTAAAGGTAAGTGAGTCGGATTGCTTGGGGTCTTGGATCTCTTTAAACATGACCAATGCTTTAAACCTCTGCCTAAATTTAAAAGCAGAGAAAGAAAGGGCCACCAGCTAGTCCTCGAGATGCAAGTGAAAATAACGACGACGACGACGATGATGATGATGATGATGATGATGATGATGATTCAGAGGAGACCGAATCTGATGAAGATGAAGGGGAACCAAGTTCAGTTCCAGAAGGGTAGGATCATCATCAAATCCTATATGCACATAATGATATATATATCGGCCGTCACTAAACATTTTTACAGCATGTACTGCAGGCAACAGGAACCCATACAATCTTCTGTTAATCTTTGCACAACTTTCCAAGAAGTTAACAGGCAGGATATGATGTGGCAGCATTACTTTATATCCTGTTTATACGCAAAAGGAAATATCCCCTAATTTTTGTGAGCAGTAGATTTAAATTCAATCATTTAATTAATGTTCAGCAGTACTGACATTTGTTACATGATACACAGGAAGCTCCATGTCAGGGGTACTCGGTGAAAGCTGCAGTAAGGCCCAGTCATGCACCATACTAACTGATTATAAGAAACTTTAAAGAACTCTCCTCACCAGGGATGTTTGCTTACAGGGCATATGATCCAGCAGATTATGACCATCTTCGTGTTACAGCAGAGATAAAAGAACTTTTTCAGTACATCACACGGTAAGTAGCACATAAGTTCATACACAATCCCACACAAACCACAAACACTTCTGACTTTTATCTCAGACTGATGGAACGAGACATAAAATGGAAACTAATGCGTAAACCATGTGCCACATATTCATTTATTAGTATTTCCATGGTGCCTGATTATTATTGTGGATATAAATATTGTTTTTTTTTTTTAGATACACACCACAGAACATTGAACTAGACCATAAGTTGAAGCCTTTCATTCCTGACTTTATCCCTGCAGTAGGGGACATTGATGCTTTTCTCAAAGTAAGTGCATTTATGTAATCTATGCCATGTGTTTAAGCATACTAGTTGTAGTAAACATACTGCATACTATATTTTAGCGCTATGATTGGTTTTGTCTAAACATAGCGTATGAACATCATCATTATTATTGTGTGAGAGAACGGGCGAGAGCGTACATAATTGTATTTGTATGCGTGTTGTTAAAAGTTTTGTCTCTGACCAGGTTCCACGGCCAGATGGGAAGGTTGATGGTCTGGGTCTGTTGGTGCTAGATGAACCATGTGCTAAGCAGTCTGACCCCACTGTGCTCTCTCTGTGGCTCTCAGAAAACAGCAAGCAGCACAACGTTACTGTGAGTATACACATACTGTGGGACTGTGGTAGCCTAGCGGTTAAGGTACTGGACTATGGACCAGAAGGTCCATTGTTCAAATCCTACCTCTGCCACAGTTGGGTCTCTGAGCAAGGCCCTTAAACCACAATTGCTTAGACTGTATGACTTGTAAGTTGCTTTGGATAAGGGCGTCTGCTAAATTATATAAATGTAAATATACACAAAACCAAAAATGTTTTTATCTGATACTTTCTAGCATTACATATGTACGTAGGGGCCGTAATGACTTATTGTTTCCACTATAAAAAAATATAATTATATGGAAGCTATCAGCTATCTGAAAACTGGTTTTCTGCTTCACAGTGGTATTATCCTAAAGAAAGATCACAATGACTTAATGCCATTATCAGGCTAAAGCCCATTAGTGTGAGCTCCAGCATTACTCATTATTCATGGCTGTCACCAGTCACCTGATATTTGCTTCATCACAAAACAAATCACATGGATACTTAGATACATGGAACTCTTGTAACTACTGCTGTTAAATGTGTTAATGCTTCATTGTTTAGAAATGCAATGTTTGTACTTATTGTTCTTATTGTACAGTTGCCTTCTGTGTCTTAAAGGGCGCTTATTAAATAAAATCTTTGTTGATAAGTAGCGTTGTGTTTGCTTTACAGGAGGTGAAAGTGAAGAGTATTGAGGACCCACAGAAGAACCCAAAAGCCGTAGATAACTGGATTGAGAGCATTAGCGAACTACACCGTTCCAAACCACCAGCTACCGTGCACTACACCAGGCGAGATATGACACACCGTGGCCACATATGACAAATTTTGACCACTGAAGGTTTTTGGTTTAAAATGGCATAAAAAACAAAATGGCTCATACCATACTGGGGATAACTACACACATACCCATTATTTTTGTGAGCTATATAGCTAGCAAACAAACTGAGGTTTTTTAGATATTTATAATACACTGCTCACAAATTGTAAGGGATACTTGAAAAATCCCCTAATTAAATTTACCCTAATATTTGTTAGCATCGTAGTTGAGATTAGCAATGCAACAGAACTAGCATATTCCTGAACTAAAGTCTTGGCAATAAACTCACGTCAGGTTGTTTCCATCATCAGTTCCAGCCCCACCATGCATGGGGCACACCAGAGGGCAGTAAATCCCCCCCTACTATTTACTTTACTTTACTTTAATTTAATTTGACTAGATACATTAGTTTCATCCATACGTTTATCATCTAAGCCACCCAAAAAGTTTGGGTCCCTTTTTGAGTCTTGGTCCTCTCAAGGTTTCTTATAATGTTTATTGTGTTTTGCCTTTCCACCGTCACTCTAGGCTTGCTAAAATTGGAATTTTAATCTAAGATTCCAAAGCTGCTTAACTTGACTTGCAGGTGCTATTCAGGCATCAGCCAGAGGAAGAGAGAACTGTTCAAAACACTTGCCATGAGCACGAGAAAATCAAGTCAAGTCAATTTATTTCTATAGCGCTTTTTACAATACAGTATTGTCACAAAGCAGCTTTACAACAAAGAGGT
>JAVSBV010000043.1:2699771-2717507 GCA_033117975.1 Parotocinclus spilosoma | reverse complement strand
CCAGAGTTTGTGTGTCATGTGGATGTGTGATCCAGAGTTTGTGTGTCATGTGGATGTGTGATCCAGAGTTTGTGTGTCATGTGGATGTGTGATCCAGAGTTTGTGTGTTATGGGGTAAGAGGCAGAAGGGGGCAGAGCAGGGAGAGAGTTCAGCAACCTGACTGCCTGATGAACTTGAAGTTTACAGAGCTGAAACAAAGACCTATGGTCAGATCAGAGAGAGGTTTTTTTCAGATATGATTTTCTATGTACTTTACAATTTGCATGCTTGAAATATAAACAGTATATCTGACTTGTGTTTGTAAAAAACTAGTTCTTGAAACTAGTTTCCTCTTCCTGTTTTTTTATGCATTTGGCAGTGGGCCACATGATGACTGCGTCGTCCGCTCCACACACTGCTACTACAGACATAGAGACCCTAGAGATCTTTCTCTTTTTGTTTTTGACAAAACCTTATAGCACATCTTGTCACTCCACCTTCCCACCTCCCAAAGATCAATGGCTTTGGCGTAAATTATTTTCACAATTGAACATGCTTGTTTCACCATTTTCTTTGACAAATAAATATTTATTTTTCATGTTTGTAAAGCCCCACCCCCCACTTCACTATGTAAAACCAACTGATGCTGATTTTCACCATTAGTATACAAAGCAGCAGTGCCACTTTTTCTTTAGATCACAACTCTTTTGTTTCTGCAATTTCTTTTGTTTCTGCTGTTGGCAAAAACGGCGAGTGCTTTATCGCTGAAAATATTTGTCCTATCTAAGTATCTGCTGATTAGTAACTTAGTGGAATTTTCTGTCCAAGAAGAATTATGGTTACTATGTCTGAAAGTGACTTTCTTATTTTGATGCTTCTTCAGTGGACATTTATTGGTAAGATATTTTAGTTTAGCATCATTATGAATACATTATTACAATTATAATACAATTATTTATTGTTGTGTAAATGTATACATTTATACATGTATGTGCTACTTTAATATACAGTTATGAATCTTGTCACATTCTACTATTTGTTACCAATCACAGTACCGATCTGATTTTGCAGGCCGGGGTACTGATGCAGAGCGAGTGATAGGAGTGTTACATGGGCAGGTGGAGCTCTGCAGGAACCATAGACACACTTCAAATATAAACGGAATAGAATGGGCTAAATATGGGAATGAAAACTCAAAACGTTTGATATGCATGTATCAGAAGAATACAAATTTTACATGCTTCCCAGATTGCCAAAATATGTATTTACAGAACATGAGTCTTATTTTACACAATTTGAGTGCAAAAGATGAGGGTTTTTATGAGGAGACAGTTTTATTTGAAAATGGCACCAAAACATTTCTTAACATCACTTTATCATTGCTATGTAAGTATTCGAATTAACAACTTTTTAAAGTACCTTTCATGTGTGATTTTTTTGGGGAGTTATGAGTTTTGAAAGTACACTAGCATTTTGGGTTATACATTGTTTTATTTTTTACATCAGTTGCATCAAAGATTGTGGTCTCCTCATCTAATGGCACTCTGACCCTGACATGTGAAGTCAGGGGGGAGTTTATGGTTCTGCGATGGTTGCGAGATGGACTTCCACTGCCAGTCGATCAGAGATTCTCCTTCAGTGAATTAAACGAGACCATAAAGGTGTCCAATCTCACCAGCGTAGACTGTGCCACATACACCTGCCAGGTTTCAGATCAAAGCGGAACATCACATGAGGCACATATTACCATTAACGGTGAGATATGTGTGAATTTACAGTTTTTGGAATTTATATTAGTAAAAGTTGAAGACAACGAGTGGAACTGAAAGAAGTGTTGTTTTTATGAGTAATTGTAAATGTAGTAAATTGGAGTATAATTTCATAAAATGTTAAATATTGGTTTTGTTTATTTTTGTATATGGAAAAACAACTGTGCGTTAAAGCTCCTGTTATGTACTGTTCAATTAGGGGTAAATTTGGCATTTTCTACCAACATGAATATGGCTTCTGTCATCTGACTGGCTTTATGACTTTGTCCAGACAGTGCACATAATACACAAATTCAACATGATGCAAATTATTCAAATGTGTTACATCTTTGTTGTTCCAGTCAGATCTGTGTATAGAAAATGAAAATGAAAAGTACAAAATTGTAGTAATGACTAAGAAAGGGGATGCTTAAAAGGTGTAAAAAAAAAAAAAACCCAATTGGTAATGAGGAATGTTTAAAAAAATACTTAATAAGCAGTTTCCAACCAATTTAGATTACAAACACCAGTGATGTAACACAGTAGGATGATTAAATATATATCCATAGGAATTGCTTGGATGTTGTTTTTCTATTTTTAGATAACATCACTAACGTTTGTCAGAACAAGAAGGTTTATGAGATTCTGATTCTTGTACTTGCACTTCTTATTATTCTACTTTTGTTCATCGCTTTGTACATCTACAAATATGGTAAATACAGTTCTTTTTCATTGTTAATGCAATACGATGTATAAACCTGTAAATTTACTGTTGGCTTTAAGAATATAAGACTGCAACAATTAGTATAATACCATTGTGTACCTTAGGTCTGGCCTAAGTGATCTAAATGCAATAATTAATATGAAAATGAATGTCATTTAATACCGTCAGCTCAAGCACATTTTAAGGGTGTTCTGTTTGTGTTTAAAGAACATTCCTGACAGAAGTTAAAAATATTTTGTTTTTAAAAGTATAGGCATTGTGATGCATTTGTTGATTGATTTTACCTAGTCTGTTCAGGCTAACCGTATGGTTTTTTGGGGGGGTTTTCTTTGGCTTTAGACACAAACAAAACAGACATCATCAGCATGGAGGGTATGAAGGCCCAAAAATGTCATATTCTATGTCCTGTTGTAGATCATCCTCTGAAGTGATCTCACTTTTTTTTTGCCATTTACAGAACCTGTTTACAACAATTCCAACTTTGTCCAGGTAATAGGATGAAAATCAGCCACTTTGAAGAGCATTTTATTTGACATACAATGGATTTTTTTCCCTTCTAATTAATAATATTTCAGATACCTTCTGTATATAATGTACTATTTGTGTTTCTTTAAAGGAAGCATCTACTACTAGTGTGAGCTTTTTGCCATATGTTTATTCAAGCCCTGAAAAGCTGAGAGCTCCACATCTGATCGATCAAGCTGAAGATTCTTGCTACTCCACTATTGCAGTATATAAACATTTAACCAAATGACCTCAAAATGCACTGCTCACAAAAATTTGGGGATATTTCAAAATAAAAGTCTTCTTCTGGGAACTTCTTTGTATTCATTTTGAAATATCCTCATTTTTGTGAGCAGTGTATTTTCTTCTATTGCTGATGATTAGATACATGTATGTTTTAAAAGTCTTCAAGCGAATGGCATAAATGATCATTTATTCATATTAATATTTTTTTTTCATTTATTATAGCTAATTATAATTGTGTAATATTTGACCTGTCACCCCCAGGGCTCAAACCAGCATTGCAAGTATCAAGGTACATACAGTCACTAATCATATTACAATGGGCCAGAATAATATGTATTTTGTTTATGCTTCTTAAGCAAACCATCCAGACTTGAGCACATCAGATGCTAACAGCAATGGTTCAGTATGTAATATTTTCCTCTGTAAACAAATGACAATGTGTACATTGTGTTTTATCTTGTTATTTAATTCCAGGAGTGGTTTGAAAAATCTAATAAATAAATCTAAGTAACTTATGTCATATTTATGCAAAAATGCTGAAAATTCCAAAAAAGAAAAGTCCAAAAATTTGAAATGCAGTGTTTTCAGATAGTATGAGCCCATACTAATTTATGTTTTATCGTGTCAACTTCATTTCATTTGTTGAGAAACACCCATACTCGCATTTAAGGGCCGGCAAATGTTTAAAAAAAAGAAAGTTGACGCGGGACAATTTTGGATAAGCCAAACCAGTTTGTCAACTAGTACGTGGATAAATTCTAAAAATGTTTGTAGTTAGTAAAAGAAAGATTGGAAGAAATTTTTATTGGATGCTGTGGGCTGTGGACCAAAGTAAAATAAATCCAGATTATTATCAGCTGCAAGTCTACAAGCCAGTGTCTCCCATGGTATGGGGGTTGTGTCAGTGCCCTTGGCAAATTAATAGATTATGTATTGAGATTTTTGAAACAACAACCCTGTGATTAATGGGGTTAATGGGACCAGCCGCTTATTCGGACCAAATCCTAAATTACGGAAACGAATCCTATTATATATGTGTAATGTTATTCGCTTATTTGGACAAAAATTCCGCCTAATCAGACCAAAGAATGTGAGAGCGAATAAGAAAAAGAAGCCAAAATTCGCCAATTGGCGACCATGGAACGATTTTTGGGATCCCCGAGAGATGTATGTATGTATGTATAAAATAACGTATGAACTTTAACACATTAACTGAACTGCATAAACAGAGAAGGACAAGTCATTTAGGGGACAGGAAAAAGAGAAAACATGCAAAGTAATGACATGGAGGCATATGGGTTGTGTGGAAAAATTCCACCAAAAGCTTTAATTTACATTAGTAGACATAAGTGGAGTCTCTGCATATATGCCTAAAGCAAAGATGTATTGTGACATTTCCAAAGCAATCAGTGGTATATACCAAGGCAACAGGATGCAAAGGACACATTCCCTTTCCTTTCCTTCCTTTCATGTGAAAACATAAATACCAAAAGAACTAAACTGTATTTCTTAAGAACAGGGAAATGATAATTACATCATCTCACTAATGTGGAGTGTGACTTCTTTGTGTACACTCATACAATGGAACAAATCAGTATGTACATTGTGAACAGAAAGGGAGCCTGGAACACTCTCTGGGTGGGTTTCTATTTAAAGACCGTGAAAGTGGAGCATTGGGTTTCCTTTATGACTAAAGTGCTAATGGAACATTATTTACAACATTGCACATTAAGTATGAAAATCTAAAGTGGAGTATTCAGATAATTTCACAGGTCTGTTGTGTGCAAAAGGGAGGTTACAAATTCAGGGGGACAAAGAACTAAACAATAACAATTCTTAAAAACCAAATTATTTTATTTACTAAGTAAATCATTTAGCTATTTTAGCCTGTTTCTTTCTGACTAGGGGTTTGGTTTGTTCTGTTATAACGCCCTACGTGGCAGCCCTGAGAAAACATCACCACTGTCAGTCACATTTTAAAAGGGGGGCTTGTTTGAAGAGATGTAATGATACAGAGAGCACCCTATTGCAGCAGGAACCCTCTCTCCAGTGCACAAAACTGCCAATTGGTCAAAACCCATAACGTGAAATCATCAGCATGGTGAAGTTGTTTTAGCTTCATTTGAAATGGGACTGGAAAACAAGACCTGGCTACACTTAACTGACTGCTATATTTTCTTGTATTCTGTTTCTGTTTAAACAATAAATAATAATGAACATTTAAGCAATTTTGTTTGGAAATAAATTATTGCTTTTCCTCAAGTTTAATTTTTTTTTTTAATTTCCTTACGACATGTTTTTTAATTTGTTAAATGAGCTTGTAGAAGTCAGCAAGTTTATCCAGGCCTTAATATAAACACTGCTAATTGTGGGAATGATATGCTACATAACAAAAGGACAATAAGAAGAGTCTTGGAAGAGAGATAACCATTACACTGGCTATGCCACAAAACCTCACCAGTCCCACATACCATCGTTATTATCATGGACACAAATAGTAACTCTCTGAACATTCTTATTCCACAAACCATACTTCTCAAACCTGCAATAATGCTGTCAGAGTAACATGTAAAAAAACTCTCCGATACAGACATCAGCATTCATACTTAAGGCAAGTGGTGACCAATACATGAGAAAGCCTCCTACCATATGACGTCAGTTTAAGTACTAAAACGATACAATTTCCTGCCCTGCTGATGTTTTTAACCTTTGTGGCTTAGAGTTTCCACAAATGTGAGCTGAGTGATAGTTTGTGTTTGCGCTTACCAACATTTCTGAAGAGAACATACAAACTATCCGTGTTAGTTTTGTGTATAGGGCCAGTCAAAGCGGTTTAAGTGATTCGCATCACGTACAGGAAAAGCTGCTCGTTGTTGGACTGTGATCGTTTCTCATTTTCATGCAGCTGTTTGTGGGGGATGAGTAAAGCAGGAACTTTACATGAAGAGTGATTTCATGCTTACACTGCTGCTGTGTCCTCAGCATGTATCCACATTTCATACACTTATTTTAAAATGAATGTTAAAGTATTTAACCTAACTTTAAATATGTAATACTTAAATAGATGTATCTTACTATGTTGGCAGTTTTTTTTTCATATTCTAATATGAAAATTCTCTCTTCCTTTCCTGCAGGGGTCTGGTGCCTATCCTCAGAGAAGACAGACAAGAGGCATAAATATGTCCTGGATAGGTTGCCAGTCCATTACAAGACCAACCGGGGTCACTGTTTCATGAAATAATCATCAGCCTCCCCTTAGACTTCTTTAAGACCCCTCTTAGACCACTGCCACACCCAAACTATATTGGCAGTTGTTTTCACACCCTGAAAATATTTCTGGCTTTAACTTCTTAAGAAAAAGCTCAACAAGGTGTTAGTGGAGAGACTAAATATGGGTGTTATATGGACAAAGTCTGTACAAGATTCTTTTTCGAGAAAAACATATTGGTCACCACAATGCAATTACCACACACACCACACACTCATAAAGCTCGCATGTCAGGCAACATCTCAAACCAGGAAATCTAAAACAGTAGAACTTCTTACACCAGTAAAATGTTTTTCAAAGTAGCATTTTTTAAACAAAGTTATACATTATATATTTATAAATAGTTCTGTTCTGTTGTGCCCATATATAAGTAGTAAAATATAGTGTCATATTTCTTTTAAATGATGTTGAACCCTTTTAAGTTGTATATGAATTAAAGCATCATTTCGCTTTTTTTTTTAAAGTTTAGAAACAGCTACATGTACAATTTCAAAATCTTCAAAAGAAATCAAATAAAGGGGATGCCAACAAAAGTAAGCACAACATGAACAAATAAGGAAAGGGGAAACTGCATAGATCCCAGGTTTGGCGAGATGTGAAGGGCAGCAGATTGTGGGGAGAAGGATCCTGCAAGACAGTGTGAGACCATGAAGCCAAGAAAACTTATACCAGAATGATGACGTGGTGTGAAGACCAACCATCTTCCAGTATCCTGACCTGTTTAAACTTCAGCTGGGATTAACATGAACAAAACAGCCGGTGTAAATGTGGATGCACTAAATGATTTTTCTTCATTTGAAATACTAGCCAACATGTATACAAATAGTCTGTTTTTGTCGAGGCCAAAACCCTTTGTGGTGTACATTCAGGAACATTCATGTTGACAGTGAAAAATGCAACATAACAGATAAATAACAACATACAAACAAAATCATATCCACTAATTATCAACAGTATCGTAATAATTTATAATGTGTTACAAAGGATGCCTATGTTTTTTTGCAGTCCAAGTACCCTGACAAGATAGTGTCTTCCTTATAGCTTCTCTTTGGAAGGAATCCAGATATAAGGTCCAGACTGCTCCTCGATCACCATCTTACACTGAGTGTAAATGTCCTCCAATGTGTCTGCTTGCACCAGCGCTGTACAAAAAGGAAGAACAAGAATAAAACCTTGTGATAGTGCTTCTCATGCTTTTACGATCATTTCTGTGTAAGAAATGTAAACATACTCACAAATGTCACAATGTTAACTCAGGGCTTGGCTTTATTTTATTTAATGAACAAGGTTATGGTCAGACATATGAACACGGGTCGGTCTAGCATGGCCAGTTAACCTAATGCATGTCTTTGGGATGTTGGAGCAATAGAGAGGCCTTTAGTTGCTTAGTAGTTACTTTTTTTAATTAATGGACTTGCTCTTGGAGTGATCTTTGGTGGGTACCAAAGATCACCACTCCTACAAAGGGTGACAATGGTCTTGAATCTCCACCATTTGTGCACAATATGTCCAATATGGCTGATTTTGTAACACTATAAGCATCAACAAGTATATGCTTTTTCTGATGATGTTCCTACAATATCTTTATGCAGAAATATAAGTCCAAAGAATTTACAAACTTTCTCAGCCGCACTGTGTCGCTTCACTGCAGTGGATGAACTGTTTTGGCTGAAAAACACACCTGTAAAATACTCGCCAAACTCCTGCTCCAGCTTCAATGCCCGATCGTATGTCTTTTTGGCCTGCTCTTCTGTCAGCCTCTTATTCATCTCCCTGAAGTAGAGCAAGTCTTATTTACTCAAAGATACAGGATGTCCTGTCTATATAAACACTGTTATACTGTACAAAAGTAGGAACAGAAACATAGTATGTAAGTACTTACAGTAAAGATTCAGTGGACTTAGGTTTAATAAAGATGGCAATAGGGTAGAGTTGTGCTACTTGTAGCCGCTTTATGGCATTTCCTGATACGTCAAGTATACAGTGCTTTCCCTGAGAAAAACAAAGCATAATAAACAAAACAAGGGTAGGTAACATCAAAACACAAATATTCAGTATAAATATGTTCTATAAAATGTAACTCAATCTAAGCAAATAAAGAGGAAGAGGTTATCAGACTCTGGTAAGCCACAAAGACCTTTTGTTCATACAGTGTCTACACAAGTTCACCAAAATAGTCACCAAATAGACTTAACTGAAATCAAACCCCATTTAAACAGCTTTATTTACACACTCTCTATTCATGACCTTTAAAGAAAAAAAAGAAACTTCTGAAAACTGATTTTAAAAAATACAAACATTACTAAAACTAATACCGGGGTTTAAAAATTGGCCAACCTTATGATTTAACACTTTGTGTAGCCAAATACATTTTTCGTTAATTGTAGCCAGTCATATATTTAGATAAGTTTCTTCTAGCCGTGCACACTTAGACTAAAGAATAATTACCCATTTTTTCAGAATTGTTTAGGAACAGTCAAATTTAGTGGCCGTACATTATCCTTAAGAATTTGGGTGTACATGGCAGCATCTTTTCCCCAATAATTGAGGTGGGGTTGGAACACTGAACCTTCTGGTCCATAGTCCAGGACCGCTATTCTACCACAGTCCACAGGAAGATTGTGTTACACTAACAACTGTCCCTGTTAATTATGAAACTTTTTGACACACGTTTTACTTACCCTCTCAGCTACGTATCTAACTGACTGAACGCTGGTCCCATACAGGTTGTCATTATATTGCCCGGCCTCGATGAACTTGTGCTCTTGGATGTCCTTCTCCATCTGCTCCCGTGAGGTGACAAAGTGATAGTCTCGCCCATCTACCTCATAATCTCGCCTTGCTCTGGTAGTATCTAAGAAATCACAAAATTGTAAACAAACCCTTAAATTAACGTTCACTTTTCTAGAGCCACATCCAATCAGGGTAAGAGAAACCCAGCTCACTAATCTACAGCTAAGCTACCATTTAGTATATAAAATAGGGTTTTTATCCTTGATTAGATAAATCAGAAAGATTGCAAAGAATTTCTTCTTGGTTAACTTAAGAATGGCAGCACATGAATGCTCTAGTCCTTAAGTAAAGCAAAACTAAATTAGGTAATGACAAAAAAAAACAATTTTTCGAATTCCCTAACACGTCTTTTAGTGGTGTTTACTAAGTAGGTTTACTTTGTTTAATAAGACACTATCCAAATTAGTATTATGTTTCAGTTTCTGTGGTTATGGGGGCACTAATGCATGAAGGGTTCATTACCTCTATAAATACATCAATAAAGATCTTGTTTATTGATGATATCTTTTTGCACTTACCCATTTGCCCTGAACTGTTATCCGCTTCAAGTGAACAATGATTAAAAGATACACAGATAAATGATAAAGCAAAAACATACAAAAAAGGCAAACAGTACATTTTTTGCAAACGCAAAATATGAAACGCCACAACCACAAAAATGGAAACATTGCAAATGAAATTAAAACACAACATATAAGGGATTAAGGGTATCAGTGAGCTTTTTGCCCAAAACTAAACAAAACAAAATAAAACAAAACTGCACATATTCACTGACAATAACCATTGCAGTAGTTTCCACTTTATCAACTGCAGAGCAGGAGAGAGTAAGACAAAGTTATTTTTCTTTATAGAATATGAAGTCTACATAAAACCTTCTTCACCATGCCTGCTAAACTACACTTCTCACAAAAATAGGGGATATTTTATTGGGATTAATTCATTTTGAAAATCCCGTAATTTTTGTGAGCAGTATAGTTGGTACCAAGATTACATTAAATTATACATTTGTTTAATGCTTTGGAATGTATTTGTGTTAACTTCACATTAATCGCTAATAAAATGCACCAAGTGCATTATTAGTTGCAGTATTAGTTAAGATTTAATACACATCATAATATTTTCCAGTATAATTATTCTTAATAGTAGCCAAATATAATATAATATGTTTAACCTTGCTTAAAATGACCCAGAACTTCTGTCCTAAACTGGATTTTGAGCAAAAATGCTCCAGCTGCTGTATAAAGACTCTTAGAGGCCACTATTGGGTAGTAAATCTCTTTGTGAGAGATCAACTAGTGGTAGACAGTCTATGGTGCACTTGAAGACGAGGACAATTGTATATGCTAAATGTGCAGACTTACAAAACATTTCAAAAAATCTTAAGTAGATATTTTATAGTTAAGTGAAGAAGCAAGTCATTTTAAAATGATTAAGTATGTTTAACTGCAAGCTTTTTATAGGTTGAAAATAAGAGCCATACTACAGATGCAAAAAAGGTAAACAAGGGTAACAACAACAACAACAACAACAAGCCCTAAAAAGTGGAAATTCTGCCATTGAAACACACTGAATGAAATTTAAACTGTAGTTGATTTGTTTCACATAAAAAGATTAAAATAAATAATATATATATCTATCAATTTCTACAGCAGATTACCTGAAGATTACTGATGCAACATTATACACAATTAATGATGCAATGTTACACAATGTGCAGTGTGAATTCATACTTTCAGTGCTTGTACGGTTGCTACACCTCTTATAGGAGGAGTTTTAGGAGCTTTATCAATCCTGGGGTTTATAAAGTTAAAAATCCAGTTTTTAAGTTATTGTGGACCTACTACTAAGAAAGCTATACTTTCTAAAGAAGAGCTTCAGTTGTGTGGTTATGAGCAACATTTTTTTTTCTCAATGCACTTACGTGGAACACATGAGCCAAACTTGTCTGGAAATTCCGAGATGAGGTCATCATTGATCCTGTCCTTCATGGGCCCCAGAATAATCACAGGTCTGGCATAGGTAACTATTTAAAACAATAAAGAAAGACAACATTGCCCTGAGTAACTACGTTCTGACCTCAAAACCAAATGTCTACGCCCATAATAACAGCAACACTAATTTGCAGAACAGCTTGCTAAGTGGTGTGAGATTTTGGAGTGTAGGTTATATAGAGTGAGCGCTTACTTTCCTTTCGTATCACAGGCTCGTAGGAGAGAATTGTGTCCTCTTGGCTTCCTGGAAGAAAGGACACACATGCAGTCATTGTACAAAGGGGATAAACACAGGCTATGCTTTCACCCTCTTAAAAGTGTGTATGAATGGTGCATTAGGAAGCAGACTTTGTGTTACTGACTCCCTTTGTTAGTAGACTTATTGAAAACAGACCCTTCAGGTAATATAATTACTGAATTAGAACATACATGATGCTGAACATAGTCATAATTTGGTTATCTACCATTGTTCAGATTACAGAGATAGACATAAAGCTTTGGCCAAATTAAATGAATAACAGAAGTGTTACATAATCAGAATTCTTAAGGCGGCGACATAGTTAATCAGATTTCTTTATGTAATTAGAAGAGGATGGCTCTAAGCAGCTATTTCTGGATAAGGAGGGATACATCAAATGCCATAAATATCAGAATGTGCCTTTTTCATTTTGGAAGAGGTTGTAATACTCAAATATAAGAATGTAGCCAGTTGCCACCCATGCAAATATGTCAAGGTAGTGAAGAAATAGGGGTTGCCTTAGTACAGCTGGGAACATGTCTGAATCCTAGAAAGCAATGGTTGTGTGGTAGTTATGAGCTGTGCTGAGATGACAGAGACCATACACGGCAGACTTGTTCCCTTCTGACAATTATTATTGCAAAAGGGATTAAGGATTTAGAAGATTAGTTCACAAAGGCATTTTCGAGAATAAACAAGGACTACCAAATAAGCAATAAATTATAACTCTGCATAACATAATCCTACAACATGCATAACCTGGTGCTGCTTTTAGGCATTATATACTGTAAGACACGGTGTGGTCTTAGTCTTAAAGTCTTAGGCCACCATAAGATTTGTTGATTTTAGCAGTGGTATAAAGACAACATGTAATTGACCCAAAAATGTAACACTTGGTTGTGCCACTGCATACAACTTCCTTCCACTGATCTTCATTCCAATCTTTGTGAGCTTTAGCACATCTTAACCTTTTCACTCAGTTGTTACAACAACAGTATTTAACATTATCTAATCAAATAGTGGCCTAAGACTTTAGCACAGTGCTATATATCAAACTTATTTCATCATCATACTCAGTTGACACAATTATTTATACACACTGGCCCGGATGTTTCTGACTTTACGCCACATTATCGCCCTCGGACTGCTTAAACAGTGTGTTAACTGTAGAGTGTTAACAACAACAGTCAGCTCTTTTTTTATATACACCTTCTCTGCACTTCTGTTTTTTTCTTTTTATCCAGTTCTTATATACACTCCCCTACCAAAGTATTTGAACATTGAGACCAAATCCTTTTTTTTTCTGCTGTAGACTGAAAGCATTTGGGTTTGACTTTAAAAGATGAATATGAGACAAAAGATCAACATCAACATTGTTTTATACAACGTCCCAACTTCATTGGAATTGGGGTTGTACTTCAGCTACCTGCTGATTTCACACACACACACACACACACACACACACACACACACACACACACACACACACACACACACACACACACACACACACAATTGTAAGCTAACTTCCTGAGCATAACAGAAACAACACATACAAGAACTTATCTTTCAGTTGTTCATGCATATCTGATTAAAACGGAGTACAAATGACGATGTGGCAATTTTAACCTCTTGAACTGTAACTGTATACTAATAACTTGTAACACAAAGTGGCAAGGGCAAACGTTTGAGATCCCTTTAATTAGAATTCAGTGAGACTCCCTTTGGAAAATTCTCCAAAATGGAGAAATAGGGAAATTGGCCATGCATACAGTGGATCACAGTAATGCTACTCTTTTACTTTCATTGGAAGGTACTTGGATTTTATGTGAGGGTTTCAGTTTGCATACCTGACCAGTATATTTGCTGTTCTATGAAAACATTTACTTGGTTTTAAGATCTTTCCTGATAATTGACTTCTTTAGATAAATTAGTCAGCTATTAGAAAAAACATCCATGGTTGTCTGATGTACAGTACATGCAACAACCTAATTGGATAAAAGAGGTACAGAAGTGAGTTAGGCCTGTAACTGCTGACTTGGATTAAAGCTGAAGGAATGAAATACTAAATATAGAACACTTTTATTAAAAATTGCATATAAACATGTTACTAAATATTAATGAACAGGATGTTGGATATAACAAAATATTAATTAAAATTCATGATATTAATTTTTTTTTTTTTTTTAAAGGTAGCAACGATGCATTAGAGATGTGTCTTACTGTGTGAAAATGTTTAGGATTTATTTAGGATTTTTAAATCTAATTTTTAGACAACTTTATTCATTTATATTTCATTCATTTATTCCTTTATATTCAATCAATTATATTATCCAAATCAATTTGCAAATAGATATGTGTTTTTCAAGAATAGGGAATATGATTATTTAAATTAAAAATAATGAGTTTAATTGTGGGACAAATGATAAAATAAAATAATAAATAATAAAATATGGGGAAATATAATATAATATACCTTATAACCTAAAGCTCAGCCATTTTTTGTAGAGCTTCACTCTACACACACCTGCTATACCTGTCATACTTTTCCAAGTCCTCCTTTTTTTACTGTTCCCCAAAATACCCAGTGCCCACACTGCACCAGATTCAGGACCAGATTTCCCTTTTTACATTCTGAGGGATGCACTCTCAGCACAGGCATGAAAACAAATTCCTAATCTATAACAATTACTATCCCAGTGCTCTAAATGCCCAATGGACTGCCTGTGGTTCTAGAACTGCTGACTGAAATACTTGTAGTTATAAAACATGTTAATTGCAACAGCTCCCTGCTGTGTGTAACAGACGTTAAGTTCTATTCATATCATCAGAGTGCATTCAGAACAGGAAGGAAATTGCTTTGCTGCTAAATAAACGCCATGTTATCGGCTAGAGATCTTTGTGCCTGTTTGACTGAATTCCATTAGTATACTAAAACAACAATGATAGAGCTTTAAATACACAAATAGAATGTAAAGCTTAGTAAGAAGAGGTTACAGCTGTGTCATCATACTCGTCAAACTACATGGCACTTTTATAGTTTATGTAAGAAACATAAAATAAAATAAAAATAAGAAAAATAAAATCCTGAACTAGCACCTACTTTATAAGTGCTATTTTTGCAATAGCAAGGAAGTGGCTGCATAGGTTTTGACCACACTGCAAAGCTACACTTCTCACACAAATTAGGGTATATTACACTAGGGTATATGTCATTGAAATAATAGTTTTGAGCAGTATAGTTCATTTGAATGACAGAACAAATAGCAACTGCGTAGTGTATTACTACCGGTCATCTTTAAGTCTGTGGTCCCAGCTCTCTTCAGATCATTGACCAAATCCTGATGTGTAGTTCTGGGCTGATTCCTGACCTCAAAATCACCTTTACAACGCATGGTGAGATCTTGCATGGAGCCCCAGACTGAGGAAGTTTGACAGTCATCTTGAGTTTCTTAAATTTTCTAATAATTGCGCCAACAGTTGTTGCCTTTTCACCAAGCTGCTTGCTTATTGTCCTGAAGCCCATCCCAGTCATGTGCAGGTCTACAGTTTTGTCCCTGGTGTTCTTAGACAGCTCTTTGTTCTTGGGCATGGTGGAGAGGTTGTAGTGTGATTGATTTGAATGTGTGGATAGTTTCGTTTATACAGGTAACAAGTTCAAACAGGTTAAACTAATACAGGTAATGAGTGCAGAATAGAATGCTTCTTATAGAAAAACTAACAGGTCTGTGAGAGCCAAAATTCCTGCTGGTTGGTAGGTGATCAAATACTTATTTTAAGCAATAAAATGCAACATAATAATTTAAAATCCATACAATCCATACAGTGTACCCAAGATAAAAATTACAGACCTCTCAGCAGTGTATCAAATACTTATTTTCCCCAATGTATTAACAACTGTATTATGTTCTGTGAACCAGTAAAAAATAGACCGAAATGGACATTTGTGTTCTTTTCTTGGTTAGTATTCCTTTGCATTTCTGAGCCTCACTATATTAGTCATCATGTGTTTTTTTTTTTCTCCTTGCTTGTTTTGGACTGCACATCTCCGTTTAACCTTTGTTTCTGTCTTCTGTCTAGTCTTTTCTGCCTATGTTTGGTATCCTTCAGTATGAAACATATGTAACTTGTTTTAGTGATGCATTTACATACAAAGGCATCCTACTTGACCTGCATGCCAGCATTTTCAACAACATAGAGAAAGTGTTATACAAAAACCCAACAAAAATGGTACTGGGCATTAGGTGGGACCATTCCTACAGAGACTTACTCAGCATCTTTGTCCCATACCCGTCGTCCCCTAATCCAGAGATGTCCTACATGAGTTGTCCACAGAAACAGAGTGCGGGAAGTCAAAGAGAGAAGATGGACAGAGAGTGTACACAGAGAGGAGAGAGAAGAATAGTGGTAGCAGCAAAGTTAGAAGAAGGCCATAGAACAGAGCATGCACTGGCATCTCTGGAGTCCCTAAACACACCTAGACATTTTGCCCTGCCAAAGCCTTGTGTCATGTGCCTATGTGTGAACAAATGGGTGCACAATTACTTACGTTCAGAGTCACTGCAGTCTTGCTCATCCAGCTCCTTGTTTTTGTAGAAAGGGAACTTTCGTGAAAAGATGGAGTTCTTTCTACGTTTTTCACTAAATGACTGTGTGGGAGAGAGAGCATGGGGCAGACAGGGAGCTGGAGATGCCATCACACTCATGCTGACAAAATGATAATGGACCAAAACAGATTTGAGAATAAACAACAGCCATAGCAGGACTAATAAAATACCTGTACCCTGCTCTGATACTCTTCACTGTAAATCTATTTTAATGGGATTGTTTGGTAGGTCCTTAAAATTGAACTCAACTTGCAAACAAATTGACATTAAATTAATGTTTTACCACCATCGCTGCTGTTCATGAGCACCTCTGTATTGGCCCAGTTTTCAGACCAAGTAAACGTACAAAAACAATAGCCACACAATTAAATGCAGAACACACTATCAGACTGAAGACACTTATATTTCAGCCATGCAAAAGTGGAAAGCAAAGCCATGCTGTTAAACATATACAATATTTAACAGTCATTAAAATAAAGAAACCAAGCATGCAGGATTTTGCGTGACCTTGAGGCTCAACTTAACAGTGGGCTCAAGAAGAGCAACATAAACTGCACAGCAGATATGCTGGAATGGGCCACACTGTAAGTGCAGAATAAACTGATCTAATGAAATAAAGAAAAAATGCTACCATAGAAGACGCTTTTAAATAACTGACTTGACATGACTGGTTTGTGTTGGTGCTAGTGTTGTAAATGTGTATATATGCACAAAAAGCTGTATCTTGTCTAAGCTGAAATATGTGTATTGCTAAATAAAATAATCAAATTGTAAATAATCCCAAACAATGACAACAATCATATTTAAAGTACAAATGACAGAAGGTATAGCAGACTATCAAAATCCTCAAGGGATTCCTCAGTGCCAATTTACAAACTGTGGACTAAAAGCTGCAGTACGTACTGCAACTGAAAACATAACGTCATCTATTGCTTTGGGTATTTTCTTAGTTAATTCATAATCTTAGGCTGTTTACCAGGCGTCTTTCCACAACTGAACAGCGATTCATTAATTTTAACCTTCACACAGCCTAGCAAGATTAACCACATTTAAGTTTGTGCTGTCCAATTTTATTTGATTTAGAAGGTTCCTGTTAATAGACTGCTCACAAAAATAAGGGGAAATTTCTAAAAGAATCTGAAACAATTAAAAAGAAGCATTTGAGCAAATGCAAAGTCAAAGAATGCTGTTCGATTACACAAACAAGATTAAAAACTCAATTATCATGATTGAGTAGCAAGAGATATATTCATGGGGATAAACAGAAACATGTTCAACTGGATGAGAGAACCACACATTGACTGTTCACTAGGGTGTATGATCACCAAAGACTGCCAAAAGACACTGACAGTTTATGACATTATTCAAAACAGATTTTCCATAGCATTTTCCATGAGCATTAACAGCTATGTATTGGCACTGATGAATCTCCTTAATTACACAACACTAGCAGAGTATTGTAGAAGTGTATTGTAGCATTCTCACCCCTTTGGAGTCAATACTGCCAGGCTTAGAGTTGAATTTAACTGTTTTCAGACGAGCTCGCTCTTTTCTCTCCACCCTACCACAGAGAGAGGGAGAGAGAGAGAGAGAGAGAGAGAGACAGGGAGAGAGAGAGAGAGTGAGAGAGAGAGCGC
>JAVSBV010000043.1:2678690-2689072 GCA_033117975.1 Parotocinclus spilosoma | reverse complement strand
TGTGTGTGTGTGTGTGTGTGTGTGTGTGTGTGTGTGTGTGTGTGTGTGTGTGTGTGTATGTGTGTGTGTATGTGTATATATAGACACACGCACATGGGTGATAATGCCCTAAAATAATATTACAATATTTTAGGGGACTTTGGCGATAACTATATATTTTAACAACATACAGTTGCAACAAAGTAGGTTTTATACTTTAAAATACCTCACCGCATTTTTTATTTTTCTGCATTGCATCATCACGTAAAGACATTGGAATATCACGATATGGATGTTTTATATCGTTAAATATATTATATATATTATACTATATATTTATTTACCGATTATATCGGTATTATCACGAATGATACGATATGGCACACCCCTAATATACAGACATTCTGATGTTTGGAAGTGGGGGTCTAAAAGGAATTTAAAGTGACATGTAACAATTCTGGTTTTAGTTACACTAAACAGTATGGTATACTATTATAAGGTTGTACTCATCATTTTATCTTTGTTCTTTAGAATCCAGAAAAATGTCTCTCAGAGACACCAGCCAAGGTCAGACAATGTCCAAAGGCATGATCATGGAGCTGTTGACCAAAAATTTTGAGAAGCTCCCAGACATTGACAGGTACAACCTTTCATGCATGAGCCGTCAATGTTGCATGCTGGCTAGTTATTAAATGACTACAAATTATTTTAACCTGACACAGTTTTGTCCCAACAGGAAAATATTTGTTTATGGCCCTGTCTATTTGGGTGGCAACGCTGGACTGGCTGGACTGGTTGCGAACAGTTTGTATCGACGGGCACTGAATGTTACTCAAGCACGTTTTACATCCAGCCTTCCTATGGCTGTTCTTCCTTTCCTGACAACTGCAGCTTTATACAACGCTACTGTCAGCAGTCCTTTGTTATCAGGTAAGAGCTACAGATCAATCAATGACATTCATAAGATTTACTAAGGCCAGACTTTTTTTATTGTTTGTTTCGCGGATCCGCCGACGATCATATTTGAAGAATACAAAAAAAAAACATTTTTTTTTTTTTTTTTTATTTCTCGGATCCGCCGCAGCACCAGTGGCTGAAGTTAAAAAAAAATAATAATCATTATTTTAAGCTTTTTCCACCCTCCGGTGGAGAGCCAACTGTTTTCTTCAGTTCATTTTATTTTTTTCCAGATTCATTTTAATTTAATTCTAGGTTAAATAAAATGTATTTTTAAATAAAAAAATATTTTTATTTCTTCCTCCTTTCTTGTATTGCTTCCACATAGTCCTAAAGAAATTAAAATAAGGGCTGTAAAATAAAGATTTATTTTAATTTTTTTTTCCTCCCTCCTCAGTAGATTCTTAAGTAGGGACATCAGAGGAACAAGCAATTAAAAAAGTCTGGCCTAATCAATGAGCAATGATTTTGGTTCCATTCAGTGGAAGGGTTAACAGGTCTAGCCACCATGGAAATACAATTTGTATATCTAAAAATACCAGCTGTTGCATGCCTAATAAATCTATGGACAATTTATTAGTGTGCATGTCATCGACAATAGGATCACTGCTGACCATGTTACACTGGTCACAAAGGTTTAGATCAGGGGTCTCAAAGTTTCTCACGGGTTAACAAAATAAGGATAAATCTGGCCCGAAATTAAAATTAATTATTTATGCTTTATTTTGTGTTAATATTAAGTTGTTGTATTTTGCTGTTTTTTGTTTGTTTGTTTTTGCCCAATCCATTGGTAGGCTGCACGTCTCTACGTATGTCCTCACCATTCCCGGCAAAAACATTCTGTTAGCCAAAATGTCTCTTTCGAAACTCTCTAAAAATGAAATAAAAGTTGATATGGAGCACAGACCGTTTTAAGAAAGGTGGATGATCGATTATTTATTTGTTGAGTTTAACGCGACCGCCACTTGTCTGACATGCAAGGATAAAGTTGCCATGCTACAGGAGTACAATCTTAGGTGTCATTATACCACTAAACATGCAGAGCAGTATGCTAGGTATGGGGGAAAAAAGAGGGAGAGACGAGTCGCTCAGCATCGCAAAGATCTTTCCCTGCAGCAAAACTATTTCCAGCGAGCAAAAAGAGAAAGTGATGCTGCATTTGTGGAAAGCTATGTGGTGTGTAAACTCATCGCCAAAGCTGGGAAGCCGTTTACAAAGGGACATTTCTAAAGGACTGCGTGCTTTAGGCAGCTCATATCATTTGCCCAATAAAGGAGAGTTAATTCAGAAACTCTAGAAATTCTGTATGTGTACATAGTTATTATATATTAAAATAGTTGATTTTCCCCTTTTCCAACTGCTTTTTGTCACAATCCGTTTATCTGGCCCCTCATCGAAAACACATCCTCGTAAGTGGCCCCCAGGTAATTTGAGTTTTGAGACCCCTGGTTTTGAGAATCTCTAAATACTAAGGCATGTGGGCTGTTTCTAGTTAGCAGTGGTAAGTACATACTTAAGGAGGGACAAACCTTAAACCAGTAGCTGGGTGTTGGACAGCCAAGGCTCATCAGTGGACAAGGACAAGGCAAGTGCAGTATGAACACGTTTCTTGTGCCTGAAGCCTCTTCTTTTTGTGTGCAGACGCAATAATACTTTTGTGGTAGAATGATAAAAGTATGTAAATTGATTGTTCAGTTTTCGTGGTGGCCAATTCCGTGGTGAACTCAAATTGGGTGTGCAAGACAACTGCAAAATCAGTAGTTGAGGGATGAATTCAGAAAAAAAAAATGTATGCTAATTGCTGGGTTATTTCCCTTTCATAGGAGACCTGAACTGCCCAACCTGTGCTCTAGTAAGAGGTGCTTTAGTGGGTGTAATCGGTGGTGGCATATACCCCGTTCTGTTGGCATTACCAGTCAATGCTGGGCTTGCAGCCAGGTAGGTTTGTTTATTTTGTACACACTGATTTATGAGACATATCTAAGCATTGTAATGGACCTTGCTCTTGTTTACAGGCTTAGCAGTGAGTATTTTCCACAGTATTTACTCACAGGATATCACATAATTAATAAATAAGTAGACATTATTAGTAACTCATAGCTGAACAGTTTGTAGTGTTTCCAGATGAGTAATGTTTCTAATTCTCGTCTAGGTACAGCAGTGCTCCATTGCCAGAGAAGGGAAACATGCTACGCTTCTGGACGACCTTGAGCAAACCAATTGTGCGGAAGATGTACGCTGTACTGTTATTACAGGGTCTGTTTGGTACATATTTAGGCTCCAAACACTTTGATATCTATCTGAAGATGCTCAAATTACCAGATTCAGATAGTGAGGAGCTTCATGATTAAGACATCAAGACAGCTATATACAAACACTGGTCTGAGCATACAGAGCAACATTTCAGACTATTCCATCTAGAAAACGGATCTTTAAATGTAATTTACACTATTCTGCGTTACATTTTGGTAACAAGTTTGTTTTGATCGTTTAAATTAAATTTAATTAAAAAACTGTCTGTGAAGTCACTCTTTTTTTTTTAACATGAGTAATTAAAAGACGCTCCTAAATATGACAATTTGTAAATCAAATGCTTAGATAATCCTAAAAAAGGTTAAGTATTCCACACTATTGGGAACCAGAATGATTGTGCCTATCTTTCTCCTAACTATAAAGCCATTTCCACTTTTAATATTTTGATTGTTCCATTTCCAGCAGTTGACTATAATATTTACGACATTTAGCAGACACCCTTATCCAGAGCAACTTATACAATCTTACAGTCCAAGCAATTGTGGGTTAAGGGCCTTGCTCAAGGGCCCAACTGTGGCAGCTCAGCAGAGGTGGGATTTGAACCCTTGACCTTCTGGTCCAGAGGCCAGTACCTTAACCGTTAGGCTACCACAGTACCAGCTATAGACTATAACCATTTAGGTCAGGACCTGAATCTACAGAATCTAAGGGTTTTTTTTACCTTCTGTGATGGTACAAGCATATTCCAGGAAGGCAATGCCAAGCTTCATCTTCTGAGAGCATTAGGAACCCTTTCAGGCATGAATTGGCAAACAGAGGCCTCATTGAAAGTTTTTAGGGTGTGCTGTAGAAGACTTGAGAGTGAGCCGACTCTCCAATTATCAACAGAAGATTAAGCCAAAAATCAATGGAAATATATTTTGTGATAATTCATGCATTTAAAAAGGTTTCATCAGTGCTAGGTAGACACATTCAGACTGGGGTAATGTGGAGCGTTCAGTTACCATAACGCATGTCTTTGGAGGAGACCCACTCAGACATATGCAATCTCGATGTTCAAAATCAAACCAGGTGCCAAGAAGTGAAACTTTTTTTTTTTTTTTATGAAAATGATGGTCTAGAAATTGTTTTATGAGCACAATTATGTTGCAAATTACCCAAACCTTTTAAGACGTATTTAATTAAAACAGGACGGCAATCTGAGACACCACCACCCTTGTGTATGCATTACACATTAAATGTTCCTCTAAACCAATTCATGTTTGTATATTAAGAAAATTAACTTCCAAAGATTTTTTCAATAAGAGTTTATACACTTGTATATTAGAAATATTACCATTGTTGTCAAAACTGTCAGTTTGGGTAATACTTAATGATAAAACTTTCTTCATGACTCATGTATGCATGATTTAATTTTACTACATTGCATAGTCTCAATCACAGCTGTTAACCACTTTTGAACCATATATGCAATGATGCATGTAATTCCTAAACAGACTTTGGTTCTCCAGATAAGAACAAAAACTCAATGGGCTTTGTATTCAGGAAACAATGAATGTAAAAAAGAAAGGGAAATTTCATTTTCGCTTTTCATACCCATAAACCGATTCACGGTGGCAGAGCTATTTAAAACCACGGGGCAGGGTCCAACCCTGGACAAGGCCATTGCAGAGCACGTGCACACGCATGCTTGAGACATCAATTTACCCAAAGCATGTTTGTATAAGCAAAGGCCATATAGACATGGGGAGAACATGCAAACCACACAGCAGCAGCAGCCAGACTTGGATGCGAACCCTGGTGTGAGACAATCAGAAATCTGTGCCACTACTGAAATATGTTATTTATAAACACCAACTTGTTTCATGATTTGCATGATTCACGTGTACCTACACATAACCTAATCTCGTGTAGTAATTTGTCGTGCACATATTTATAAAGGCAAAAAATGTGTTTTCTTTGCACATCACAACAAAACCTATAAGCTTGAATGAAATTAAGCTTATAGGTTTTAAAGCATAAGCTTTATGAAATTCAATGCGTTTTCAATCCGTTTGAGTCCATTTTAAATAAACTTATTTGTAACTTTGTCCGTGTTAATCATGTATGCACCAATCAGCCATAACATCAAAATCACTTCTGGGCAAGTGATTAATATCATGGAAAATATCCTCAAGGGAAACCTGGCAGTCACACCAAGCGCATCCTTATATGGCAACAGTATTCTCTGCTGGCAGTGGTGTCTCAGCAGGATAATACACCAAGAAATTATTCATAAAGCTATCTTGTTCTTTTCACAGTCAAGTTTTTCCCCAATGAAAAGGTGGTCAGGTAGCATCTCAAAGACGACCAGAATCGTCTCAGAAATCGATTGGTAGCCATATTCAGGACATAAAATATGGGCCACATCACCTATTTACTGAGGTATTCAGATATATAATTTTCCCTTTTGTTTCTGAATTAGAAGGGTGCCCTGTGACTTGTCCCTGTATAAGGAATGATAATGAGTAAAAGTCAACAGAATATTTACTGATACTGCCTCCAATTCAAAGAATACACAGAACAATACTCACCCACAGGTGCTGGGCATCCGAGCAGCAGCACCAGTGGATTAACCAGTTTGTTCTCACTGTATTATTAAATAATCTACAGAAGGTATTCTACACAAGAAATTTAACAAAACATTATGAATGGGGAAGTGCGTGGATATGGAGCTTCTTTGGATTTTATACACTGGAAAGTTTTCCTTTATTTGCACATATTCTGCTCACACAAATTAGAGGATATTTCATTTAGAAGTATTTTGTGAGCAGTATATTTAATCAGACCCATTTCTTGAATAGACCCCAGTTCTTTATACACTGCTCCTTAAATTTGGAGATATTTAAAAAAATGATTACAAAGAGTACTCCACAAGAACTACTAGACAATCTAACAGCATAAATGCCCTATCGCTGGCAGTGTGTTTTGGCAGTTTTAGGTGATCATACACCCTACTGAACATTCAATGTGTAGCACTCATCCAGATTGACATGCTTCTGTTCATCCCCATGAATATATCACTTTCTACTTAATCACAATAATTAACTTTGCATCTCAATTATACACTGAACAACTTTCTTTGACTTTCCAATCTGATTATCTTATTTAATGAAATAGTCGAATCCGGTTAATCAGACCAGCTGCTAATTCGAACAAAATCCTAAAACATCGAAACAAATCCTATTATATACGTGTAATGTTATTTGCTTATTTGGACAAAAATTCAGTTTAATCAGACCGAAGAACATGAGAGCAAATAAGAACATGAAGCCACAAGTTGCCACTTAAAGCGGATGCAAAGCGGGTCCGCGAGATATGGGAGGATTCCTGGGCTCCCCGTGATAATTTATGCTTTTAAAGGATGCTAGGAAATGCATTTAAACTTTGTGCTGCTATTTCATGCAGGAGAGAACTGAAGGCAGTCCCATTGCTGCGTTTGAGGTTTGTGGCGATTTTGTTCAAGTGCAGTCTCTCAAGAGAACGCGTCAGATCACACTGGATAAGTTCTTCAAACATTGATTGGAATTTAGTAAGAACTTGTTTTTTTACAGTATCATGCTTCACACTTATACATTGTGTTGTAGATCGTTTAAAAAAAAAAAACTGTTGCAAATTTATGTTTCAATGAACAAAGTTCGTAAGCAACAGTAGTTCTTGTTTGTACGTTCGCTATATATGTGTAATCGCACAATAAAGGTTTAATAAACATTTAATATGTTACATAGCACATTCCGTCTTTTAACATAGGGTATGTTCGTTTAATCGGACCAGCCGGTTATTAGGACCAAAAACAATCCCCTCCCGGTTAACAGGATTCAACTGTAAATTCAAATGATTTGTTTTAGCCTTACAGTTTATCATCATGTTTATACAATTACCCTTTTGAAATATCCTCTAATTTTTGTGAGCAGTGTATGCAAGATTTGCCCTTCACAGAGCACTAACGATAGGTACAGTGAGAATGTAAGGGTATGTATTTCCTTAAGCCTGCTTGATGGACTTATTACCATTCTTTATCCACTTAGAAAAGAGGGAGGATAACACTTGAGAAGGAAGGAACAGCTGTTTAAAAAGAGAAAAGGAGAATGGTTAATACAGCACAAAGCAGGAAAGCAATAAATGTTGATTAAAAAATAAGATTTATTTGTACATTCTCATAATCCTAAACAGTGTTTGGTTCTCCAATACATACTCATACAATGCAGTAAATAACAAAAGTGATGTTTTGTCGAAACAAATTATTCTTCTGTCTGTGAAGATGAAGCGCTTATAAACTGTTTGATGCAAATGTATTGCTGCTTTGTTTAAAAAAAAAAAAAAAGACCAGGAGTTTGAACACTCAACTATGTACTGGAGGTGAACATGGATGCTAAACAAAATGCAGTGAAGAGTACCAGTAAAAGCTTCAACTTACACTGCTCCTTGTACTACCTTTTTAAAATTACCAGGCCATGTTGCAAGCTGCTGGTCCCGACTCTTCAGCTTTTCCCACAGCAAATCCACTTTAGCATAAAGAAAAAAGGGGCTCCATGAAAAACGTTCTCCAGGAAATGAGTGACATTTCACAAAGGACTTCATCTCAACAAAAAGATTATAAATGCTTGACTCAAGGCTCGTTTCCAATTGACTATGAAACTTACATTTACAACTACCATGCCCTTTGTGAAACATCACCTATTTACATCATTTTAAATCACTTAGCAAGTACTAATTAGCCTTCTATTGCTGTTAACAGTAAGTACAGCAATATCAGTACATTAACAGTCATTTCCCATCTGATTTCCTCTCAAGAGGGTGACAGTATATTAACAAAATGGTGATTTAAAAATCATTCCTCCATTATCTTTAACAACAGAACACTTAATATACAAGTTCTTATTGTGCCATGAACTGACAGAGGGCACTGCAGAACATCTCAGGAGAGACACTTTTCTGCGCAGTCTTCTACTTGATCAATCTTGATCCTTACCATGGAATCGGGTAGTCATGGATTTTCTTAGACCAGGTCATCCACCATGGCAGACCAAGCACCTAGAAGAAAACTGTCAACAAGTTTAGCAGTAACTTGTAATGAAAGCAGAGTTTATATACACACACATGCCAATCATGTCCATATTAGGAACAGTTACTACTGTGCTCATGTCCCCTTGATGCTCATTACATCGTGTATGTAGTTCAGTCTCAGGAAAAGGCAAAATACTTGACCCTACATTTTATGTGATGCGCTTGCACTCTCTGCACATTTAGTACAGAACTCCACAGAGACGTGGTCTTTATCCACGTGCAGACACACGCCGCCCGCCGCACCGTCCTCATCCACCTTCATCCTCTTCTTCGGCATTGCGTAATCATGATCAGTTTCATTGGGCTCCTGGAAAAGCGAGGTAGAGAATTTCATGCCGTTCACACCGCTCAACCTAGACAATAGCTGTGCCAACATGCTCTCATTGGCCAACACAGCTCGCAAGTACCTAGTCTCATTTTCAAGTTCTTCCACCCGCTTGGTCAGGCTGCTATTTTCCTGCTTGAGAAGCCGGTTTTCACCCGTCAGAGATCCCACACGTTGCTCCAAACTATTCAGATACTCTTTCTTCTTTTGACGGTTCATTCGCGCAGCCAAGGCATTTTTGTTGATGAGGCGCCCCGACAGGTCTTGCATTTTCTGCCTTGAGCCCCTGCTCTGGGAAACGGTCACAACAGATGCCTGGTCCTCACCGTCTGCACCAACATCCAGATCTTGCATCCTGATGTCTGGAAAAGGGGAGAGTGCATCATCTTCTAATGCCCAGTTGAAATCAGAAGTAAGCAGGTCATCTAGTCCCCAGTCGTTTGTATCACTCCCTGGAGAAGAATGGTTGTCTGGAATTTCGCATTCTTGAGAAGCACTGGAGGACATGGCATCCAGGCAGTTGGACTCAATTCTTCCTCTTTTTCTGGTGATCATTAGATTAATTACACAGCCAACAGGTTCTACTGAGTAATCTGAAAAGAAAAGAGAACAATAGACTTTAGATTTATAAAGGTCTGATAGTTTAGCAATATGATGCACCTCATATGACAAGTATCACTGGAAAAGTGGCAAAACAGAGGCTTTTAATAATTTGTTTGCTCACTTTGTACATACTCATTCCTAAAACCTAAAATGTAGCCATTTCTCTCAGAGCACAGATATACAAATTCAATTTGCTTAAATGCTAACAACGCAGTATTACTTACTTTGACTTTCTGAACGTATAACAACGAAAATACGCTCGGTCTTTCTCAAATATGCTGCTCACAGAAAAAAAATTAACATGCTAAAAATGAAATAACCACTTTTTGGTGAATTATTTCCTTTTGAAACATCCCTTAATTTGTCAGCTGCGTACATCATAATACAGATAAAACGCTTGTATTACAATACAATAAACCTCATGATATGTGGAATATAAAGTACCACCTAAAACTTCAATACGCTTTTAACCATTAGTTACATCAAGTTTAATCGAATTTAACTAGCTTTACAACAAATGTTATATAAGACAGCTAGCTATGCTATAGCTAACAACGTGGGAAGCTAGGTACAGGAGATATCGGTAACTAACTTATAACTAACAAAATAAAGCATTATGCATTAAAAATGTGTAATTTAAAATATAACATAAGTAAATACCACGCAGACCGTTTCTTACCGCACAATAAAGGTCACATTCGTAAAGCTAGTCTCGCTAACGCCTTAAGAGGCCTCAGTCAAACGCCATTACGTGAATGATAACGCATTTTAAAAATCTAGAAATCAAATATATATTTCTGCATTTTACTATACAGGGTCAATTTACTCACAAAGGACGTTGTTTTGCCTAAATCTGAAGTTGCAGCGCAGAAAAAAAAAAAAAAACCTCAGAAATGAATCAAAAGCCCGTCCACCATAGACAAACACAAGATGACACTCGTATGCGCTGTGGATTAAAATGGCGCGACAAGTTTAGTTCTCGCGAGAACTGAGTAGAGTGAGAGAGTAAATGTTGATTGACTAGGAGGAGATAAGAAAGCGCTTTAGAAGTGATACTGTACTGTAAGTGCAATACAGTCGAATCCGGTTAATCGGACCACATCGGGACGCGATCGTTTTGGTCCTAATAACCGGCTGGTCCGATTAAACGAACATGCCC
>JAVSBV010000043.1:2657820-2670772 GCA_033117975.1 Parotocinclus spilosoma | reverse complement strand
CAAAAATCCTCCCATAAATCGCTGATCTGCTTTGCAGTGGCTAAGTGGCGACTTGTGGCTTCTTTTTCTTATTCGCTGTCACATTCTTTGGTCCGATTAAGCAGAATTTTGATCAAAGTAAGCGAATAACATACGATTTGTTTCGGTACTTTAGGATTTGGTCAGAATAAGCGGCTGGTCCGATTAACTGGTGGTCCTATCAACCGGATTCGACTGTATATTAATATCCACCTGCTGCTATTTAAGCCTGGCCTGTTAGTGGCTAAGGATGTTGTACAATGTGATTGCTTTTGAAGAGAGAAGTCTATTTCTGAAATTGCTCCACTGTCTAATTGGTGGGTCATGGAGGGGTTGAGATGCATTGTTAATGATAGCAGTTAGTTTTTTTTAACTATATGATATGGTAAGTGTAAGATAGAATTAAAACAGTAATGTTCATTATTAATACCATACATGCTGTTAATAAATAATAGTGTTTCCTGTTTGCTGTTATTTACTGACCTGCTCTTATACATCAATTTAATAACTAATCTCATTACACCATATTTGCTACATAAAGACTTTCTGTCGTTGACCTTGTATCAAGGGCAAGAACATTTAAAAGGCAATCCGACTGATAAACAATGATTCTAATTTGATGAATGACAGGTACCGGTAATTAAAATCATTATTTAAAATGTTTAAACAATATTTACACATCAAATCAGTCTATGCATTTTAGAGGCAACAAAGAATTATTAAAAGAGTTGGGGAAATTCTGATGTATAGCTGTACCAGGATTAGGCTGCATAATGACTCGTAGAATGCAAATACAATTTTTTTTCAGTCCATACAGTGATGTTACATAAGGACAATTTAAATAAAATAAGAAATATTGTAGAAAGTTATTGCACCTGTATTGAATAGGTCACAGAATAAATAAATGTACAGTATCATTCCGACAGTTCATAAGAAAGCCACCATGCAAAGGGTCTGGTTAATTTCACAGTCCTCTGAGTGATCCCTGAGGGTTTGGAGACATGCTCCTGATTATAGTGTGGATGTTCTTCATCCTGCTTTTCCACCGCCCCCTTTTTCAGTCTCCCAAGTGCTCTTGATGGCCAAACATGGTGTATGTAATGACTGCTATCTGTCAGTCCGCAGCAAGAGAAGCCATTGTCCCCAGTGAGAAAGTAGAGGAGTGCATTGAGCCATGAATTGAAGGATGCCAGGGGACGAGTCACCTTATAGCAGATGGAGATAGCATGCATGGTGTGGCACTCTGCGTTTCTCTGTTTAAGGATGAGGTACAGCGTTCGCGTGATATGGAATGGCAGGAAGCAAAGCGCAAACAAGAAGGTGATGGTGATAATGGTTTTGATGGACTTGCGGCGACTGCTGATGTATGGAGCATTCTGTGAGCCAGAGATGGAGATGGATGTTGGGTTGGCGGGGCCTCTTTTGGTATCTCCACCCTCCTGTGCTGTCGACTGGGTGTGCAGGGTCTGAATGATGGTCCGCACCACTTGTGAGTAACAACATGCAATGACAGTAAAAGGAACAAAGAATCCCAGCAGGTGAAGAGCAATTCCGTACGGGATGTACTCTGAGAACTCGGGGTCTGTTGCGACATCATAACAATTTGTGAACATCTCCACTCGTGCTCCGTTTTCAACAGTTCTCAAAATGTCACCCGTTTGTGCAAAACGAAAGATTGGGCAGGTGAGCAGGAATACCACGACCCAGACTACGCCGCATGTGCTCTTCACAGCGCGTTTGCTCTCCAGGGCAATGGTTTTGAGGGGGTGGCAGATGCCCATGTAGCGGTGCACAGAGATGCATGTGAGGAAGAAGATGCTGCAGTACAGGTTAAAATAAAAAAGGAAGCGCACCAGCCTGCACATAAGGTCTCCAAACACCCAGTGGTCATGCATGACATAGCTGGCCACCAGGAACGGCAGAGAAAGACTGTACATCAAGTCTGTGGAAGCCAGGTTGACCATATAAATCAGCGAGGCATTCCATCGACGGGCGCCACGGTAGGAACGTAGGAGAACTGTCGAGTTTAGGACAATGCTGAGCAAGAAGGTTATGGAGTAGCACAGGGGTAAGATGACATACTTATACGATTCATCGTTACTGCAGCTGAACGGTGCTGTCACGGTTGAAACTGTTTGGTTGGTAGTGGAGTTGAGGTTAATGCCTAAAGCATCTGCCATAGCTCTGAAGGAAGCAGTGGTAATCAGCTGTTTATGCCATAAAGTCAGAAGGTCATCCTACATGTCCTCTTCACGGCTAGTTCTGTTTACATTCCTCAGTTTGGCATCCAAGGAGTTCAAATCCAGTTTCTCCAGTACTAAAAGAGCCAGCATCTTAAAGTACAAACAAATACATTTGAAGTAATTGACCATTGAAATCAAGCTCTTCTAAACTTCTCAAAACAACAAGTTCTGTAACAGACTGGCTGCTTCACAGCTTTATTTTGTAAAGGAAATTTATGTTGACCAGTCATTGTTTTGTGCTGATTCAGCCCTACTTGGTCTATTAACCTTTCAATCAGTAACAGGAGTTAACATTAAACACTCCATTCATCTTTATGATTTATCACTGGTTTAGTCAAATATGTTAGATTTTGTACATACACCAAAAGGTCATTTAATCATAAAGTCTCTCATTGGCTCAAAGAAACCAAATAAAAATACTTACATTCCAGGAACTATGTCATTTTATTCCCACTGTACCACAGTTCGTCCCTTATGTAAATGTCTAAATAGCGAGTGTTCGTGACATGGCTGTGCTTTTTACACTGTAACAGCATGTAGTCCTGCTGGGACACTTTGGTAAATAATTAATATCCATTCATTCAGACAGAAAAGCTCAACGGAAACCCAATACAGCATAGAGCACTGCCTGTGTGGCTCTTTTGAGCCTGCATGTTATTTTAAACATGTACGAGAATGACTACATAGCGACACAGATGTAGATAAATATATCTAACCCTATGTACATCTAACAGTAAAAGAATTCAGAATAGATCAAGCATTCAGGCATAAAATAGTTCAAACCTAACCGTTTCATACATTCAGAACAGCTTCATGCCATGTTTTAACCATATACATTAACGCCACAGCTCCAGTCTGTTGGATTTTTTTTGCCTAGCAAGTGACAGGGATGCTGACTAAAATTGTCTGACTCGCTCAGCTGTATTGACTGACTGGCCTCACAATGTATAAAAGCATTTACATTTATGGGGTTAGCACTCTCAACCTGAACAGTCTTATGAGGAGGTGTTCAAGCCACTAAGGGTTAAGAGACTGTACAACAGCAGGAGCCAGGACTTCAACCCTCTTCTGGTCAGTAGACCAGTAACTTTAACCACTAAGCCACCGCTGCCCACTTTAGAAGTAGCGAGGACATGTAGGCTAGATTTAGTCAGGTTTGCATTGGAGTTTATTCTCTGCTTTTTCCAAATTTGAATACTACCAGTTTACATCTGGTACTCTCTGGAATCTTTTGTTTTTCCATCAATGCTTGGAGTGTAAATAAAACGGTTTTCTAAACCCCTTACATCATGTATCCCCTCATCAGGAATGCATGTTTTGCTTTCCTATTCACATGCACTTCTTTCTCAGCTTGTTGTTCTGCTGTCTTTCATTCTTTCTCTCCCAGTCATCTTTACTTTGCATGGCTGAGCAGCTAAACTGTGCAAGGCTGAGAGACCACATCCACTAGACACTGACATGCACTCCAGCAGGCATGCTATCAAGTAGAAATTGGATCTTTAAGTAGTTATGAATTCCAACACATTTCACAGTGTGTAGGCAACTGCAAGGTTTCACTAAGGCACTTTCGGAGCATTCAGTGTTTGATTTTTCTACTTCTATATAAGGCCAACACAGACATTGTTCATATCTATTCTCAGCATTGTAGGCTACCTTAATTTTTTTAAGTAATTAAGTCTCCAAGCCTGAAATACTGAATTGTTTTTTAAAAATATCATACTTACATAATACACTGTAATAGGGAGGACATGCAGACTCGACACAGAACCAAGACCACTCCACCTGGGATCGAACAAAGGACCTTATCGCAGTGTTACTCAGTGAGCCACTGTGCTGCCCTTTGTTTATTCAATTACACTGCTCACAAAAAATATTCATTATGGAATATTTTATTTTGAAGTATCCCTTAATTTTTTTGGCCATTGTATTATTATTTTTGTTTTTTGCTCAGCCTGTTTTTTGTTTTTAATTAAATTGATGAAAGAAATGTGCAATTAGTTTAATGTTGCACAAATATATTGATTATAGGTTAATGCGTAATTACAATACACAGATTGTGTTTATACAGGTCTAAGCACAATGACTGGCACCCTTGGTAAAAAAACAAAAACAAAACAGCTTTTGGTGAATTAGCTTAATCTAAAAGATTTATCCTGCGAAAAAAAATCCTCTTATCAAACAAATAATTATTTGAACAAAACCACTAGAAACAAAATATTGGTAGAAACAAAATATTCACTTAAATTATGCTACTTATAAAAACTGATCAGAGGGGGTGGCAGGGTGACACAGTGAACATCGGCTTTCACTGAGATTATGACCAGGATTAAGCAGACAAGAAAATAAATAAATTAAGTGTCTAGGAACTTTCAAACAGTATCCATAACGTCATGTTTCACCTTAGGCCAGACGTTTTTTTTATCGCTTGTTTCGCGGACGCAGCACTAGTGGTTGAAATAAAATAAATAAATAAATAAATTATTTTTTAGCTTTTTCCGCCCTCCAGTGGAGAGCCAACAGTTTTCTTCTGTTCATTTAATTTTTTTTCCAGATTTACTTTAATTTAATTGTAGGTTAAAAAAAATGTTATTTTAAAATAAAAATGTATTTTTATTTCTTCCTCCTTCCTTGTATTGATTCCACATAGTACTCAAGAAATTGAAAAGTGCTGAAAAATAAAGATTAATTTTTTTTCCTCCCTCCTCAGTAGATTCTTAAGTAGGGACATCGGAGGAACAAGCAATTAAAAAAGTCTGGCCTTAGTAAACACATCTCCTTATTTCTACACTCATTGACTGTTTTATCAGTTCCACATACCATACAGAAGCACTTTGCAGTTTTACAATTACAGACTGTTGTCCATCTGTTTCTCTACATACAGTAAAACACTAACTTAAAGAGTTTCATTTGTTCTGTGACTGAGCTTATAACTCAATTTGCTCGTATAGTAAATTAAATGTCCCCATTAAAATGAATTGAAATGCTCTTAATCTGTTCCAGCCCCCCAAAACCTAACAATTTTTACATACTTTTAGATAAGAAAAAATGTATAAATATATGTATAATAAAACTGATATAAATAATAAAAATAATTTCTTCAAAATAATAATACATAAAATAGAATGTAAAGGTTTTGTTAAGTGTATTTACCTTGCAGATGGGGGAGATTGATGGTGGTGGTGGGGAGATTTCATTTCGTGCTCTATTGCTTAACTTACTCGCTACACACTTAACTTACTGCTACAATTCATTGCTAAATTTACCTAACATCCTATGCTACACTTTATCGCTATGCTTAAATAATGCTTTTTAAATTAAATGTACGAACATTGACTTCATTTAGGCTTCTTCTTCTTCGTTAACTTTTGCCTTTTTTGCCACTTCCCTTGCTTTCCCTTGCAGGGGGTTTAAAAAAACTGTCCATGGAGGTTTGTTTGTTCCTCCCTATCAAACAAGTCTCGTTACACAGCACCAATGCACGACTTTTTCAGAATGTTTCTTTTCAATAAATCTTGAAATTTTCTCCCAAATTTCCAATATTTTCTTAATTTCCCTTGTACGGATAACCTCCTCCGCCTCTGGGGATCCTCTGTGTTAAGTTCATGCAAAACATTTGCGGTTAAAGATCCTTTAATTCCTGTTGTCAGTTCCTCGTTGTAGCTCTTGACAAGGTCATTAACGTCTCCTTTATTCACTTCCAGGCCCATGGACTTTCAGAGGGACACAATCTCCTCCACCAGTAACCCTTTAGCTTAAAATCTTAAGTCCCTTCCAGACAAAATCTCAGGCCACAGCTTCTTCCATGCAGAGTTTAAGATTTTACTTGTAACACCCTGACAGGCCATGTCGATATTTCTGAGGCAGGTCACGATATTGTTGTGATGCCTCCAGAACTATTGAAGAGTAAAGTTTGTGCTCTCTGTAACCTCAAAGCAGTGCTGGAACAGGTGCCCGGCTACCTAGTGGTGTAAGTTTGCTCGCTCGTAACTCGGATCTCGCATCATAAAGTAAAGAATTGACAGAACGATGGCTTGTATCTTGGAAAATCGGTAAGTTGATTTACCGGTATTTGTTAATTTAAGGTTTCACTGTACTTTGTTAGTCCCCTTTATTCTGTTCTCTAATGCTCAGGACCCCTATAGAACAATATATCAGGTACTATTTGTGTTTTCTGGATCATTCTCAGTGTTGTGTTAGTGTGTGTTGTTCTGGTATGAGTGGATCAGACACAGCAGTGATGCTGTTTCACTGGCGGAGTGAGACTGTGAATTTGTATAAAGTACCAATACTGATGGCATGTGTGGTTTCGTAAAACATGATTTATTGATGATCACATTTTTTAACAAGCATTCTGCTACATGCACCTTGCCTACAGTGTCTCACATGCCAAGCAATGAGGACAGAAAAATGCATTTACGTGATCAATAACATTATCCGTTTGATAATGTTATCATGTTAACTTTGACAGCCCTATTAAAAAAATAATTTGTTCTTTTCAATCATTGAAACTGTCATGTGTAGCTGGCTATATGTAGACTTTACAAAGAACAAATTATTGGCAAAATATGCATCCATGCTTATCGGATTTGACAAATGCATTATTTATATAATTTCTATTTGTTACTTCAGTTTATTGAGCAATATACACAGCAAATGCTATTGTATTTTACATGCAATTAAACGCGTCCTCAAAAGAATGAAACACAAATTATCATATTTCTCCAAACACATGAATTTTATAGCAGCTTTCACAGTTGTGGTTGGTATTAAACAACCACATTGGACCACATATGTTGAGATAATAATGCATATCATTGTTTAGTTACTGTTCCACACATACAGGGTCTCACAATAAAACTTGTGACAAAAATAACATTCTAAGCAACAGCAACTCAAGACAAACAGGATCATATGGCTTTTGTTAGTGTAAAAGAAAGTAGAAAATATTGAACAATAACATCTTTCTGTATTTAAAAAAGCCAAGTATTTTAAAGTCAGATTTATAAGAATGTATAGACGTCACAGTGACGTCATGTCTTGAACGTCCAGGAGCAAGGCATCTTGCGTTGTCCTAAGATGGTCCCTCACTACCAGGTGCTTCACTAACTCTGAACTCAGATCTGGAAGAATACAGACAAACAATGTGCACATTATGTGTTTATGAAAGAATTCCAACATTTCCAAGAGCTTACCTTGAATGTCTTCATGGAGGGAAGCACTGAGTGCGTTTAACTGGAGCACAGAGCATGTCTGAAGGTCACGGAGACTGAGCTTTCTTCTCCTGAAGCTCACTTCACTGCGGCTAAGCTGCTGCAGTATTAGAACATACCCAGTTAGCACAAACACTACACAAGTGTACCAGTGTGTTAGTGTGTGCATTATTTAGCGTAAAGGCGAAACCTGTTGCAGCTTCTGTTCTGCCCAAACTTTATCTCGAAGCTCACTCAGAGCCTCCCTAACTTCTTTTTTCAGACCAGAAGACTGACATCTGTGTCTCTGTGATTCACATGGGCTCTGGCCCTGAGAAAGCAGAGAAAAATTTAACTATCATAATACTGTTTTAGATTAGATACACTCTTTGACGAAAGCAATTACACACCCCAGTTAGAATGTCTGCAAATTATTACAGGTGGAGTATGATTAGACACTGGGTTTTGCCACAAGAAGGCTCAACAGTAAAAGACTATAAAAAGGCTGTCAGAGGTTACTTTTTGGTAGTGTTCCTCTTGGTGAAAGATCATTGACTGCTAGACATGCCTCTTTAAGACACTCCAAGACATTATGCTCATTTGACAGACTTTTGCCCAGACAGACCACAAGTAGAGAGGATGTTCTGACAAGCACATGTAGCTTCCACCATTTTGTTGCCCATTATCCAGACACATGTGGCACCTTTACTACACACCCCTGTCTCTGCCTACACCATTTCAAGGTGCTTAGCAGAAGAAATTTGTTTTCATATTGCCCATTATGTGTCACTTTTTTCCAGTGATGTTGTGAATGAGAGCCTGGACTGCTATGGACTTAAATGGAGTCTTCTTTAGCGACAGGTCCAGGTTCTGTTTGAAATCTGAAATCTGACGAAAGTCTGGACTGAGTATGGAGCTTTGTGGCAAGTGCTTCAATCCTGCCTTTGATATGGAGTGATACAGCAAAGAAGCAGCTCAAGCAACTGTGTGGTGACCTGGGGCGCCATTGGATACTACAGTGAGTCACCTCTAGTAGTGATACAAAGGACACTAAGAGATAAGTGATATGTGCAGGACATTCTGCAGCCACATGTTGCCTCTTATGGCCAACTGGCATTTTCCATAGATAATGCTCATTCTAGCACAGCAAGATTTTCTCAGGTATGTTTCCGCCAAATTGCAACCCTTCCATGGCCTGCCAGTTTGCCAGGTTTTATTACCAATCGAGCATTTAGGGAACCAACTAGAACACTTTGACAGCCTATGAGTGCAAAATATCTACAGGACAATGGGCAAATGTGCCTCAGAATACCATACAGAACCCTTTAATGCCCAACCATATCTCATCTTGTATCCAGGCTAGAGGCAACCTAACAGGGTAACTAGAGCCACCTTTCAATTGTACAGTTTTGCCCAATAAACTTATCCTTTAGCTCTGATGTAATCACTTTTGTCAATGATTGTGTATTGTAATATGGTTAGTTTACAATGCGTCTACACAATGTTGGCTGAAAACAGGGTTTGCTCACCTCTGTGCTGCTGGCCCCTTCATCATCCTCCTGATCACTCTCACTGTTGTTGATGAAACACAACTGTAGGTTTTTAGGACTGGTAAACCTACAGAAATTATATTTCCCCAAATCTTATAAGCTGCAGAACACATAATCAAGTGCAAAATGAATTGGGAAACAACAAGAAGTCCAGTGTGTTAGGTTTCTCTTTCATAGATCTTAAAAGTTATTGGGAGTATGGTCAGATATTAATAGTAAAAATCAGTTTACATCTATCTGCATATCTGCTGATTATTTTTGACAATTCTGTGGTATGTCATACATTTTTGGACACCTTCGTTTGAATTTTCTAAATGAAAAGAAACAGCTTAACTATATACAGTATTTACTAAATGTATCATATCAAAAATGCATACTATTTAGCATGTGCAAACTTTTAGCCAGTGCTTGGGTGGTAAAGTGAATTTCACCATTGCACCACCAGAGACCCAGGTTCCAGGTTTGACTTCTAGCCAGGTCGAGCATTGCACAGGCATATTTGGTTGTAATTGAGGGAGGTAATGCTAAAAGGGGATCATTTCCTGGTGCTGCAACAGCTACCCTTGCAAGGCTGAGGTGGGGTTGACCATTCTGTCAGTACTACAGGTACTCCATTTTATGATGGCCGACTATTCAAACTTTAAGAAGAATCTGATAATTAGGCCAGACTTTTTAAATTGCTTGTTCCTCGGATGTCCCTACTTAAGAATCTACTGAGGAGTGAGGAAAAAAAATTAAATCAATCTTTATTTTTCAGCACTTTTCAATTTCTCGAGGTCTATGTGAAATCAATACAAGGAAGGAGGAAGAAATAAAAAAATTTTTTAATTTAAAAATAAAATTTATTTAACCTACAATTAAATTAAAGTGAAATTTAATGAACAGAAGAAAACCGTTGGCTCTCCACCGGAGGGTGGAAAAAGCTAAAAATATTATATATATATTTTTTTTAATTTTCAATTTCAACCATTGGTGCTGCGGCGGATCCGAAAAAAAAAAATTGTGGTCATGGTAATGTTTTAAACGTGTTTAATATAGGCTGTTCTATGATATATACAGTATATATTAAATTTCTTGATTAACGATAAATTCAACTTATAATGGAAATGCCACAACATGTACTCACATGCATGCTCACAACAATTAGGTTAATTAATTCATTTAGAAATATTTTTGTGAGCAGTGTATTTCCATCGCAATTGCATTCAGGTTTGAAGCATCACACAATGAATAATGATTTAAAACTGTATGCACCTGACTTGGTTTATTAGAAATGTGGGTGAATCTGGAGACTATCCTGGAATTCACTGGGCAATCACAGTGTAATCACAGCAATCTGTAATACAGGGTTAGTCAAAAGCCATAGAACACATTGCGTGCTGTGTCGTGGACTTTTCGAAAAGGCTGCCAAAGCCATTGTTGAGGTTTCTTCTTTGGATGACTGCTACTTAGCTTGTCATCCACAGTCACAGTTTATCAGAATTTGGCTATGAGGGATGCTGTGTGAAATTGGTGGTCTTTCTGGGTGTCGGTGTTGAAGTCTGCACCTATGATACGGCAGCTGACACCAGAAACGTCTGCTCAGTTACCTGTGACAAACTACAAAAGTTTTGAACTTTGTGTTGATAACTTTTGAACCACAACACATATTGTGGCAAATTTGATTGCGGCAGTCGATTTCTGAGACAATTCTGGTCTTCTTTGATATGCTACATGACCACCTTTCCATTTGAAAACCTTGCCCTTGATCCAATATGGTGACATTCAAGATGGCGACCATGTTTCGGATACAGCCTTAAAATAAGCCCCTTTACCAATTACTTGCTGCGGGATTCAGATATGTCATTTTCCCTACTGTTTGTGAAATAAAAGGGTGTCCTGTGTCCTTTTGACTCACCCTTTGACTTTTTGCTGCTTTTGGGAAACAGGAATTTAAACTGTTTACACTTCGTGACCTACATAACATGCATTCATGACATACCGAGATGTAATGAATGGAAATCGGCATCCTCCCAAGTCATCATCTTCCCACTGCTTCCTGTGAAGCAACTGTTTTTCATGAGGCCAGTGTTCTGGCAAGGATTCTCGTTCTGTTAAACCCGTGCACTAGAATAAGATAATGAAAACAGGGAATTTAGGATGTCATTTTTATCTGGCTTGTATTTTTATACCAAATTTTATAGTCTTAAAACAGAATAAGCAAAAGACTATGATGTTGGTAAGTAAGCCCTAGCACTTAAAAGACATCAACCTACTTTGTAAGGCTGTATTGCCTGGTGTTGCTTCCTACATCACTCTTATTAAGTGTAGCTAAGCTTTGTGCTGGTATACAGCTAATGCCAGTTGCTTATTGACATTGCTTCAAGGATCTGATCCCATTTCAAATGGTTCTGTAATATAGACACTCAGCAGAGAGAGAGGAAATTTTCACCACATGAATAGGCTTTAACAGATTTGCACTTGGGAGCTGTTTTCAAAAGTGGCTTTGCCACTATTAACACACAGACATTTGAACCCTACTGTCTAAACTCCTGTTATTTGAATTCCTGCTATAACGTAGAGGGTATCTGAATCCCCTAACTTGGTATTAGAACAACTATCCTGCTACAGTATTTTCAATTATTTTTAATTATAATATTTTCCCAGTGAAGACTGTGAAGTTTATTTTTAGTGGTTTAATATATATTGCATATCTTGAATATTGTATTATTTAGCTCTGGAAGAAACAGCTGTGAGAATAGACATTTAAGGAGAGCTAGATTTTACTGCAGTAATCGGATAACTCACAGCATGTACACCAGTTACCGGTACTCGATTTATTAACCTGACATGGTTGCCAGGTCCACGTATTCTAAAGACTCAGCTTTATTTGGCCTCCTTTTTCTATTGACTGTGGTGTTTTCCTTTTCCTTGCATGCCTGACAACCCTGGAACAATGAAATGGCTATAAAACACTTTGTGTTTACTCTGAAACAAAGTATATAGTTGATAAAACTATGAATTTGGATGTCACACATTCCTGTCTGATTATTAGCTGGTTGAAACATAAAAATCAGATTACTGAGTCATGGAAACTCAGAGGGTTCCCATTATCCGATACGGAAATGTAAAAGAATTAAAGTAAAGTGGCTCTGGTTACTGGACTTTGACTGCGCTAGCTTTGTGGTTAACTATCTCTGCATGGGAGACTATGCATGAAGCACATATTCAGTGATTCATATTCCACATCTCAACTTAATCAAGATATGAAAAGCTACATTTCTAGTGTCCGTCAGAAAGCATTGTGACACGAGTCAACTCATTGCACAGTACTGCTAAGTATGACATTACAAAGAGATTAGAAAATCTTAAAGAACTTCAGATAGCTCAGTAAGTGTCTTCAAACCTTTCCTTTTTTCCTTCTCTCTTCCTCCTGCTTCTCAAGCTCTGCAATTCGTAAACTTAGTTCATCCCAGTGCATGATGGGAAGGTCCTGGTCTTTTGAGGAAGGCTTCTGGCAGTAAGAAGAATGGATCTGTGCCACCACACTGGCACCGGGAAGGTCATCAGCATTCTGTACTTCCTTCCTGTTGCCATCCAGCCCCTCTTCCATCTGCAGATCAATAAGGTAGTGAAGGCTCACATTATTCCATAAAAAGGGCTAACTGATGCTGCATTGCAGCTCATGCAATAATGTCTTACCGGGATCTAGTGCCCTAATCGGTACAGGTTTGATTAGTCAAGAACAGTAGAAAATAAAGCCTATTGAGGTGTGTGTTGTTACGAGAAAATGATTAGGCCATGATGCAAGAAGATATAGAAGAAGATAGTTATTGCTGCCGGAGCTTCATGCTGCACATGGCATCAGTGATTGATAATACACCATGTGCTCCTATCCCATAAGTAACTACATTTTCTCTTTTCTCTCCGAGGTGATGTTCCGGTACCAGTTCCAGCACCACACACTTAGATG
>JAVSBV010000043.1:2615512-2628020 GCA_033117975.1 Parotocinclus spilosoma | reverse complement strand
GGGGAGGACATGCAGACTCCACACAGAAAGGACCCAAGCCGCTCCAACCTGGGATTGAACCCGGGACCTTCTTGTTGAGAGACAAGCGGTGCTACTCACCGAGCCACCACGCTGCCCATATGGAACTTATTACAGAATCCATAATCCATAATCCATATTATTGTATTCAGAATTGACTAAAACCCTTAATTCCAATCGATGGGTAGTATTGTTTTTAATTTATGCATCAGAAAGTACAGAAAGCTAAATAATGATTTATTGGTTATCTTAAAACGTTTTGTGTCAGCAGTGTATTGACTAACATAGTTATAAATAAAGTCTATCCTATGGTGGTAGTGACATTCTGTTGTTGGCGTTTGTTACTTTAGCGGCAACTGGGCAGCTGGTCAAAGTTAAAGGCAAAAATGCTGTTGCATCCTGAAGGACTTCGAGAGATTTTGGATTCAAGAGTGGTCCTTGCTGTGTATTCATCAAGACTCAGTGCTATTATGTTGACAAAGCGAGGTTGCGCAAAATTATAAACGCCGGAGTGTCAATCATAGTGACATACGGTTTTGTTAAAAACAGTTCTATTTTGATGGTTTTTTTCTTGCCTTTAGAGGGACTGTTCTTCAATTGAAGGTTAAATTTCTTTCATATTTCAATGTGCTATTAAGCTAATGAACCACAAGGGCATTGTTTAATAAATGATCTGTACCAAGAGTGCCACTAATTATGGAGCTGAATTGCATTGTCAGACACAATAGTGGCTTGCAATCAGAGCCACACTTGCTACAGGTTTCTAGTCTAGAACAGCAGTTCAGCCTGAGGCAGCCATGTTGGAGCTGATGCGAGATGGCGGCATGCACTGTTTTTGCTCTTGTGCTTTTTTGAGAGCCCGTCACCGCAATGGCCAATCATTGGCGCTGCATGCAGCCTCGAATGCTTTCCTTGGAATGCTGTTGTTTGCCTAAAGTGCTCTCTTCTTTGTGTGGAGAAAGCCGGGACAGAGCCTGTGGCTTGAAAAAAGGCGACTGATTGCAGCTATTGTATGCGGAGTATGGCTTGCAGACACTCACAGGATAACGGCTGTTCAAGGAGACTGATGCAGAGACAGAGAGACAGCGAGAGATCGACACAAGAAGAAACATAGGATAAGAAAAATATACATAGGTTAAGTTTATAGCCCAGAGCATCTAAAGCCAAGTGCAGAGAAACTCTCTGTGATAAAACACCTTATTTGTTTATTGTATAACATCTGCTGCTCTGTGAATAAAAAACTATGATCTACAAATGAAGCAATGAAAAACAATGCTATATTCCTCTATCCCTCAACTTAGAACCTGGATTGATTGCAATCACATTTGCTCCCACCCTGCATGCCCTGCCAATTATAGTAAAAGCTTGGCTGAAGACTAGGATATGGTCATTCATTTAAAATACAATCAGGATGTCACAATTTGGTGCTAATTTTATCCTACTTTCCTATTTTTAAATTATCCTATTTTATCCTAGTATATACACAGTGTAAGTGGGAGTTTGTTTAGTTCCATATTTTAAGGCACTGTGCTATTGTGGTAGCATTTCCTTTAAACATATTCACCAAGGGTATAAATATGTGTCAGAGCTTCAGATGTGGCTTGTAGCCAAGACGTTTATATTAATGGACACAATTTCATATATCATATGCACCCAGAGCCTCGGGAATCTCCATTTTTCCTGATGTGAAGGTCTTTGAACATACATTATCATATGTTGGCATTAGTAATGGAGAGAGAAAGAGAGAGAGAGAGAGAGAGAGGAAAATGTGTGTGTGTGTGTGTGTGTGTGTACGTGTACACTGTATATAAATTGGCAGGTTGTAATTAAATGTGCAGACCTCTCCACTATCTCCTCCTCCAGCCGTGCGCCAGTGACGCACACGCAGGCTGCATAGAAGTGAGTCATCCAGCCCTGAGGATCACCACCCCTCCCTCTGTCTCTCCATCCTCCCCATCAGTCCCCCTTTACCTTCCTCCTTCCCTTCCCTTCCCTCCCAAACATGCTCTCCATGCCTCCAGCTCCCTTGCTTTCATCCCCTCTTTCTTCTCCAAACACGTTTTACCACGCAGCCAATTTCCTACGCCCTTTTATGCATACCTTCAGATCCTTCTCTCTATGTGTTTTCCATTCCTATCAACTTGTTCTACCAATACCTCACCATTGTCTCCCTCTCTCTCTTTTGCTTCTCTCCTCTCTCCCTTGGCTTTAAAGATAAGCTGCTCTTTCTCTCTCCTATTTGGCCTTTCACACTCAGAAAAAAAGTCAGAGGCGGCCGAGATGATGCAGCAGCTTATCTGTTCTGAACTATACGCAAAAGTGACGAAGCAGATGACTTTTCGGGCTCGTGCTTTTGCTGTTCTGCCAGGAAGCCGTGAGTGTTGATCAATGGCTTTACGTTCCAGAAAGATAAAAACAAAGGAAGATAGAAGCGATACAGCATGCAGAAAAGAACTATAGTCAAAGAGAGACTTGCTATAATTGCCAAACAGAGGACTGAGTCATTATCTGAATCATAATTAATTATTACCTTGTACTTTGGACAAAGGCTCAACCTGCCAAAGCATGACAGTGACAAGAGAAAACAAATGAAGCACTGAGTAAAGACAACACAAAAAGGTGTAGCACTGATTCAAAGAGGAGACCAGGCCAGTCTTATCAGTGTGCTGCACTTGTAAAGGTGGCATGGTGAAGTTCTCTGCTGTTTGCTCGGCTTTTAATCGTTATTCCTGAGGTCACGTTTGGCATTGTGGTCATTTAGAAGGAGTGGGAAGAAAACACATTAAATTCATGAGTCATTTAATTGTGTTGAACAGTGAGATCTTTTTTCGTTCCTAAAAGGAGAGGTTTATCCCCTGCAAAAAAAAGCAATTTAACGCCTAACTTTTCTCACTCATCCAATTAGCTTTTATCCAGCATGCATATTGGCACAGGGGAAGTGCTGATGTTTGTGAGCATCCAAACATCCTATTTTTCAATGGAGTGGTCCTGCATTGTGACCTGGAATCAATTTAATTTTAAAGACACAAAGGCCCAGGATGAAATGGACGGTGTGGATCAGCCCTGTGGGGTGGCTAAATAAAGTGTGTGTTTTGAACCCTTCTGAACAGAGACTCCTGTGCCTGCGCTCTGAGTCATACAGTTCTCAGTGGGGTTGGAGCAGTCATATGAGTTGACAGAGTCATTTCTAGTGCAATCCAGGCTCCAAACTCTGTCCGTCCCTCTCCTTGACAATCCTGTTCTCACACAAGCAGATGGGTGAAGCTTCAGAATCACTGTAACGGAACTCAACTTTTTGGTTCTGTAAAATTTAAAGTTTTCTTGTGAAAGCAAAATGAGGGCAGCCAATAAAGTTTTCGGTACAAACTAGCCATAACATTATATACTAGCCCAGAAAAAGCTATATAAATAGGAACCAATCAAGTACGAGCTGTAGCTGTGCAAAGGTGTCCATTTCAGTAGGAACTACAGTAGTTGAGAACAAACTATAGCATTTTAAACTAGTACATGACAAGCTATACCAAGCTATAATGTAAACTAGTAAAATAGTAAAGTATGAGTTTAAAAAGTATATCACAGTGCAAGATAAGGCAGTGCAGTTTGGTAGTCCAGAGCAAATTATAGCAGAATAAAGTAAATCAGGACAGACTATTCCAATATAAAGTAATCAACAACAAACTATAGCAGAATTAATTAACCCAGGGTTAGCAGAATGAATTAGAAAAATGGAGGGTAATCCATCGTAGGGCACACACAGTAAGGGCCACTTTAGAGATACCAATTTACCTAACATGCATGTGTTTGGACTGTGAGAGGAAACCAGAGTACCTGGAGTAAACCCACACAGACACAGGAGGGACATGAAGACTACACAGAATGGACCCAGGCCACTTCACCTTGGGATTGAACCCGGACCTTCTTGCTACGAGGCAGCTGTGCTACCAACCGAGCCGCCCTCTAAGAGTATTTAGACAATGTTTAGCTCTGCAACCCAGCTCAGGACAAGCTATAGAAGAACAAACTAGTTCAGCGTACACTACAGCAGTTTGAAGTAGCTCAGGGCGATCTTCAGAAGTACAAACCAGCCACAGAGAAGCTATAGCAATAAGAACTAATTAAGGACAAATTATAAATTATAGCAGCATGAATTATTCCAGGACAAGCTACTGGAATATAAACTAGTTAATTGTGTGACACATAAGACTATTAAACAGTAGTTATAACTTTGCAAGCATAAATTACTTACTTTTGCTTAATACTACTACTACTACTAATACAACATTTAACACAAAAAAAAGTCACAGAATCCCAACAGGGTTACCCTCTGTTAGTTAGAGCTATTGTAGAGATTGCTGTATTAGCCAATAATAGGTTAGCTTATAAAGATGTATACATAATGTACAAAAGTGGTCCATTTGTTCAGTACAAGAAATCAGACAATTTCCCAGTGACTTATCAGTGCTGTAGACCTGTTTATAGTGTTTCAGTGACTCTTAGTTCACCCATGACATGTAAATTAGATTATCAGGCTTCAGAAAGGGTTGTTAAGTCTTGGTGCTAACATTTTAACTTGTTAATTTCAATGAACATTTTTAATTCAACGGAGTATTCTCTGTAATATATGATACTGAGTTATGCCTTTGCCAAGACAGTAATCATGGCAGAACTCAAAGGAAAAAATGATGGAGGCAGCTTTTGAGAGGAACCGGAAAGACATTGAGCTTGCTGCAGGGTGGAAAGCATATGTCTACCCTGTCAAAGTCAGATGCAGAGGCTGTGTTTAAAAAAACACCCAGCTACTGAAAAACCTAGTAGTCCAAGCAAGCTTGGGGAACTCAGGGAGGAGGCAAATAAACGGAGTTTCTATCTGTAGCTCAGAAGAAGAGACCCTTTGTGGTTAAAGTATCCTAGAGCCAACTGAAAGGAGCAGTAGGGAGATGTCCCAGCAACTGGGCCACTGCCCAGAGATGTGCTCTGCTGTTAGCAGTAGCATCAACATACGCTCAACATATCAGTAACCATCTAAATCGTGGGCATTAATACTGTATGTAATTCATTATTTTTGCTAATAATAAAACAGAATGTTCAGTGTATTGAAATGATTATTCATGGTAATCACACATACTACACACATAGATACACACCTTATTAGGAACACCTGTGCACCTACTCAGTCAAGCAATTATCCAATGAGTCAATCATGTGACAGCCGTGGATAAAATCAACTAGACACAGGTCAAGAGCTTCAGTTAATGTACACATAAAGCTACCCAGAGCTACACTTCATCCAAATGTTACATGGATGTCAAATGCTGCATGTGCCTTTTAAATAAATTATTATAAGGCTGCAACAGCAACCCTTATCCACCCTTGCCACGGACTGGCATCCAGTTCAGGACACACTTACACCTAAACCCTCCGTCGCATGGGGATATTTGCCAGATTTACATTTATGGAATTTAGCAGACACCCTTATCCATAGCAACTTATAACTTATACACTCTTGCACTTTAAGCAATTGTGGGTTAAAGGCCTTGCTTAAAGACCAAACTGTGGCAGCTTTGGCAGAGGTGGGATTTGAACCCTGGATCCTAAGGTCCAGAGTCCAGGACTTTATCCGCTGCTACTGCTACTGCAGTCCCAGTGCCAGATCCCCTGTGAACAGGAAAAGTGAGGTTAACAAATGAAAATAAATAATAATAATAAAACAGATTGCTCAGTGTGTTGAAATGATTATTCATGGTAATCACACATACTACACACATATATACACCTTATTAGGAACACCTGTGCACCTACTCAGCCAAGCAATTATCCAATGAGTCAATCATGTGGCAGTCATGGATAAAATCAACTAGACACAGGTCAAGAGCTTCAGTTAATGTACACATTAAACATCAGTCTGGGGAACTAAAATTATCCAAGCTACTCTGACTGTGACAGGATTGCTTGTGCCAGATGGCCTGCTTTGATGGGCTACAAATGCAGATTATTACTTCAGGTTCTACTACTATGAGCCAAGAACAATAATCTATGGCTACAGTGGGCCAGAGCAGGCTTACCAAAACTTGACAGTTGAAGAAACTGGGAAAATATTGGCTATAATAATAAATATTCATTTCAACTGTGATTTGCGGATGGTAGAGCCAGACTATGGTCTACAAATAATTTATTTGCTGACTTATTTCTTAGGTCAGAAGTTTAGGCAATAGTTTCTTATCACATACTAGGCTCCCTCGATTCAGTTTATTATAGATTTAATGTCACAGCCTTAAATAAAGTAGTGTTACTGACTCTGCTCACAGAAATGTAATGAAATTAAAATATCCCCTTATTTTTGTGAGCAGTAGATATGGCCATTGTGCCTTTGCTAAATCAACACATCTAATGGTGGCCTAACACTTTTGCACAGTCTCCGTATTGTTTCTGATCACGTCTCCATTTGGTCATGATTTGCTGACTTTTAATGGCTAATACTAGCATAATGTTGCAACTTGTCACAGAGCATAAGTTATTTCAAACTATTTCACTCATTTAGTATATTCAATAGTCACAGGACCTGAATTCAAGGCTACATTTACACTGCAAGTAAAAGCATTACATTACATTACAAATTTGTGTTTAAATAATAAAAACACTTTCCATCAGGCCCTGTCAATTAAGATCAATTCAAGAACATAATGTGAACAATCTGTACAAAAAATGGATTTGAAGAGTAAAGATTTGGGTCCCTTTTATCGCAGTCCAAGAACATTCTGTGCACTGTTCTTGACCTAATGTGAAGGCCACATTAAGTTTGGCAACTCTGTGCATCCGCTGAACCCCCCTCTGTCATTTTACGAGACCCACCACTTCGTGGCTGAGTTGAGGTTGTTCTTAAACACTTCCACTTGGGTACTTACCATTTACTTACGCTTATGACTCAATATTTAGTAGAATATATAGTATTTAGGAAATTCCACATTTAAACGACTGGCACAGGTGGGATGATATTACATTACCACATTGGAATTACCATTGGAGCCATCTATTCTTTCACAAATGTTTGTAGAAACAGTCTGTGTGACTAGGTTCTTGATTTAATACACCTGTGGCCATGGCCTATCTTTTTGTTGGATAATCATTCAGATTCCGGATTTGATACTTAGTTTAAAACTCCTTTAGATACTCGTTTTCATTTCCATTTCAGATTCAGATCTATTCTAGATATGTTGGCTATGTGGAGGTGCTGGATCTCAGCCCACAGGTTCCCAAAGCACCACTAGACCTGGAACAAATTAATCTTTGTTGTGCACTCATGTCCACATGGACCATTTAAGGTATGCTTATATCACCAGGAGCAAATGAGGGTCATATCTAGTATTGTGTTTAATAAATAACGATTAGGTTGAAATATGCTGGAGTATTAAAAATGAACTCAGCATACTCACTCTAAATTATTTTCATCTCATTTCAAAACGGCCGAATTTGGCACACTAATCTAAAATCAAAATGCTAATTAAGACATATTGTCCTAAACCAGTAAGCCATCTGCTCTTCTCAATATGCCATTCTTACACAATCTAAGATAACTGGAACTGTTCCCTTCATATCAAATAACACTTACAGTCCAAACAGCAGTGCCTCTGTTGCCATCTGATTTGCTGATGGCACAAACAACCTCAGAGTTTTTTCCATTTGTATGCAGCACATCATGCCATAATATGATGGAATCAGGTAGTGGTAATTAAACAATTAATAGGGTTTAGCTAAAGTCAGTTCATCTCCTGTGCTGGCTCCCGTGGGGCCCGTCATGATGGGGAAATTACACAGATGTTATCTCTGGCCTCGCCTACACGTACACACACACACACACACACACACACACACACACACACATATGATCAGCATATAAGAGGAAGTCAGCTCACGTATACCAAGAGATAAATCACAAGCGGTATAGACAGAGATAATGTAACAGCTGCTAAGAATATGGAATACAGATCCTCTTTTGGGAACTGGGGCAATGAAGTCTAAAATGAGGTCTAAAATGGTAAAGATAGAAAGGAAATGTGAGACAGGATAAGACACAAAATGCCATAAAAGCCATAAAAAGGAATATTAAAAAAGATTCTTCAATTTGTTTCCACTAATTTTAGTACTTATGAATAATTCCTGTATTTGTCTGCTTTTTTATTTTCTCATAATAAAGGATTATGATATTAGTGCTGGTTTCACTGTACTTCACGGTCTGTGATGAGTATGATGAGAACGAAAGAGGACAAAAGTCCATCTGGAGCTTACACCTCGTTCTGCTCTCCAGGCGAATTTGACTCCACTTTGTAAACTTCTATTTTTTCCTCAGGTGATTTTGGCACTTTCTCACCATCTCCATTCATCTTCTGTGCTCTCTCTCTCTCCTACTCTCACTGTGGGTCTTTCACCTGTTCTCTATCTCACACACAACAACACACACTTGTACTTTGTTCACCTCCCTCCCCTGGTTGGAGCAGAGAGGCTTGTAGGCTTGTGGGTGTCTTGGATGAGTCACATCGGCAAATTACCCAGTTTAAAGCATTTCTCAAATGACTTCCATTCCAGTCGCGCTGATAACCAATAATAGTTTTCATTTCTACAAGGACTTTTGGAGGACACATCATACATGTGACAGGCATTATATACGACAGCGATGACGTGGTGAGAAATTTAGTCTCACTTTTAAGTATTTTCAGTCGAGTGTTGATCCTAATATGCCATTTGTGACACAAAGTCATAATCATTATATGTACAAACAACCACGTTTTTATAAATAATTTTTGTATTAATTCAACAAATACAACATAAAGTTCAAGAAAGGTTGTACTGAAGCTAAACTTTTTTTCAAACTAATATTTAGAATTGTGGAAGCCAAAGATCTGAGAACACTAGCAAAAATGTGATTTTTAAAAATATTTTTGTTAAAATATCTTGTTTATATGATTGATTAGTAGTGCCCATTTTTGCTCTAATGACAAGATGCACTAGCATGGACTACATGAGACTCCAAAACTTTCCAGTATTTCTTATAGCAGCTTTCTCTCTACCCCCATAAATGCTTGATGGGATTTAGGCCAGAGGACTGTAATGGAAAGTCCTCTTTGATGTATGTTTTGGGTCAGTAGTCTGATGCAGTATTAATCTTCCTCCAGAAATACCCAAACAAGCATTTTAACTGTGTGACTATACTATTATGACTCATACAGTGTAAGAAAATGATATTTTCACATATGCAGTCCAGTGCAGGTTCAGCCATGATAACGAAAACAAGTTAGGATTAAGGGCACTACTTACTGGTACAATTGTGGTAGCATGGCAAGGCTAAAAAATGAACTACTAATTTTAGGATCCGTTGTCCAGCACTCCCACTGCCTGCTAATTATTGTTCTTGTTGCATGATTGAGTTTTAACATTGCAAAAATGAATAACAATTTAGGTGGTAGATGAACTAAATCTTTTTTGTTGAATATTTTGTTGATCCAAAATCCAAAGAACATTTCAAATCACCCATGACACCATGACACCCCCCCCCCCCATTTCCAGTACATAAATAATTGATTAACCTCTCACTTTGATAATCTTGTTCACTCACTTTTGCCAAAGCATTTAGTGTTTTGCAGTGTATATTACAAAACACTGTAAAAGACCTGTAGAAACCAGTGGTTTTCACCTTGAGTCGGTTGCTTGCTTTAGATGAAACTTGTGCAGCCACACTGGCCCTTTGAAGATAAATTTGAAGACCTCTAATGTACAAAGTACTGACTTTAGTGGTATCCCAAAAGCCCACCAATGCTCCCCCATGGCAATGAATAAGCTATGGCTGGAACATGAAAAGTATTTGTTGCTTTAACCTTAATACACCCTGTTCAGCATAAAATGGTATTTGTGATGTATAAAATCTAAATATGAAGTTTAAGACAAGGTTTCGTTATGCTGGGTATAGAAAGTGAGCAAAGCACATCGTGCATAGGTTTACAAAATAATTCTTTTTTCATGGGGTAAATATGAATTTGAAGTCCGGTGTGTATAAGAGGTATCCTGGTTTTGAGACTGTTGTCAGTGCCTGTCAGTGACGTATCCAGACACGCTTTGTGTTTTGTATGTATCCCATGATGCCAAAATGAAACGGGAATCTGCCAACGTCACTTGGTGGGCAAGGGTTTAGAAAGGTTGAGCGAGTGACGCGGTATTGCCCTCTACCGGACATGCTGTGTTTCAGTCTCGCTCCAGATGCACAATTCTGCCTCCTGACATTTAAAATGAATCTTATCTTTATAAAGGAGAGTAATTTAAAACATGCATACTATTAAATTAATATATTTTCCTAGTTGGGGACACGTGAAGAATAATGCTTCAAAATCCTATATTATGGATATGTCTCCTACACATGAGAGCACTATTACACCTTCACTGAACAAAAATATAAACCCTATTACTAGGCTGCTGTCATTTTGATAATTGGTTTCTTATTTGAGCGCATTGATCAGCTGGACACGCAATTAGAACCTACAATTTAGCATTTATGGGCTCTGATGTCAGTAGTATAAAACAGCCTACTGACATATTTGTCATGTGCTTGTTTTAGCTCAATTACAAATGAAACCGTTTCCTATCATTTATAATTACTAGAAATGTGCGCATGCAGCAGGCTATATTTTATTCATTAAAAGGTTTTGTAAAGCCGTTGCTGATCCTTCTGGTGACGACGCATGAATTGTAAGACTATTTTTGTTGCTTAAAACGTCTTCATTTTAGGTACAACAAAACAAATGAATTCTAAGAAAAACAAATCAGAACGGAATTATTTTTTCTTCCAAATAACTTTATTCAACCTACTCGTGCGTCTGATATGTCATTTACACACCGCAACAGGCTACAGTTTAAATATATTCCACTCTATAAACCCTTTCTTTGTGTCTCCAACGACGAAACGAGATATTCTATATAATAACGTATTAATTCACCTGTTAATAAGATACTGATTTATTTGCCAGACGCTGAGGCTGCTTTTGGAACATATGGACGGGCATCTCGTTGATAACCAGATAATCAGATATCGACGGAATTAAATTGCATGTCAGTGAAAAACTCAGAAACGCAATGTAATCCACGATTCTGACGGCTATTTTTTGGCGCGTGAGAGAATAGGAGATTGATCGTAGGGACCGGACGGCTCTTACTGATATGATGCGCTTCATTAACCCTGAATGAGAAGCCTGAGCTGCTCTGTAATCTGTTACCCTGAGTTCATCGCTCCAAAGCTTCCCATCGTGTATTATTGCTGAGAAAATATGCACCTGGCTGGACTGATAAATATAAGAGAGACAAAAGCCTGCTCTGCTTGTACAGAAATAAAAAAGAGGCAACGCTTAAAGAAATTGTGAATACTTCGTTTGTAATGCGTTTAATATTTCGCTTATGAAACAGGCTACTCTCTGCTGTGCCCGTATTATTTCTAATAATTAAAAAAAAATACATGGGAAGTCGTGCAGACTCGACCTTAAACGTAAATAGCGCCTTTATAGAAACGAAGAATCCCAAACTCGTTTTTTTTTTTTTTCGATGCGCGGTTTCAGACCTGGAAAGTGAACACAAAAAATGCTCGCTGCCGCATAATGAGGCGCAGGCTGATACACACTGACGTGGCGGAGGAATCAAACGGACGGAATCCGACGCGCATCTTCTTTTCCAGCACCAGACGAACCTCTCTCTCTCTGTAGTCATTACGGTCCGCCATTTACTAATTAGCTTGCGCTTTCCGCCGGCGATGCGCGCGTGCGCTCCTTTTCCACGCGCCAGGTTTGGGGTATTCGGGGCCACGTGGCGCACAAAGCCCCTTTCCTGTCCGACATTTTTTGGCAGCTCTGGAGTCAGCCTCGGGGGATTGGGTGCTTTTTACCGGAATCGGTGCTGAAAACACATTGGGGGTTTGTGAGACCCCCCGCTCGGCGTGTGGGCGAGACTCGAGTTCCACACCATTACGCTCGAGTCGCAGCGGAGGAGCAACACAAGCAAGCGCACGAGCACAAATCCTGCTCCCAAAGAAGGCATTTCTTTCCCTTCCTCTGCTGTAGGAGTAGAGATTTATTTGATTCGTACTACGCCTATTATGGCACTGCATTTAAGCGCCTTTCTACTGCGCTGCTTTAGGAACTGTTTGTTATTTAATTATTATTTTTGGCTCCCTAGAAAAATCTAGTTTTTGCGTTTCCATGCGAATAGTGATAAAAAATGGTTATTATTATGATTATTATTATTATTATTATTAGCATTATTATTAACAGTATTATTATTATTAGCATTATTATTATTATTATTAATTACGATGATGATCAAAGTAATAATAATAATAATAATAATAATAATAATAATAATAATAATAATGATGATAATAATAATAATAATAATCATAATAATAATAATAATAATAATAAATTATATTCGTTGAAACAGAGGATTCAACTGTCGTTTAATT
>JAVSBV010000043.1:2604059-2615412 GCA_033117975.1 Parotocinclus spilosoma | reverse complement strand
AATAATAATAATCATAATAATAATAATAATAATAATAATAATAATAATAATAATAATAATAATAATAAAGAATCCACAGTCAATAAAATAAAATGTTAATTATAAATCGTAAAGTAATTTTCCTTTGAGTAGAGGACAAAAATGGTATCAGTTCATATGGTTATATTTTGGCTATACGATGCCACTCATTTTGTTTTTAAAGAGGTTTAGGAGGAGGTGAGTCAGCGCGTGGGATGGAGAGCGCCTGGCTGAAGGGCCGCCACTGGACTTAATGCTGAGTGGCAGTCGATAATGCCAAGGCGGATCTCAGTTTGCCCTGTGGCCCCTAATCACTGGCAGCTAAGGTAGAAACACAGGCACGAGAGCTTTCCTCCCTCTTGCCCTAACGCTATAGAGATTTAGAAGCCCTCGAATATAAAAGCAGCGTCCTTGGAGAAAACCATCAAACATCAGCATGCGAACCATGCAATAAAGATCCTGTTTGGACAGCGTTGTTTTTCAAGCGTAAAACAGAAGGCCCGATTGTGACAGGAAATTCCCGAACTTGTTCCAGAAACGGCAATAAGATTTGGCCATTGTGTTAAAGCGCTGCCATTTCCAATAGGTCTCGAGGGACCTCAATATGCGCACTGCGACTAAACCAATTACACGAACCATAAACTCTGATTGGCGGGATTATGGCAGGCCGAGACTCCGTCACAGTCCTTCCCAGTTAGGCCTTAAGTCTAAAGTGGTATATGAGTTTAAGGTGTGCTTCAGAAGCAGCCGAGTAGTGCCGCTTTTTTATGGATCTCATCCTATTTTGGGAGGATGTGTACGTAAAAATAAGTGAACCAAAAACACACATAATGGGTGCGAATGAGTGCCTCTAAATAGGGGTAGGATGAGAGGATGACGCGTGAGGCAGATGGATGAAAGTCAGAGTCGGGCGCAAAAGACAAAGAGAGGCAAATTGGAGGCGCTGGGGAAGGGAAATGGAGCGGAAATGGAGCGACGGAGAGCGCAAGAGCCACGTGCGTCACGACGGCCTTAGACGTTCGGCTCCGATCCAGATTAAGAGGGGATTCAGTCCCTAGAAACAGTGCACGTTTTCAAGGGGCTAGTACAAGCTACAAGACTTGATTTTTTTCCCCGCACAACTCCCCTTTAATTATCAATTAAACATGCCTGCGTTTTAATGATCGTGTCTGTGCGCGCGGACGTGCGTCACTTAATGAAGGAAGGGCATCTGAGAAGCTGCTTTAAGAGAGAGCATGTTTGTGATTTCCAAGCACGGTGCTCTCCGTTCTTAATGGAGAGGGAGGCTTCATTCATGCCGTTTCCGTTCATTCATCAGAGCAGCGTAGCGTGTACCCTCCGACTCCGAACCAGACACCCAATTCTTATCAATGAAGAGAATGACGTCAAAGGCGGCGCGCTGACTCGTCGCTCACGTGACCACGCGCTCCTCTACTTATCAGCGCTGAGCTGTCCGCGGTCGTGAGAGAAAAAAAAAAAAAAAAAAGAAAAAAAAAGCACTCCCTGACGTACACCAATGAGAGCGTGCACATAACACCGAAGCGTAAATATAAGTTTGGAGCTGGAAAAGTAGCCTAATTTCTCACTGTTTTGAATGAAATTCAGGAGCGACATCTTTGAGGTTGCTTGGTTAAAGCGGCACGAGGCGGAGGCACAGGAGCGCATCTGAGTTACGGCTGCGTTTTGCGCGGGATTACAGGTGAGTGAAGTGGCGTTTGTGGCAGGCTGTCTTTTTATACACGCTTTTTTACAGCCTTTTTTTTATAAGGTAAAAGACGGCACGCGCGTGTCGATTTTGTATAAATAAACCATTCCTACGACAAGTCAGTTATTGCTGAGAACAATATGTATCGGTTTCTAGGACCTATGTGGACACTAATGCGGAATAAAATAGATTCGATTTGAAATGGACAATTTTGACACTGAGACAGTGAATTTAGAAAGTAGGATAACAGAATTTCAAACTCGCCTTGTTGAAACTCCCGTTAAGTCTTTAGTTTAGTCAATCCGGAACGAATTTGAAACCAAAAACGTCTGCTTATCTTAAAACAATGACACAATATTTAATACAAGAATATATTTAATCGGCTGACTGACATTTGCTGCCATCAATTAGAACGAGCAAATTAATCCACATTTAGCCAAACGATAAAAAAAAACGTCATTGCATAATATTGGGGATAAAGGGTACGGTGTTTAATAACCACTGTAAACGAGAGTCTTAGGTATTTCAGATTCACGATCAGATGTCATTTGTCAGTTGTTACAACTGATATAACCTGCACTTCAATCTCTTTCGTTGCGCACAATGGCTGCGTGTCTCGCGTTACAGCATTACAGCTCCGTACTGCCATTGTCTTGGATTACAATTTTCGAAAAGTTACACTCTGACCGAGCAAACGTCCATTTTATTATATCTAGCATGATAATATGGATTCACGGAGCCTTCTGTCTGAAGCAGGAAATAGGCTGTGCCTTTTGAAAAGAATCCGGTGTATAATGGAAAAGCGCAGTCGTTGAAAGTCTTATTAATTTGGATCCAATGCAACACCTGCCAGCTGACAATCACAGCTCATACAATGAGGGGTAACCATCAATATGAGTCACGGTTTTGCGCATATGATTTTATCCTGTGCGGCAAAATTGCACATTCATTCGTATATGAACGTATTATTGAACAAATTATTTCCCCCAAAAGAACCACTATTGTAACACGTCCACATGTCAGTCATTCTAGTCCTATAATGCCTTTAGTGATGGCGTAGATGCTGATCTCTCAGAAGTGCTTTGGATAGCAAATGTATTAGCAAACGTTTTTTTTGTCTCAGGTGAAATACTGCAGATTATTTACATTTGTTTTGTTTTGTGTTAAGGTGCTCACCCTGTCCCCTCTCCCCTTTGGCCCCTTTTGGTCTGCTCTGCAAGGACATGACCTGCTGGCATCCATCCTCCTGTACCTCTACTTTCCTGCTAGTCCTTCTCAGCACTGCTCTACAGCTGCCTGCTGCTGCCCCACTACTTACTGAAAGCCCCTACACTGGCACCGGCAATGACACGCTATGGCTGGGGCACCAAGACCCGGCGACAGTGTCGGGAGAGGTCAGGACACACAGGAAAGTGGACAGTCTCTTCCAGGCACGTCCAGAACAGGATCGCCTCACAGATATAGACTCTGACAGGGTACAAATCTCGGTCTTGCTAGAGCCTTTTGACCACCCAGCCAGTGAAGGAGTGAAAAGCCGGGTAGAGACGGAGGAGTATGTGAAGAAGGAGCCGAGGCAGGAGATGGAGACATGGCAGGATCAGGATGACCACAAAAACCTAGGGAACGATGGAGAACAGGAAGACAATGTGGAGGTGCTACAGACTGAATTGGCTGAGGCACAGCAGGGGGATGGGAAGGGAGGAGAAGACAAGGTAGAATTACCAGAGTCAGTACTTGAGAAAGAAAAGAGTGACGAAGAAAATACCCTAAGCTGGCTGGAGGAAGGTCTTCTTCAGCGATTACTCAGTATGAAACCAGAGCGCCCACCCCATATCCCCTCCTCCCTTCAACGTAAAACCAGGGGCTACTTCCAAAACATTGACCTTGGTTTGCAGGATAATGAGATTCTCCCACCTTTAAAAGGTTACAAAGCCTATAACCAACAACTGGCCATGGCCACTAAGAAGCTTAAGTGGCAGGAGGAGAGAGAAAGGAACCCCTCCCAGCTAGACCGCAACTTCATGGATGATTTTGATTTCATAGGGGACGAGGAGGAAGTCATCCCTCGCGAGGAGGAAGAGGCGAGGGCACGAGCGGAGCAGGAGGAGGTGCGGAGGCAGGAGGCAGAGGCACAAGAGGCACGTGAAGAGGAGCAGAGACTGGCTGACATCGCCTCCGACATGCTTCTTGAATACATGGGCAGGAAACAAAAAGCAGCCTCTTATATGAAAGACAGAAACAAAGCTTTATTTCTCAACAATGTGGCTGAGGATAAGCGCTCTAATGAAGTGGAGGACAGTGACGATGACGAAATGGACCCAGAGACAATAGACAAGCTGATCGAAATCTCCAGTAAACTGCATCTACCTGCCGACGATGTGGTTGAAATTATCTCCGATGTCGAGGAGAAGAAAAAGAGAAAGGACTCGCCCCCTAGCAATGCCCCTCGTTTCCGCCCACTAGTCCCACTGAAGGCCAAACAAAGGGCTCCTGTTTATCAATATCCCAAGTCCCCAAAGAAATCATCCCACAAGGTGAACCCATATAAAAAGTGGTACAAGGAGAAAACCAAAGGCAAGTTCAACAAACAGGACTACTGGTTTAAGCCACAGAAACAGTTATTAGCCTATCCTTCCTTTCCCTACTATCAGAAGCCATATCGAGCCTATTACCCTATCTATTTCCCACCTCCCAAACCACGTTACTACACAAATCCGGCCTTCTCCTTTGACTACAACTTTGGCGGCGCCATGGGCTACGGTTTCAAACCTCCCAAACGCAACTTCAGAGACAGAGCCAAGGGAAAAGAACGAAACAGGGTGCAAGGGCCTCGTCAGTCCCAGAGTCTCTATCCTCTATCAGACACAGTCATTTCTAACTACATCCTTCCTCATCCCCGAACTTATCAGACGCTCCCTGTCCCCAAAGCTCGCTCCTCTCAGGGTGTAGCGACACTGGGCTACTATTACCACCCGGACTACGCGTACGATGAGCCAGAGCCAGTGCCTGATGGTGACGATGAACTGGAGAACTTTATCGAGAAGATTTACTACAATCGCAGGTTGTTCTAGCTCTTCTGCTTTGAATGAAGACCTGTGATATCTCATAGCGATGAAAAAAGAGTGAGGAGAACAAAGAGGACAGTGGGGTATTTGAGGGCGAAAGGTTAAGGGCTGTTGAAAGACTAATTCTATGTTACTTCTCCACTCTTGTTTTTTAAACATTCCAGGTTAGGCCAGAAAAGCGATGCTTATGAGGTTTTGGACCCTCTATGTCTGTTTGCATTACGTTCCTCTCGCAGTTTACATTTTCATTTGGTGAGAGAACTTACGGGTGAATTTGACAGGTTTCATTCAGGTATGGTTTTTACTCTTGCATGTCAAAAACATTTTAGGTGCCAACTGCAGGAGACTCATGTTTACAAAGATTTCTTTTGTTCAAATGCGTGATTAATTAAAATAGGTTTAAAAATGGGTCTATGCTTGGAGCTCAATTCTTGAATCACTAGACCAGTGAATTGTTTCTTAACCCATCTTTTCATAGGCTATGTTTAGGTGTTACTATCAGTGCTCCTTTTGCCTTAAAATGGCTCTATTTAATTCACGTGCATGCAGGTCTTGCACCCAGGAAAATACTAACTTTATGTGAAACGCAAACAAAAAGCCACCACAAACAATACTTGAAAGCAAATCTTCCATTCTGTTTAAATAAATGCAAAACAGTGTCTTTATTGGATGAGTGTCATGTGAACACGGTTTTCCAGGATTCTTTCCCCATGCTAAGGATTATCAGAATGCCTCACTTGTATCTTTTTATGTCAACGTTCAAATGTTTTCAAACTTTGTTACTAATAAGTTGCCTCTACCATTTTATTAACACATGGCATTTTTGTCTTGAGGGTCAACAGGAAGATGTATATATTATGTCTCTTCAAAGGAAATTTTAAAACACTTGAAAAGTTGTGAGAAATGAATTGAGATCGAAATGTCTGCACGTCTATCTGTATTTGCATCTTTTAAAAAAAAGCTGAAAAAAAATGTGGGGGGAATTGCCTCCGTAAAAAACTGTGGTTATTAAAAAAAAATAATACAAAAAACCATCAGAAAGAAAACTCTACTTGTTTCCACAAGTGAACCAGTCTTGTGAAAGGAATTTGTTGTTGATGTCAACTTCCAGATTGTAAGATGTACAGTGTCAAATAAACAAGTGTGTGCAATGTGTAAATAACAGCATGTTGATTAATAGTTTTGCTATATGAAAAAAATAAAAGCAACTATTTTATTAAAGATAATTTTTTTAAATGCCTTACTGGAGAGAGAGTTTGATTAGTCATCCAGAATAACGTGCCATTTATTTCCTTATACGCATACTGTTTCATACTTCACATCCAGCTGAGACAGAGTTTGAATTTGATTAAATGTAAAATGTAGTATTTCATATGTCTGTAACATTGACAATATAAAGGGTCTAAATGTGAGACTTCAAAAAGGTGGAAACTGTCTCGGGCCCGATGGAAATAAAACAAAAAAAAAAATTGTGCAATGGAAAATGGAAGCAGCTTTGAGTTCATTGTCTCAAGTATTAATGAAGACATCCTATATATAAAGACTTTATATAGATAAACAGGCAAGTATACTTAATTCAAGTCAATTGTATATTAAAGGTATAAGTAATAATGCGATTGGATAACAATGCATGTGCAAGTAAACACAAATGCACGCAAAATGGCCCACAAACCCACAGCGATTCTATAAATCTAATACCATTCAAAAATAAAGCTCCATTTTCTTCAGTCAATTGACTATGATGACATTCAATGAAATGGGGAGAGATGAAGGAGTATATATGAAAGAGTCATTCACAATCTCAGGGAGAGAGACTGGAATGTAAAAAAGCTGTTGATGTGACAGGAATAACTATGGAGACACAATGAAACCAAAGGGTGGGAGGGGTAGAGAGAGAAAGAGAACAGGAGAGAGGGAAAAAGAGGGAGAGAGAGCTGCAGTGATTAATGAGTCACATGATTGACGGGTGAGTCATCTACTGGCATGCACCACTGCAGAACCCCAAAGCATTAAGATTTCTACCCATAGACTGGACACAAACACCCACGTTCACACCGACCCTTACCAGATAACCACTTATCTTCCTAAAGCAGGACCCCAAGCATTAGTACATGAGAGGAAACAAAATCTTCATACATATAGACACAACCATTCTTCCATTTAACCACCCACCTGCACAAATACCCACGCAACCACACCACGCAACCACAGAGACGCACAGTCCACAATTTAAAAGCCATTTCTACTATGGAATGTTTTCAAATGAAACGTAGATGAATTATTGACCTCTGACAAACATTGCGCAAGGGACACCCATGGTCATAATGAAGTGTGAATAATATCCACAAATTATGCAGCCACCCAGCGGTCAGAACCATCTACATTTGATTTATAGTCTTTTCCATGTTAGTGTCGTGACACAAAATCAGCATTAATTGTGGAATGTGATGTTGATTTCCTTCAAGCTCTCGAACCTAAACACCAGTCATATTTACTTAATAAAGCAAGGCTTTCACGGTTGACAATGAAGCTGACAATTTAAAAAAAGACAATCTATTTCAGATGATCTGCAAAGGGTGAAATACGAGTACTCAACAATGGGTAATGCAGATTAAGATTTACACTTTACTAGATTTGAGTTTTACTCTTCTGGAGGGGATCAATCTGTGAGCAGAGAATACTTGTATTGTCAAAGGATGCTGGAGAGTATTTTAAGAGACTCTGGCTTTCCTTTGAACATTTTCACTGCAATGTACAGTAAGTAACAGTCTTCTATACTATATACCGAGTACTGCAAATAGTGATGTCATATTTAGGGCCTACGTGAAAACACAAAAACAAATCTAATGTTTTACAAAAGATTATGTAAAATACCTTCAATAAAAAACCATGTGCAGATGCATACTTTTGATTTGACTTCAGATAATCAATAACAACCACACACAGGCATACATCAAGCACACACACATTTACCTTGACAGATAAAATCGTGTCCACCAAAAACATCGTCTAAGGCAGTGACGGCAGAGGCCCAGATACTCCAGATATAAAAAAGTACAGATAATTACTCTGAGTCATACACAGTGCTGGAAGCAGCACTGATGATGCGCTCTTCAAAGCCGACCAACCAGCGCATAACAGAGCTTCAAAAACGGCCAAAACACTCTCCACTCCAACTTTTGGAGAGACTAAAGGGCATCTTGCACACTCTCTGTATTTCCATGATTAGTAATAATTGAGCCAAACTGTTTAGAACTCCATAGGATTGTATCCCTATCCACTTTATCCTCTTTTATATGCCAAACCTGCATGATGATAATTACAGTATAATGATCATCTCCCCTGTTTGTGCAGGAGTTGCTTTTCTTAGCTTGTCTCCACAGAGTGACTCCGTGCTGCCTTGCTGAGGTAAACAGGTTGTTTTGCAAATCAGGCATGCCGTGTCGTGTGCTTTCAACTTGACTGACATTCTGAATTGCTTTGTGCCACTAGGCACAACATGTTTTTGTCCTTGTATCAAGATGCAATGCATTAAACAACTGCCGGTTTATATTGTGTCAAATGCTGACAAAAGCTTGTCAAGTATGGCAAGAGTGTTTACTGCATCAAACATGCTGCTAGAGGCCAGCCTTGTCTTCGTGGGGCTGTAAATACACCAAAGACATGGACCATTTAACTACATCTGCAGTAAGTGTCATGCTCGTTACGTGATTAATTTGACTGCTAAAAACTCGTTTCTGAACGGTTTAAAGAGGAAATGTTGGAGGACACATACACGCAACTCTCTCTGGAACACCTGACTTCGTAACCAAATCGTTATCGTGATTGTTTTCGAAACACCTGCAAAAAGGGTAAGAGAGAACACAGTGGAGCGAAGCTACAGCATCATCGCCTAATTCACCATTCCCTATTGATGCTGTTTGTGCCAGAGGCAGCGCTGAAAGGACAAGAGGAAAAGGTGAAGAGGGTGAGAAATTGATGAAGTGAGCGAGAAAAGGGAGGCAGTAAAAGAGAGAATGGGGGTGAAGCTCTGCGTGACTCACCCTGTGTAAATGCGCATCCAACAGCTCCATAAAGTGGTGGGCCACCTCCACATTAATGAGCTCACTGCACAGTCATAAGCACTTACATTCACTCTCGGCCTCCACTGCACCATTTCCACGGTATAAAACACACAAGCATGTACAAAGAGGGGAAAAGAGGAAAATATAATTGCATGTACGTATATATGCACACTCGCAATACGCTCAAACTTCCTTCAGGGCATGCATTTCACAATTGATGAACATGCTGAGAAAGGTTAATAAGCAATTTGTAAGCATCCGATAAATCATTACAGAAGAACAATTTCCAGTGCATTATTTATTGTGCAGCTTATGCAGATACTAATTCAGTAAATAAACCAATTAGCCTCCCTGGGGTTGGTTTCTTAACAGGAAGACCCAAGACTGATTATGGCGACTCTTGAGCTGGCCTTCCTTTATGTTTTACAGAAAAATTGCTTGGTTGATTATGGGCCATTTATTATTTACAGCCCGAGCTGACATTTCATGCCAAGGGAAAATCAACAGCACCACTCCAACACAGATGTAGCAACTGGCAGAATGGTGGCTGGACAGAAGGTGTGCATGGGGTGATTAGCCAGGTGTTAATGACCGGTGTGTTGGTCAATGGAAAGGGCATGTACGAGTCTTGGCTCCTGTTAGGTCAGCATACTTGAGTGTTATTCACAGTTGGATGCACTAATAGCCTCTTGGCAAAAGTTGAAACCTACCACCGAAAGCCATATTGTATTATCGAAATCTAATTTAAGTTTCAACAAAACGACTTCAAAGTAAGAGTCTATCATTTCCTAAAATACTGATGAAAATTCCTTATAACCACATAGCAGAAAAAGGTCAGAATCAGATTTGTTTTTTAAAGAGAGGAAGCGTACCAGCATGCTCATACCATAACTATAATGCAAGTATAGGCTTACCTGTGACACGTTCTTCTGTTTTGTGTTTCCCCCAGTATCATAAAGTCTGGAACAGAAAGTACCTGGATACAGTTTCCGGAGTGGCAAACAATTTGAGAAAAGTTTAGTGAACAGCAAGTATGGGAAGAAAAGTTTATAAAGCAAAAGAAACACTGGTAAATTTTAAATACATTGAGAAAACTTTCTAGATCAGCAAAAAGCCTGGGGAACACTTTTTGGAATGCAAGCACCTGGAGAACAGTATCTACAACAGCAAAAAAAAAAAAAAAAACAGTTTATAAAACAAGAAATACAATGAGAACGGTTTATCTAATGGTTTATCTAACAGCATTCACCTAAAAAGCAGTCTATGGGACAGTAGGCATTTCGAAAGGAAGTATAGTATTGCTATTATATTACACCAGCACAGGGCTTTAGTTTCTCAAGCAGCAAATAATTAGGTACATAGAATACAGATTTGTTTTTCTTCTATTTTGTGTTCTTTTTTTAGGGTTTGGGTTCAGTGTATTACCATACCTTCTGTTTCATAGAGTCATCAGACTCATGTTACTGTCCCACGAAAATGACCAAGGGTAAAAGTCAAATTACAAAGATAGAGCATATCTACAGACATGCGAATTCACTGCATGTTAAACTGAATAAGAGAGTCACACATTGACTGTTCAGTAGGGTGTATGGTCATCCAAGACTGCCAAAACACACACTGACAGGATCAGATTGTCCAGCAGTTCTGGTAGGATCCTATTCATATTCATTTTGAAATATCTCCTAATTTTTTGAGCAGTGTATCTGACTGAGCTTACTGCTTTTTAATTTCTGCTGCTTGTGCCCCTAGATGGTGGTGTTTTCTTAATATTTTGTTGCATCTGAAACCAGATCAAGTCCGCAGATCTTTGAAGCTTCCAGCAGGACCCTAAACCTTACTTTGGAGTCACATAATACAGAAGTTCCACACCTTCCCCTCTGGTGCAGTGAGAGTCCCAGAGAAATGGCGAGGGACGTAGAGGGATGAGGTACAGATTGTTTGTTTGTTTTTTATTTATGTAACATCACATTGGTATCAAAGGCCCATAATGAAAAGAGCAAAGCTACAATTATACAAGTCAAACACATGCACGATGGCACAATTTATAGCAAGAAATTAACTAAACACCCTATTTGGAATATGGGAGAAAATTGAGTACATGTGGGTAACACACAAGGACACAGCGAGGACCTGTTAAAAGGATATGTTAAAAGTTGATCATGCTGCCTTCTGGGACTTTGACTCGATACATGATGCTGGTAGGTGGTAAACACACATTTAAACCTTTACACTTGACTCCCTCTAATTTACATTTAATAACACTGAGGGATAACTGCACTGATTAGGTTTCTAAATGTGAACAAACTTCAATTTATTTTCCATTCTCATCTATCATGCTTTCATCATTTAATTGGTGGTTTTGATTTTTCCTTTTATACCCTTTCCTTCACAGGAAAATATGTGTCATTTGAAGTTCCCAGAAAGGAATTAAGATATCAACTATCGGGAATAAAAAGAATTTGTGCAAAATTTGTTTGCAGCAGCAGTGATGTATATATATA
>JAVSBV010000043.1:2553328-2569969 GCA_033117975.1 Parotocinclus spilosoma | reverse complement strand
AAACATTACATGTATATGATAGGATTTGTTTTGTTACTTTAGGATTATATATATATATATATATATATATATATCTATATATATACATATACACATATATATACATACATATATATATACATAATATTCAACCATCCATCTATCTCACCCCAAATATAAATAAGGATCATTTCTATTCCACCTTTTCTGGGTAGATTTCAAATTTGCTGTGCATGCAAAACACCCTAGAAATATGTCTGAACTGTGAGCTTTAAGCAAGAATGAATGAAAGAGTTGCTCAACCAAATATACAGATTGTATGCTACAGGAAATGTACAAGAACCACATTTTCAAAACTGGGTGTTACTAAATATTGCCTGCTAGGTAAATTCTATTTAAAAACAATATCAAATTTAGCAAAGAAACAGTAATAGAAAACATTTCCATAAGAGTGAACACTCAGCATACAACATATCAACACCTGGCAGGGGGTAACAGGGGCAGACTGTAGCACACAAACAGTACCCAGGAGATCCGCTATTTAATCAGTGCCATAAAACTGACCCTGGGATAGAGTTGCATTGTGTTTTAGGATGTGTTTGTTGCCTTCTGTATTTCTGTGAGAGCTTATGTTGGGATGGGCATGCTGTCTCTCATAGCTGTGTGTAAGTGTGTTGGCATATGTGTTGTTTTGCCTGGTAGGAAGTATCCCCTGCGGCAATGTCCCACTGATCACAGCTTTCTTCCCTTAGGGCACCTGTCTCGCTTCTCCACAGGGAGCTAGTGCTTCATTTATCACTGAGGATGTGAATGAGTTTGCAGTTCTAGTTATATGTCATTCTAAAACTACATTTAACCCCGAAAACAAGCAGGAAATATATAAATATCACATTCTATCATAGTATAAATTTTGTGAAAAATAGCTTAATTAGAATAAAAACGGGTACAGTAGAACATCGGTTCTCTTCATTAATTTGTGCCAGAGGGCTTGTTGAGTCCTGAAGATGATGAGAACAGAGCACATTTTTTACCAAAAATAAAAAAGTGCATTAAATTAAGCAGACTTATTTGCACTACAATACAGTACTATGGATATATAAATAAAGACAAGATAAAAACAAGAGACATGTTCACTGAGCAAGTACACATAATCACTGTGTACTAAATAGCAAATGATCTGTAAGGAGTCACCTCAAAAGTTCAAAAGCTATCAATTCTGCTGGTATGGGGGTGTGTTATTTGCACATCTGTGAAGGCACCATTAAGGTACATAAAGGATTTGGAGCAACATATCCTGCCATCCATCCAACATAGCCTGCCATCCAAGCAACGTCTTTTTCAGGGACGTTTCTGTTTATCTCAGCAGAACAATGCCAAGCCACATTCTGCACATGTTACAACAGTGTGGCTATAAAGTAAAAGAGCATGGGTATTAGACTGGCCTGTCTGCAGTCCAGACCTGTCTCCCATTGAAAATGTGTGGTGTATTATAAATCGCAAAATACAACAACAGAGACCCTGGACTGTTGAGCAACTGAAGTTGTAAATCAAGCATAAATGGGAAAGAATTCCACCTGCAAAGCTTCAACAGCTAGTGTCCTCAGTTCCCAAACGCTTATTGAGTGTTGTTAATAGAAAAGGTGATGTAATACAGTGGTAAACATGCTCCTGTCACAAATCTTTTGGAACGTGTTGCAGGTATCAAATTCAAAAAGAGTGAAAATTTGCAAAAACAATAAGTTTATCCGTTTGACATTTGACTTTTTCCAGAGCTGTAGATCAGAACAATTCCTGCTTATAATTTCCACACAACTTCATCTATGTGTTATAAAGAATTGGGAATTAAGGGCAACTGTTCAACTCAAGATAAGGAATACGAAGAGAAATCTTTCAAGACTGAAATGCACAGTGGTGAACCAGTTCAAATGTGTAATATTTGTGCAAATTTCCAATAGTTCTCATTAAAACTAATTCCAGCTCTGAAAACATATTTCATTTAAAACAAAATATGATATTGATATAGGTTATCTGACTAGGGTGCTCAAATCTTACATACACTGCTCTCAAAAATAATGAAGTAATGAAATATCCCCTATTGTTGAGAGCTGTGTATTTAAATACATGAAGCATTAGTGAAATAAAAAGCTGAAAAGTAAGAAGAAATAAACAAAGTTGATATCACTTAGCAAAGCACTTCTTAGAAACCTGTATTGCGCCATATAGTAAAAAAAAAAAAAAAAAGTAAATCCAACCACCTATTCATGTTTTTGTCATTTATTTATTCAAGCTTCTCAATCCATACATGTTAATTACATTTTAGACCAAATGAATATACTAAGGCAGAACATATAACTTAAAATGGCATGTTTTCATTTCAGCTTATTACAAAAAGCCCAGACCCAATAGTCTTTTTTTTTCACCCTCTTCAGCTGCGTAATTCTTCTGTAAAGACTTCTCTGCAGTTTGAATCTGGGCAGTGTTCAGGTAAATCTTGCTTGCTGTTTCCACAAAATGTCCTTAACATAATTTGAGGAATCTCACACAATGTACCTGTTAGCACCATTCTGTGTGTTAAAAGTTTTTTTTAATGGTGTGTAGTTCATCCCAGCTGTAACCTTTTTACACTGCCTGTTAATATATGAGCCAATAAATTAACAGCACTAAATATGTTTTTTTACCTTCATTGTGGCACTTCAGTGTGTATGAACCATGCCCATACCATGCAGTCAGTCATGGAATAAAGCATCAGGAAACAGAACATTAAATAAACATTGAGATTTTATTAACATTATAATTGCCTATTTTGAAATGCAACGGATACAGAGATTCAGCAGATGGGAGGAACTTTGCAAATCTGTCCAATTAACTCATAAGACAACTCATCGAATCATTCCTGAGACGCGAAAAGAAAAGAAAAGAAATGTCCTGTGTGATACAGTATATGGCAGCCACCTTCTGACAGAAACACAGAGTATTCCATTAGTACAGAGATTGCATTGGTAAAGTGACACTGATATAGATTTGAACAATCAGCAGTTCCAGATATCCTGCTATTAAAGCAACAAAACGAGCCAGGCCCAATAAAAAAACCTGTTGCAAACAGCCAAACAAACTCCACTGTTTGATATGACAATTGTTTAGTTTATTTCCTAAACAATAGTAACAACAGGAACAAGGGTCTTTCCAGAATGTACATATATAACAATATTATAAACAAAAGTTCTTTTTGTTGAGAAAAATGAAATAAATAAAAATGTTGTAATTTCTAATCCGACATGTATGCCAAGAACCTGTTCAGCATTTACACATTATCATAGTTTACCAGTGATTTACTCATCCTTCCCAGTACATGGATGACATGCCATGCTGCAGCAGATGGAGCAGACTCAGGAATCAAATCTGTCAACTGTGTTTTAAGGAGCATAAATCCTACACATATTTGTTCAATTACAGGTTAATTTTGAAAGTAGGGAAATTTCACAGCTTTTCAAAATCTTTATTTCAACACTACACAGCACCTGCATGTTACTAATGATGGACCCAAAAGCATCAGCAGCATCTGTGATGTCATTTCAGCAATCAGTATGCGGAGCTTTGAGCAATAAAAAAATGTAATTAAACTTAAGATTTTTTCTGTGATGACCATCAATAATTAAATTGAAATCAACAATTCAAATCTGGTTTATTCTTAATGCTGAAGCATTTCATTTCCTGTACAACCTTCCCATGCCTAAATATATATATAAAAAATGAATACAACACAACCTGGAGTCAATATGAATACTGTATGTATTCATCAGAGAAAGTTCAAAACTATTGTACATTACCATACTGCAACTACATGACGAGTGAGAGTTAAAAAACGAGTCAATAGAAGATTTTGCTTCAAAATAAACTTCCATGCTAATAAAAAACCATGGTGTTTAACCAGAACTCATTAACACAATCTTTAATAGAAAATGGAATGGCTCAAATTGGTGAAACTGGATTCTTTTAAGCCCTCTATCAACTGACTGGTATTAACATGTTCCACAGCTAGGCTGCCAGAGAAAGAGTACAAGAGAAAACTAATTCCAGGAGTCAGTTGAGGACATGTGCATCAGGGGCACAGCATATGTGCTGTCGGTCTCAGAATTAGAATTCAGTGTAGATTGTGCACTGACTGTATCCTGTAAATCAGTACTCAGCTGCTTCTTCTCCACACAGAACTTTCTCAAACACTACTGCACATTCTGTGGTTCATATATACAAATGAGTGATGCAAGGAAACAGGAAAAGTAACAACTGACCTAAAGGATTTGCCTATGTATGTTGTACTCTAGGAATACAATAAAATCATTTTATCGATTTTAGAGATAAAACTTTATTTTCTAGCTTTTTCCCAGCATTAATGATTCTGTTTCTACACAAGAGATTGACAACAAACTATAAATCCCTGGGAAAATACAGCTGATAGCTCAACATGAACACTATTATGCACTGTGATCATTAATGGAATAAGGGCTGGGATTAAATGCTTAAAATCCTCCGTTTCAACACTACTTTAAATTGCATGATCTATAATAATTTCTTAGCTACCTTGTAGGTATATTTATCGCCATATCCCTCTGCAATCATAGCTGACTCCTACTAAGTTGTTCAGTTTCAATTTTACAATTAGATCTAAAATGAAGGCATGACGTCCAAAATTTTTTTTCATCTTTTCTTACCAAAGTGATACTTGTACAGTATATACATACCTTATGTTAAGCAAGATCTGGAGCACTTTTTAAAAATTCCATGAAAAAAAGAAAAACAAACGAAAAGAAAAAATAAATAAAAATCTAAGTTTGCCGTTATAAAGATGCCTAAATTGGCTAATATACAAACATGATGATATGTAGGCTCCCAATTTCTTACAACAATTTTCACTAGTTACTACATTTAACAGATGTACTATACAGTCTTATTAATAAGGGTACCTGTTCATTACAAAAAGGGAAAAGAAACAGACTAATGTAAAAATACACTACATCCATTTGTTTAATGTTTGATGAGATGTAGAGACAGAAAAAAAATATATATACTGGTTTTTTTTATTTATTGTTTTTACCAATTAATGAGTCAGATCAGTTCCAGTGTTGTTTCCTAAGCATGGGATGTATGTAAATATATCTTAATGTGGTGTTTCTGAACACGTTATACTTCTAGATTTAATCTAGTTCATTAGATGAGAAGAAACCCCAACTTTAAATGGCATGTAACATCATGAGCACATTGAGTTGTTATTAAAACTCTTTAGCTGTCTGGTTGTGATGTTAAAGTTTATTATAAAATCATATGTGTGTTTGTGTTTTTACCCTGCTTACCCTGGTCAGGGTCATGAATGCTTTGCAGCCACTACTAGAATGTATTATATGCAGGTAAGAGTGTGCCCTGCCTGGGACACTATTACATCACAAGATCTTACAGGGGTTGCTTTTGCAGGAAATTATCCCCAAACATCCCATAATGCATCGCCGGAACATGAACTTGGACCCCTGCAATGGCAGGAGATTGAATTTATTGAATTCCTTAATGTACAATGAGATTTCTCAAAGGGATTTAAATTTAGAAAATAACCAAGTATTTTTCAAACATTATGACTAGCATGTCATAAAGCAATGCAGGATTTGGCTATGTTCACGCTACAGAAAATTGCCTACATGTGACTATGTGGTTCCTGATTAGACACCTCTTTCTGTTTAGACTGGTTAGGTTACACCATAAGTAATTGTATTTCGTAGATGCCAAGCACTGACACATCTACCTATACCAGCAATAATTGGTATAACAGCAATGTCTTGCAGTTTTTCGCCCTCAATCAATCTGATTTACGCAAAAAATGTATTAAAAAAACATTCAGTTGGATTATAGAATTGATTTAGACACATCCCCTATTTAAGATTTTGCATTGCATCCATTGCAACTATTTTGAGCTTTAGTTTGAATGCTGTAATCTTGCTGCATCTTTTATGATAAATTTAACAATATTGAAGTGTTTGAAAATGTATTGTATATTGCATTATATTGTTAGATTAGTCACCTGTGACTGAAACGTATTTTAATACACTTGCACATTTAGCTACTTTTTTCACACTGTGGCCTTTAGCATGCCGAAATGCAATCCCTCCTTTTTGTCAAACATTAATATCTGACCCAATTTCCACACATGGAACGAGATATTCACTGCACTGTACCACCTCTTCTCAATCTATAAATCCCATGACACACCTTGCAAGTAGTTATAGCCCAGTCATTCTCATGCAAGGCCATCTGCAGGCGTTTAAAGTCACTACTACTAATCATTTTTGTCCAAAGAGTATAGTAATATTATGATGTTGTGTAAAGCCTTTGCAGTGGTTCTGCCTCTTTAGAACATAATATCAAATCTCATGAAATTAGGATGCCTCAGAGAAAGTTGCATCATTTGGATGTTGGAATGTAAGATTACATTCCTGACCATTTTTCATTATTCCTCAGTGTCACATCATGCTTATTGGTTTACCTTTAATGAAATCCTAATATATTACATTTTCCAAGCATAATATATGTTAGTGGCCACTTGAAAAGAATGCTTTTAACACAAGAAGAGTAACTGTTAATAAAGCTACAGAAATCCTAAACATTAAAACCCTAAACCATGTTAACCAGCCCTGTTACAAACCAATATGTAACACATCCCACATATACCATTTGACTACAAAAATAGGTTATATTAGCAAAACACAAATTGTCCCCTCTGTGACCCCTTTATTTGTTTGTTTATTTTCGTATTGCTGCATCATTCATTTTATTATGTCTTTTATTTAGGGCAGAGACCACCCTGATGACATTACTATTAAAAAAATTAAACTGAGCATAAGGGCTTGTAACGTGAACATAGCCAATGTATTATGTAGTTAGTGAGAAACAGTATGACTTTATAAGCTCTTAGGAGTTAACAAAGAAGCCTGGTGAGGAGAAAAAAACGTGATAAACCTTAATTTAAAGTAAATTACAAGCTCAGTCCTATTATCAAACTTGCTATGTTTTTGGTGTTTGAATAAACTCAATGAACATTAATATACAGGGGAGGATTCAGTAAAAGATCACTGAATTATTTATAAAGACTGATGTCTAAGTTTCAAGTATGAATATGCAACACTGTATGATATCAGTCTCCTGTAGTTTAATCCTCACTCAGGTTATGGAACATACACTAATTACTGATCAGCATTCTTTTTTACCTTAAAAAAGTTATGCTTTTTAAGAAAATGATTTTGTGTACATCTGTTATTTGAAGAAATATGTAAACAGAATAAATGATAAAGAGCAACAAGCAAAGAATATATGTACAGGAGAGATGATAAAAATGATGCTATGTTTTATCATAAAAAGCATCCAATCATAAAACGCTTAATCAAAATAAAGGCATTGACTAAATCCTTGTGTGGATGTCTGTATATTTAGGCACTGTGAAAGTGGGAGTGGTGAACGTCTGAACAAAAGCTTTTCACTGTTGAACTTCACTGTGGTAACCTGGGCCATGATTCCCTTTTTTCAATCTATTTTACACACATGATGTGAATGAAAAAAGAACTATACAAAACAAGTGAAATAAAGGACAAAAAGTCCAAAAAACCCTTCAAAAACTGAGACCAGAGGAATGCAAAAAGTAAAACCTGTTAAGAAAAGAGGAATATGAGTAAAGTTGAAGTTTCCACTGCGGTCAGACGAGGATCCTAAACAGAGCAGGGTAGGATGGATCAGAATATAAGAGAGGGGTGAGTGGGGTGCAGTCTAAATGAAGTACTCCTTCTTTTCCTCTGTGTGCGCATGGTTACCATCTGCATTAATAATGGCTGTGTCTGCGTCGGGGGCATCGTCTGCACCTTTGGCCTCGTGTGTCAAATATGTGCCTGTCACAAACAATAACAATGGTTTAAACACAATGACCACTGATATTTTAATTCATAAAAGGTTGTGTCTTGTCCTCTAAAATCTAAAGTATAATACAGCACAGTTATTTTGCTAAATACAGTTAAACCCCCTTTATCTGAACCGACCTTGTTCCTGGAAATAATGCATATTTACATAATGTACACAACCAAATCAAAGTATCATGTTTTAAGCCCCCTTTTCCTGGATACAGTTTTGGGGAAAATGGTCTGAAGCCTAACCCAAATACTTTTCGAATAGTACAGCTTGTGTTATTTTTAAAATTATTACATTCAGTAGACAGGGATGTACCTTTATGTCGAGCCAGATATCGGCCCAAAACGATGATTAAACAGAGGGTAACAAAGACAACAACGGCCACAACACCACCAATCAGAGCGTGGTCTGTTCCGTGCTGTCCCAGTGCATTGGGATCTAAAAAACACACACAAAAAACACTTTAGGATATAAAAAAAAAAGAAACGTGAGCATGCACACACATAGACACCAAACACTGTAGCTCACACAAGTACTATACAGCATCAACACACTTACCTATTACTTATCTATTAGTAATATGTATAATTTCACAAGTAAATGTACACTCTAATTATTTATCTCAGATACTAAATTCTTATTTTATTAACTGCACACTTTTTATACTGCTGCCTTAACTGCTGTTACAGTTATCATTTTCTCCGTTGTTGCTATTTTCTTTTAGAAGAGATGCCTTGTGAAAGTTCAGCTTACTTATGTATAATGAAAATAGAGTCTATTCGAAACACAAACAGCTGGAAACACAGAATTATTTAGGAGCTAACCCCCAGTGAATAACATACTGTGCATAACAACTAGAGTGTAGAAGTAAGTGAATATTGGAAGTAAGCATGAATATTTGAAAAAAAGAAAACACAAAGAGAAAGCAATACATTTATCCAAACACTGAAGATATAGCACAGAGTACATGTTGTTTTTCTCATCTCATCGCTGAACTGCACTGACAGTAGCTGCAGCATGTCCCCACAGTAATACAAAGCACTTTCAAAGTATCTGAAAGTGTTGAAAGCTATGCTGCTGTGCTTATAGTCTGCAGAAAATGAGACTCTAGAAACAGTGCTGGCACTAATAGGAACATTTTCATACCAAGGAATCTACCACGTTTGAAGTCAACAGACAAAAAAAGTCAGTTCAATCTCAACTTTTATACTGCAAGGACAGAGTACAGAGACTTGTGGTTCACCTCCCTAAACCAAATCTTGCATTTTTATTATGACCAGTCTAAACCATCTAGACCATCTAAATCAAAAGTCACTGCACTTTGTAGTTTTATAATTACAGATCTGTTTCTTTACATACTATATTAGTTCTCTTTACTCTGTTCTCTAATGGTCTAATCACGTACTCTTTGGGTAGATCATTCTTAGCACTGCAGTGAAATATATGGTGTTGTGTTAGTATGTGTTGAGCTGGTATGATTGGGTCAGACACAACAGTTCTGCTGGAGTTTTAAAACACAGTTCACTCACTGTCCATTTTATTTGAGACATCTTCTATATTGCTCCACCTTGTTGATATAAAGCCAAAAGTCATGGATATGGTGCTGTAAGGTTTGTGTTAGTCATCCTCAAATCCTTAATCAGTGTTCACAGGATGCTACCTACAGGATGCTAATGGCTGGTGAACTATTTTCAGTTCAGAAGTGACACTGATGTGGTTTAAAAATCCAGCAGCACTGGAGTATCGGATATACTCATATCATATCATACACCGCTGAGTCACCATCATTGTTAATGCAGTGCTGAGAATGATCCACCACCCAAATAATACCTGATATATACTCTGTCTATACTCTGTCATGACCATTACAGAACAGAGTAAAATGATCTAACAAAGTATGTAGAGAAACAGCTGGACTACAGTCTTTAATTGTAGAACTAAAAGTGATCACTAAAATGTAAATAAAAAACAAGCAGAATATGAACTGAAAAATACAGAATTGCACTTTTGAACATTAGTGTAGATCAGCCAGCATGGAAGCCAGCATAATGTGAATCCTTACCAGACACACACATAATCATTAGTTCAACATCCCATGTGGATGAGGAATAAGGCTGAACCCTACAAAAGGAGTTATTATCACAGTGGGGAGTTATTAAAAACAAGTTTCACAGATGAGATGGCATTTTTCTCTCTTCTTTTGCTCTCTCTCCATCTCTAGTTAACATTTCTCCAAGTTATGCGGTAAAACTGCCCCTTGTAAAGAACAATCAAGGCCAAACCAGGATACAGCCTATAGCATACATTTTAAGGGCACTTATAACTTCTTTAAAATCATTTACCCATGTTTGACAGTGATATCTCAGGAGTGACAGATTGGCACAGACACCCCAAGTGTGTGCTTCAGGGTTGTTGTAATTGGATATCCTCAGTGCTTGTTCTATTTATATCAGCGGCCAACAAGATCACTGAGATGAGAGTATTCCTGGGGCAAGTCTATTGACACAGCACCAGAACCAGGCAGATGATAACGATATGAAAACTAATTTCTACGGCTAGACAGGCATTTCATTACGCTCAGCTCTGTTTAGGGGAATGGTCTGTAACAGCAAGAAACATGCTAATTTAATATACGTATGAATCACCACCTTCGCTCAGCACTCTGTCTGACCTGCTAAACTAATTAGCATCCTGTGGTGGCTTTAGCATAGCTGCGAAGGAGTGAAAGGCTCCTATTTTAAAGCACATTACCTGTAAATAAAGGGATTGAATTAATTTAATAATGTGACACCACATGCGCTTTGCTTTGTATATTAATCATTATATTCTGATTGTGTGACTAGATATGTGCACAATGAATTGGCAAGTGTTTAAAAACTCCAGCAGCACTGCTGTGTCTGATCCACACATACCAGCACAGTACACACTAAAATGCCACCACTTTGTCAGTTTCAGTGCAGTCATGTGGGGCCCTGAATAGTGAAAAGCAGGGTGAAGAGGGATAACAAAATACAGATTTACAACAGTCTGTAATTGTGGAACATCAAAGCGCTCCTGATAAAGTGGAGCAGATAAAATAGCCAATGAGTAATAAGGGAGATGGTTTTAATATTATGGACGACTGGTGGATAAACATGAATAGTGTTTGTGTGTGTGTGTGTGTGTGTGTGTGTGTGACCACTGCTTTTTAGTTCGTCTGTGAACTCCTAGAGGTTTCTGATGAGAAAATGCTGAGCTGCAGCACTTTACCTTCTGTGCACAATAAAACTCTTATTAGCATGCAAAGAGAGACAATCTCAGTCTCCCTCTGATGAACACATGCACATCTATAAGCCCTCCGATTCAGCTGATCAATGATGTGTTACCTGATTCAAGGCTATGAAAGCACGGTTGACTGCTTGTAGTCAAAACACCATCTTGTCACTGCTTAAAAGTCAATGCAGAAGTCACTTGAAACATAGTGCTCTCAATGTAGTTGCGGTATCTTATTGAATATCCTGTTTTCACAGGATTCCTCCTGAATCATTTTCTAAATGTTGGCATCAGGGACAAAATAGATTATCACCTAATTGACAAATGCACTGGAAAGGAAATACCAACTTATTAGCACGTTTCGAACTTCATGAGCTCATTTGGATTTAATTATGGACACAGTTGGACATTAAGTGTCTTGCTGTGAGGGCATAACCCCCATAGGTTAGGAGTGTACTTCATTTCTAGTGCCAAAGCTTTACAGATCATCTGCTTGTGCTTGTGGTCATAAATAGTGTGAACTATTCTCATTTGAATAGCTTACGATGTAGTAAATAAAGTACATGTACTCAAAGACCCTACTGAAATGAATACAAGGCCGTCTTATTTTTAAGTAATTCATGTTTAAAAAATCTGTGTTTAACGTCCATCCGCTCTGCATCGGGTCACTTTAATGACAGAGGTCTTAAAGATTATAATAAATACTATAATATAGGAAATCAAATCTGAAACAATTAAATAGGAAATATAAATCCACCTTAAAACTCTGAACAGTGCAGATCAAGGGCTGATAACATCGACAACCAATCAATACTGCAGAGCCACAAACAAAGGTGGGATGTATAGTTTAACAGCGCAAGTAATTTGAGTGTGGGTATAACTACTTCACTGGTCATATGCATAACATAGCTTATGTTTTTCCTAGAAACCATTCAACTCTAAAATAAGTCTATGTGCCTGTCCTATTGTAGGTAGTACTCCTTTGTTTGTCCTCCCACTAGCTGTGTATTTTTTCTAAACTCTAACTATATAAACTAGTTCACATTTGCTTGTTGACTTACTTTTAAATGTCATTGATCTTCCTTATTGTTTGTAATATTGTCTAATAATGCATTATTGGCTTCCATCAAACATAAGTATCAGGTCCGGCATAGTGTCCCTTTAAGTGTTGCAACTTTCCTTTAAAAGGGATCGTAACAGTACACTACTGTATTTACTATAATTATTGTGAAATACCATAATAAAAAAAAGGTTTCGCATGTGTATGACAGGTTTTGCTGACATTATAGACTGCTTTGTACCATTTGTGTATTCAGCAGTACCACAGCCTCAATAGCAGTTTTACGTTGTCCATGACCTTCCACTTTCAATGCAAACTGTTTGCCATAGTTATGAAAACAAATCTATGAATATGCCCTGGCAGGACTTTCAGAGTAAAGTTTAGTTTTTCCCTGTCAGGACTTTTGTGGGAAACTTCAGCTGTCTACTTATCCTGTCAGTACCGAAGTAATACACCCACGAACATTAACAGCGATTTTATGGGACAGTGCACTCATAAGTCACTGTAAGTCACTGTGCTAGCTCTTCAGGTACCTGTTTGGATAATGGAGTTATTTGGGTAAATCATTTTCTTTTCAGTGTGCTGGAACTAGTGTCAACTACTAACTTCACATAAAACCCCCAAAAGCGCAGAGAGTTAAGCACTTATTTTTTGCTAACTTTGAATTGTAACAAGTCAGGTGTTTTACAAAGGATTTACTAAATAAACTATCTAACTTCTTTGTGACTTTAGTATACTGAGACTTAATCACAGTGTAAACACTGTAACCAACATCAAAATAAGACTTTTTCCTCACTTTACCTTTTACTCAAGTCATTTTTCAGGTGAAAGATTTTGTTAATTTTACACAAGTATGATTTTTAGGTATTTTATACAACACACTAAATTAGAAGATATACTAAAAACTACAAAATACTAACTGATCAGGTATTTAATTAGACAGAAATGAATGACACAGTTTTGGAATAAAACCATCTTAAATGTACTAAATTGTAAATAAATGTTGTAAATATTTAAATGGAAGGATCAAACTATTCTCAGTTATCACTGTCTTTGTCGTGCTTATTTTTGAATTAGCTATATTTTTGCAGTAATCATTTACATTAATAAAAAATGTTATGTCTTGATATAGGTCAAGGTTATTTTTGAGACTGCATTTTTTATTTTGTGGTTTAACACTAAGGAAGCCCCATGAAAGGTCAGGGTTAAACAAAAAGCATTTTGCACTGGGTCAATAAAAAGCTGCAGTACTCTTTTGTGCTTCTGTAATCCATTCTTCCACCTGCCATGTACCTTTAGCGACCTTGAATCATTTTCCTTGTACAGTCTTGTGCAAAAGTTTGGGAAACAAATGCTATGGTGCACACAGGATATACATGACTTTTAAGCAGTAAATACATTTTGTGGCTTAATAAATCAGTTATGCCCAATTTTCTGCTGACATTCCTGCAATTTGTAATTACTGGTTGCTGTGACAGATTAGGTTTGTATTCCAGAAGACTCACAATGGGGTTATAAAAGAAATTAACATTTAAAAGATAGTAGTGTTGGGCAGCACGGTGGCTTGTGGGGTAGCACCTCTGCCTCACAGCAAGAAGGTCCCAGGTTCAATTCCAGGGTCCTCCCCGTGTCTGTGTGGGTTTACTTCGGGTACTCCAGTTTTCTCCAACAGTCCAAAGACATAAGTGTTAGGTTAATTGGTGTTTCTAAAGTGGCCCTTAATGTGTGACTGTGTGTGTGCCCTGTCTAGGGTTGTTCCTGCCCTCGTGCCCAAAGTTGCCAGGTGGGCATCGGCTGACCCACAACCCCATGTAGATTAAGCAGAAGATAATGGATGGATAGATAGTAGTAGTAGATAGTGAAATTCCTAAACTTTTTTTTTTATGCAAAGTTGCCTTAATGTGTCCATCAGGGAAACTGCTGGTGGAGTATGTGGTTTAATTAGATTTTCAAAGCAAATTACACTTTCTAATTTAGGTTAAAAATGTGTCTGGTGTAAAGAGAGTTTGGAATAATTAACCCATATTAGACAAAATGTGGCTACTGCCAACCATGTGGCAACTCCAAGATCCTGGTAATTATTGTAATGAGCCAGATAGAGTCAGGAAGGCTGGATAAAAGTCCAAAATGGCTTTATATCATCGCTTTATGAATTACACTGTCAAATTTCAAACAAGGACAGGCACTGTGAAATTAAGAGTTCATTCCAGGGAATTACTTAAAATGTCTCCTACTATTAAGCCATAATGAATGCATGGGGACTATAATTCATACATCAGCAACAGAATTTAATGATTTCTCTTTTTTATCCTTTGCCTGATTGAAATTGTGGTTATAATTCTTGCAGCTATGTGACTTAATGTGATGGATCATCAATAACTTCGCTGCAGGAGTTGGCGAAGACCCTTGCATTAGATTTTAATTCCCCTTGTTCACTGGCACCTTTTTGAACCGAGGGCAGTGGCAGCACTCGATAGGGCTGTCTCAATATTTAACCTGGCCTGGAGGCAAGCCTCAGCAAACTTTGTCTTTTCGATTTTAAACAAAGCTAGTTTTACCATTGTCCTTAGTTTGAACCCCAGAGGAGCCACAGTACTTTCTTCAGTCAAATATACTACAAAACCAAGGCTTGATCAATATCTCTGGACAGCTAAGAATACTTTACTTTATACTGAGCATATACATATTACACTGTCAAAGACACTTTATGTCGCTTAAGCGCTTAGAAAATTTCTCCAGAAAGCCTGTTCTATCTGTGAAATAGGCAAGTTTGAAGAAGCTGAATGCATTCACATGCAGATTTGGATCATTCAGTTGAGTGTAAGCTATAAAACAAACCAAGGCCCCATGAATAAAGTCCCAGTTGAATGACTACAGTTCTCCAAGGTGAACGACTGTAAGAGACACACAGACTTAAGCTCTTGAACATGCATATTTTTTGTGCATCCACGACAATGGAGCCTATAAAGATGGGTGTGTCTACTCCGCAGTTGTCAGCCTATTAGCATCCTAAAAATTGCCTTATTTGGAGCTTGGATGCATACTGACCATGTTCAACCTATTCACTTTAACAATGGCTTAAACAAAGGCTTTATTAAAATGGTTATTAAAGGCCTGCTATCAAAGTGTTATCCAAGCAAAGAACTGTTTTGCCACTTTGTTCTTTAAAACCAAAAATACATAAAGTAGTGCAATTTTGTTAGTTCTTTCACTGTCATCTGATGAAAACAATATAATGCAAAGAACTAACTGGGGTTTGGTGATTAAAGTTACACAGCTTTCTGCCATATTTTCTGTCCTATAATATCCACAACTAATGAACCCAAACCGAGCAATCTCCAAATTAGATGGAGTTCTTCTATCTCTTCTGCCCAGCCTGAGACAAAAGGCATGACCAATCACTAGAGATGTGGAAGTGCCTCAGTGTGTGACAAATGCTGTGGGTGTTTAAGGTGAGACAGGGAAGCCCTGCTTATGAAAAGTGAGCTGTAAATATTTTAAAAATTCAGTGCATTCCAAGAACGTTATATAGCATTTCAGCTTCATAAGGTCATGGCTAATTTGCAAGCCATAAAAATGCATTTGGCAGATTTAACAGGGATGGGAGCTGCTCCGATGACATCGTTTGGGCCAAGCGCTTCTGTGCAGAAGAGTTATTATGCTCATTAAGTCCAAATGCCTGCTGCTGAAATCCTACCATTGATCGCACGCGCTGAGATGGGCGGCTAATGCATCGAGGGAAATAAGTGTAGTTAACACTCCAGACCTTCCACGATCCATATGCCATACAGGGCTGTTCTGAAATGCAGGCTAGAGCAGCAGACTGTATAGAATAGGTAAAATGACTCAACATGTCTGAGAGTTTTTCTTTGAACGCAATAATCTTATGTGCAATGTGACAACAAAAAAATATCCAACCTAATGTATTTCAGTGAGTGCACAGTTATGCCGTTTTAGTGTTAGCTGGATGCCAGCCTACTGTCTGCTGTGCGTACTGTGCAGGTAATATAAGTATCTATATAAATATATTATATAAGAAATATATTTCTATCTATACACAGGCGTTTCCGGTTAATGGGACCAGCCACTTATTTAGACCAAATCCTAAAGTACAGAATCAAATCCTATTAAATACGTGTAATGTTATTCCGCTTAATCGGACCAAAAACGTGTACAGTATATAACATCCGTATGTAAAATCCCAAGAAACCCTTCGTCTCTGGCATCACTACCCGTAAACGCTACCCTCTACTGCCACCTACAGGTGCCTAAAATTTCCATTTACTACAAAAAAAGGAAGCCATTTAGTCCCTGCTAAAGCGGATTATATCACACTGAATAAGTTCTTCAAACGTTGACTGGAATTTAGTAAGAACTTTTTTTTTACAGTATTATGCTTCGCATGCTGAGTACCT
>JAVSBV010000043.1:2529629-2540050 GCA_033117975.1 Parotocinclus spilosoma | reverse complement strand
CACACACACACACACACACACACACACACACACACACACACACACACACACACACACACACACACACACACTCTGGGCACTTTAGAGACACCAATTCAAATAACACTCATGTTTTTGGAGTAAGCCCACACAGGACACAGGAAAGACATGCAGAGCTATAAGATGTGCTACCCACCAGGCCACAAAAATAGTTTCCATCTCAAATCCAAATCAATCCTGTCTCTAAATATAAACCAAGATATAGAATGTCTTGCCAAGTTAAATCCAAATTCACATAAAAAACACTCCAGACAACCCAGTCAATGAAAAATTCTGACAGCTGAACAACAGACTATATTTCTCCTCCAAAATATCCTGGTAACAGAAGTGCAGTGAATTACATATGGTACATTAGGAGGTATTAGTCACACCTTATCATTTGACTAATAATTTTCCTCACATCACTTCAGTGTAAAGTATACATAATCAATTTGAGTTATGTTGTCTTGAATCTTGTCGCTCATTACAGTCCACATGCATCACAGGTTTGATCCGACCTCAGACTTCACCCGTGTCTGTCTGTGTTTACTCTGGGTGCTCCAGTTTCCTCCCACAGTCCACAGACATGCATTAGGTTAACGGACTACACTAAATTGGCTCGATGTGAATGTGTATGACTAGTTCGGATGTTACCATGTGCTTCTGAATAAGCTTGTTTTTATTGTGAACAACTGTTGAAGCTGATGTAACGTTAAATAAACAAATAAACAAACAAACAGGACAAACACCTCGCATGTAAATGCTTGGCATGGCACAAGTAATCTGACAAAATCAGTGTCTTTAACAACCGATCTATGTCTTTAACAACCATGGGAAACACCTACTTATTCCAATGATGTTGACTTCCCTCGCCTTGCAATTAACACGACACTGGGCACACGCACGCTTATGTTTTCACCTACCACTTTTAATAAAAGCAATTAATATTTGGGATGAAAAACATAGATCCCTTTTGATTAGGAAGACTTTAAATCCTAAGCTGCCAGAGAATGGCGTAAAAATGCTCTGCTGTGAATCTCGGGCTTTGATTAAGCTTCCCGTGGTTTTTGTAAAGTGCCCGTCTGGTTCCACCGAAGCTCGTTAATTAATGAAGCGTCTCTATTTGCCAGCATAGGTGATAATGAAGAAGACAAGTACAGAGAAATGTCTTCATGCATGCATTATAAGTAATACTTCTTCACATCAGTTATCTGTAAATGCTGGGTGCTGAATAACAGTGATTCAACAGGGCAACAAATGAGGAACAACAAGCATACAGTAATGTGCAAAAGTCTTAGGCCACTATTAGCAACAGTAAAATGACCATGTAATTATTTCTCAGTTTATTACATATTATTATATTATACTATTATATAAAACAGTCCACATTTTTAGATTTATATATTTTATTACATTGAATATTTGTCTTGGGTTTGGTAATAATCAAATGATGTGTAATTTGAAGGTTGTACCCATGTTTCTCCCTCATAAACAGATTATGTTCTTTAAGTAATATAGCACTATTTACAGAGCAGCATTTAAACAGTCATCCTAATTGTCATTCACGGTTGTAAATCATGCAGTATAATTTACTATAAAAACATAGTACCTGAAAACAGTTCATGAATTAATTCTGCACAGGATCTTAGGAGCTTAGACCTTATTGACGTCTATCAACTATCTGGATGACTCTGCTGTATTCAGGGTGTATCACTTCGACATATCAGCTATCCAGTACAGGGAGGAAGAGACAGAACTAGTCTGATCAATAACAGTCACACTGTCTAATCAATAACAGAAAAACGCTGTCCAAATATGGCAAGGGCCAGAGGTCCCTTAAAGACAGCAGTTTTCCACATTACTTTATCCCAAATAGGATTAGTATCCCCATTAGAAACTTTAAACCACTGCATTTTTCCCATGTGAGTCCAGTTCAAACTAGCATTTCTAAAACACCAGCTTGACTACCTAACATAAGTCCTTTAATTTGATATTTGTCAAATTTCCTTCAATATTAATCCCAGAAATCTACCATTCAGTATTTTTCTTACATCAGATAACACCTACTGTGATCAAAGAAAAAACAATCCAAGAGTACAAGAAACAGTGTGAGGCTTCTCTATTTGTTTGCCAGGCTGTCAGTCGGAATAGCAAATCATTACACCACCCCACCCACCCTCTGTGTTAGCAAGCAGAACCTTCCTAAATGCCAGCTAATTTTTCCATGTCCAGCTGAAAGCAATTTGATTAAAAAAGAAGAACAGCTTATGTGAGAATGCTGTACAAAACGGTGTTTCCCTCAGCTGTCCCAGATATGCTTCCCAGTGGGCCATACTCATATGAGCAATGTTTGCTGCCACTGCATTACAACCCCGAGATTTATTCTACACCATGCTCTCCCGGCGACCTCGCCGCTTCAGTCTGTGCCGGCATACCTCTGTAAAAATGACCCACTGATGACTTAAATTTAATCAATCACCCTCAGGGCTGCAGAAATGGAGGCTATTATTGTTGTTGTAAATTATGTTAGCATTGCTGAATTAGCACTGACTATCATTTAGCTGCAATTTGTATTCAGATTGTGCCGAGCTGAAGAATCCCTCAATGCTGTCCAAGGCTCCCCGGACGAATATGTCTGCCAAGTGGCTGAATGAAAACGCTGCTAAACACACTGACCACCAGTTTCCACATGCCATACACAATGAAAGATGGTCTGAAATGAAAAAGGTATACATCAAGACACACAGGAAAAACAAAAAACATGTATTTACAAAGGCTGACATCCAGCCAGGACAGACAGCAGGTGTTGTGACTGATACATTGCAGGGCCAAGTGTAGCTGGTGTGGGAATTTCTGCACCATTGGCTAAGGTGATGGTGTGCCACCGGTGGGATTTGTGTGTCATTCACAGCACAGGCTTTCTAACAACCTTTTATGGAAGGCTTTGAAGCACAACAACAACAACGAGAGGATGGATCATCCTGCCCACAACCTTGATGGAAAATCTTATGCTAGCTTAGAAATTCTCCATTTTGTTTCTCCTTGTAAATGTTTACTCATCTGTAAATGCCCACTAATCACACTAATCCCATGCATTACATACACCGAGCAACTGCAACTATTAACTACATTTGAACAGGCAGCACAACTTTATGATTATAAGCAATAATCCAGAAGACAAGGCGTTTATATGAGACTATATGTAATAAGATTACTAAGTAATTATCTTAGTGCTGCTTACTCTGAACTTACAGAGAGGTATTCACAAAATATTTTATTCTCTAAAGCATCACTAACTAAAAGTTTCTTTTTAAACATATTCGTAAGCTTACAACTTATATTGTAATGAGTCATTAGAATACTCAAAGTCAAAGGTAACCCACTGCTAAGGCTAATGTCACAATTACAAAATGCTCAAATGAATCACAGTTCCATTTGCTATATGAAATAAAGTGTTGCTAATTACAAACGGATTTAAAAGAAATCTAAATGCTTAATACTGATAAAACTGATCACGTCATCATAATTAGGGTGATCATACATCCTTCTGCTTGCTGTAAATTGAGAGTGCTGCACATTGAGCCACTGTGTCACTTGTGAAGGTATTTAAACACATCTTTTTTATTGTAATTACTTTTGTAAGAATATGTATAAAGCTAAAGGAAATTGAGAAATATATGAAGGGGAACAAGATTATCTGGCCATATATGTGTATTAGTTATAAGGGCATTTGTTGTTAGACCTGTTATCCATTTAGTTGTGCTCTAGTAAAATTTGGCAGTTTCACATTTAATTAATTTATTCACATATTTTCTAATCCGCTTGTTTCTAGCTGGGGCTGTAGGTGGCACAGGGCAGATTGTAGGGCACTTTAGAAACACCAATTAACCTAACAAACATCTTTGGAATGTTGGAGAAAACCCACAAAGACACAGGGAGGACATACAAACCCCAGACAGGCAGAGCCCAGGTCATGATTGAACCAGGGATTTTGGAGCTGTGGGGCGACAGTGCTAACCACTGTACCACCATGCTGTTCCCAGTTTGGCATCATACATATGCTTTCTGTCATCTACTTTGGCAAATTGACAAGTAAAAATTTTGTCAATAACAAATGTGCTGGCCAAATTTGACCAAGGATGTAAACCAAAATATGGTATTTATCTATTAGGTCATCAACTTTCACTTATTTTGAAATAGGTCACGACTGTACTCCTGAAATAATAAACGTGAAAGTAAAATCACATGACGGAATTTTCACTACGATATGATACAGATTCACTCTTAAGAATGAGCAGCTCTATTAAACCAATACATGGAAAAATAAGAACAATATTAGTTATTCTTATGCTTATTCTGAGAACACTTATGTAAACTGTTGTTTTTTACATTGTATAATATTTATATTATGGCTGTATCATGTAGAATTATAGCATTTAAAAGAGCCTTATTAACAGGAATAAATAATCATGAGACTTCAGAGAAGGCTCTTTTGCATGTGTAGCTAATATATAAATATAATCTGCTTTTGAGATTTTACAGAACTCCCCGAACCACACAATTACTGGAATAAAAATTATTTAATAACACAATGACACAGATACTGAAATGCTGCCTAGAAATATTGCTTACATTTCAGCAGCCGGCACTTCCACACTGGTTTTACAATAGCTCTGTCTGTGCAGTCTTCCAGCATGCTGCCTTTCAAAACAAAGTACTAACCGTAAATACACAGTACATTCCCATCTTGTTCACCACAGGAATACGTTACTAACAGTGAATGGCTTTCAGGTACAGTGTCATAAATTACAGCAAACACCATCAAAACATCAAACTCAGTAAAACTGATTAACCCTAGAAATATACATTTGAATCATAATGATAAAACACTTCCAAACTAGTCCCTGTGGTGGCAGCTATAAAAAAGTTCTCGCCAGTGCTCACAAAAAAGTGGCAGCAGGGGAAAAAGTAATGCAGGTGTAGAGGCATTCTGGCATGAATTCCCCCCCCCCCCCCCAAAGTATAACAATGCCCCATCTACTGTCTCAGGTAGCACATTTGCCTTGGGGAGAGAAAGTAATATTTCTCAGCAGTGTGTTCTTTCAGGGTGGTGGGAGGAAGGAGGCTCAGAAAGGGAAGGTGGTAATGAGAAGCTGTCGGTACCCAAACCTCCTGCACCCCCACAACATCCTGGCAGACAGTCAAAGAGAAAACAGAGAAAGTCTCCTTCCTATCACCGTATGCTAATCCAAAAACCTTATTATGTTAACCTGCCACTCGGTAAGGCCCGAAGCGTCCATTTAGTTGGCTGTTAAAATGGAAAATAATAAAAAATGAGAATAAAGTTTTCCCTTCACTTTTTGTCCTTCACAGATAAATGACAAGGATGGAGGCCAGCCATATAACGGGGTTTTAATTCCTTGGGTTGCGCCTCGGGCTGCTCTCTTTCCTGAGGCAGGAGGACACGCTGTTTTATGATTTCAGTGAAGAGGGGACATGCCTGAGATTCATGACAAGATTCTTGAACTCCTGGACTTGTAAATGTTCCCTTTTTTTAAAACCCTCATAAAGTTTATATACTCTCTTATGATTACTACTAAAACTTTGTTTTGTTGCCAGTAAAGTCACCTAGTGTATCTTATAAGTTTAAACAGTGTTTCCAAAAAGTTAACTTTTACCAAAGTGCAAATAGGTAACAAATTTAGAATTCCTGAACTTTGAAGAATCATCTCCAATTCAAGTCAGGCATGGCAAATTTCACATGCATCAAAGGCTTAACTAATAGATTTCAGAGCAGGATTCCACGTGCTGCACCGAGCAGAACAGGGAGATGGTTACAGCTGAATAATAAATCTGCCAGCTCCTGGAGTTTCATATTCACAAGACTGCTCTGTGATTACATTTGGGCACCAGCCTGACCTCTACTCACACCAGTTACCCTCAGAGCACATTTGGGCGACAGATTCACAAGAAATATCCCTAAAAATATTGCAATAAATCTGCTGTGACTTATTGAGTACATACGCTTTCTAGAGTTTAAGACGGCTAACCTTCAGATCCAATGAAACTTGTAATAAAATAATTTGAAAGCATTTCAATGGAACCATAAAACAACCATGAATAACAAAGATTACAGTTTTTATTTGGAAAAAGTCAAAGAATCTGTGTTAGATTTTTTTTATAAAGCGCTCGAATGTACAACAAAAGCTGTGAAGGATGAGGGCAAAGATATTATATATAGTATAATATATGGTATAATATATATAGTAGTTATATTAATGTATAGATTTGTGCATGTTTTTATAAACTGTAACATATGAATGGGAGACATTTGTATGTAGCAGAGGGCACAGTATCTAGCGTATACAGTATGTAGCCTAGATGCAATCCTTTGAATAACAAGCTTTCATAGATGTGAATCTATGTGCGCCATACATTGATTTAAAAAATAAATACGTGCAAATAAAAAAATATAGCATAGTTTGTGTGTTAGTTTATTCACATTGCTGGCACTTAACAGAAATGTGTAGAACGTTGTTGTTCGCCTGTTGTCTCAGTCATAGTTGTGCATTATCAAGAATACTAACTATAGTGGTCAATTCTCATACTAAGCACATGAATTATATGCGATTAATATGCCGTATTTGAATTTCTGAACATATTAAAATAGTATCTAGGTATGTACCTTGCTCATGTTTAAAAATCACTATAATGTAATGAAATATAAAACAGTCATCATCACATCATCACATTTCAACATTCTATTCAACAAATACATAGTTATTTCCTTTTAACTTTTCTTTTATCTCTTAAATTAATCGCTTAAAGTTATCTTAATAACCTAATAAGGACTAATTCATAGCATCTTTACATGGACACATTACACAATAAAAACAATGACGCAATGCATCTATTAACAAACACATAAATGTAATATTTTTTGTATTGTGTTTATAGTTTTTTTTATCTACATTACCTTATGGACTGAGCAACAGTAATTCACATTCCACAATATATTTCAGTATCGATCAGTACTTTTACATAGGTGAAATATTTTTTAATCTAAGTAGCAGCACTGTTGTGTAACATTTTTACTACTCTACCCACCTTTGCTTAAGCCTTTTTAAAAACAACATGCATCTCTTTACTACTCAAAAAAGACTGGTGCAGAGTACATCTTGGTAAACTAAACATTTTAATCCACTCTCACAAACATGCTAATGATAGAAAATGGCATGCCACTCACTAAACCTGAGCTCAACAAAGGGTGGGAGAAATTGTTTTTTAATAAATAGGGCAATACAGACAAAAGCAAAAAGACAGGATACAGGCTGGATTTGTGGAAAGAAGAAACACGCTTCCAGCAACACTGAATCAGGGATCTTTACAATCATGAATGCCAATGCTGTCTGTGTGCATGCAACGTGTAGGCTTGCAATAATTCATATGTTTATTGCATCCAAACATACATTTTACACACACAATAAATATCAAACAAGCCCTGCTGTGATGGGTGCAGAGAAACAACGATATATGATTCTTTCATCGTGTTGCAATACAATCCATCATTTCATGCAACACAAGTCATGTAAATTGATCACTGATTAAAATGATTATGATAAATTTCAACACAATTACAAGCTGTTGATCACAATTTTATTCTTTGTTAGCTCACATCCATCCATGCAGTAAATAAAAAATGACAATCTACAACCCCTAATCGGAAAAGGCTGGGACAGTATGGAAAATGCAAATAACAACTTTACTGCTGTGTGTGAGAAGGGGAATGGACCTTGATTATGAAATGGACCACAATCACATATTTGAGGGTGACAAATGAGGTTCTGAAAAAGTCTAAAAATAGAGTTCATTAACATTTTATCTGGCAACTTAATTAGAAAAAAATGTTTATTTTTTTATAATTCTCTTACTCATTTCCATACCTGCTTATACCAATTCAGGGTCGCCCACTTAATCTGGAACACTATAGAGACTTGTGGAGAACATGCAAAATGCCACACTGGAAGTGGCTGGGCTGGGACTTAAACTAATGTCTATGGAGCTGTGAGGTAAGCATTAATAACTGTAACACTGCGCCATCCTGTACTTTTAATAGTCCATCATAATAAAGAAAATAGTGGGAGTGCTCACTGACATGTTATGTCCCCGATAACGTAAATCATGAACAAATACATATAGAAATTTTACTATTCATCTGCAAAGCTAGTTAAGTATGAGTTCATGTGTTTAGATTTGTCTGACAGCAGGTTAAAATATTTCTTAATTTGTTAGTATTTTCCAGATTGGGGCAGGTAAAATTCTACTAAGCTGGTTTCTGATGTATGAACTCAAGTCTATTCTGAATTACTTGTTGAACCCAACATTTGCAGACCAAGACAGCATAAAAAGAAATTACTGAGTTGTCAAATTCCACAGTTTTTAGTATGAAGTCTGAAAAGCTAAATGTGTGTGCACAAAAACTGAAAAAGTGAGTTTAACATAACATCAATGAAACTTGAGAAAGTTGGTTAGAAAAAAAGAAACTGTAACTCTAGTGGAGTATATGACTAGTATTGATATAGCCTTGCTCATGTGGTCAATAGCCATTGATGCTGATGCATTAAATCATAAATACATAAATATGTCTAGGTAAAGAGTTAGAGGCTACTTTTTGGTAGCGTCTCTAACAGCTTTAGTCATAATTTATGTTGCATTTTCAATCCATTTGTAATGAATGAAGAAAAATGTGCTGCTCACAATATGATTATTTTCTAAAAGATTTACCTTGAAGCAGTAATACTGCAGAAATCTGCAGAAACATTTTGCAGTACTTGTCTGGACTTAGCGGGTGAAACTTGTATTAAAAGCAGATAAAATGTATAAGTCAGAAGACGTAGGTAAACCTTGCAATTATGGCTCCAAGATTGTGCTCTTGCAAGCACTTCTTATAAAGACATAAAATCAGTGTGATTTTTTTTTTTTTTCTGTAGTAATGAGAATTTTATATTATGACCTGATCCCTTACTGACTGTCAGGTGATATCAAACACTCAATATTGCCGCAGCCACATGGGGAGAAAAAAGCCAGCTGAGCTGAAATGAGGCTGATGGCGATGGACACCACCCCCTGCTACGACTTCGATATTTAACTTTCTAAACACTCTTACACATGCCATAAATAGCAAAAGCTGATGTAATAAATAAAGAAAGTAGAGGTCAGGTCATGTGAAGAACAAAAGTAGTGCAAAATGGATTGTCTCAATAAAAGCTTGTTATTATCTGCTGACACCCTTATAATACTGAATGGGATTTGAGGTGACCATTATAAGGCAATCCTTTAGTTGGCTGTTGAAAGAGCTCAAACGTCGACGCTTTCTTCTCAAGTAAATCATTACATTTAATAAAAACATAAATACAAAAATAACTCCTTTCTAAAAAGGTTGATATGAGAATTCACATGCTCAGTGAGGCCTTTTCTTTGTCTTCCATTAATTGTATTACAAAATTCCATTGGCCCCGTGTGCATCAAAATCATCCCGATTTCGTAATGAGTGATAAAATAAGGACAAACCCAGATATTCAATATCTTATCAAATCTTATAACAAAACTCAGACTGTGTTTCACAAAAGCAGCCACAATGACAGTGATGTAACAACGCCCTTTGGGTAGGCCTAAGATGTAGAGCTAGAAAAGGTCCCAAAGAAGAAGGACTTTCCATATAATTATGAACATACACTAATCGGTCACTTTATTAAGTACACCTCCTTGTTTCTATACTTACTGTCTATTTTGTCATTTCCACTTAACCATATAGAAACACTTTGTATATCTACTATTGCAGTTCGTAGTCAGTCTGTTTCCACATATTTATTGTTGAGTTTTTAAACACATAAGCGCCACTGCTGGATCTACCCAAACATTTCCAGCCAACAGCATCCTGTAGGCAGCATTACAGAATGACTAAAGCAAAATGTGCAGCAGCAGACAAGCTACTGTCTTTGACTTTACATCTACAAGAATATAGTAGATGTGTCTATTAGTGTGTACAGTGAAAGAATATAGTGCATAAAAACTCCAGCAGCACTGTTGTGGATACTTAACTTAAATGCATTTTTTTTGAAACTTTTGAAAGAGTGCTTCAACAAGTAACAAATACATTTCTATTTTTTATCTCTCTAAATTTAGATGAGGCAGATCCCTATTGTCTTACAAATTACCTTTAACAAACTGGACTGTTTATATTGGTCTTTCAGTCATGTTTAATTAACTAATCTCTTTTAAACTTTGTTTTGCTTATTTTGTTTGAGGCATCAAATTATCTTCAACACTGTCATTATTTATACTTGACTGGTTTCTAAACATAGCTCCATCTTATACTTGTTAATAATATCTTTACATGTGTG